>JAVSCE010017654.1:0-79934 GCA_032199065.1 Smutsia gigantea
GCAATTGTCTTCCTTCAAAATATACCCTAGTATAAGCATTACTTTCTACCCCTGCTACTTATAGAGGTACCCTGGTTCAACCATCTTCATCTCTCACCTGATCTCCTGCCTCCAGTCTGTTTCACTGTAAGTATTCTTCACACCAGAGCCTGGGTGAGTCTTCTAAAACTTTCAGACAGATTATGTCACTCCTTGCTCAACAGGCATCATAAGCTTCCCCTTATACTTAGAGCAATGTCTAAAGTCCTCACACTGTGGCCAACCAGGGACTACATCAGGGTCTACTTAACTTGAAAAGCTTGTAAAACTGCAAATGGCTATGTCCACCCCAAAGGATTCTACTTTAATTGACTTGGGGCAGGGCCTGGGCACTGGTTTATTTTAAAAGCTCCCCAGTAATTCTAACATGCAGCCAGAGCTGAGAACATGATCTGGCTTGTTGGTCAGAACTCATATGTATCACTCTTACACCACTCACTCCAGCCACCTGGGCCTCTCTGCTGTTCCTGGAGCATGTCAAAGACGATCCCAATCAGGGTCTTTGCACTGCTGGATGCAACAACTTCTGACACTGGCTGCCCAGAGTTAAGCCAAACTTCACAGTTTAAAGACACAGTCTTCCATAAGACTGCCCTCACTTCAGATGCAGCAGCAAGCGCAGGGCATCCCAGGCCACCTATACTTCTAATCAACTGGATACAAATTCAGGAGTCACACAACCCCTTCATGTTTGACAATTCACTAGAACAACTGATAGAACGCAGGAAAGCACTTTACTTAAGATTACAGTTTTATATAGCAAAAAGGATACCCATTGGGTATGTCAAAAAAAGACAGGGTGAGGTCTAGGTGTGTCTTACATGCAAGCTTTTGTGTCTTCTTGGTAGAGAGTCAGGATGCATCACCCTCTCAGCACAATGATGTATATCAACATGCTCAAACTTCATTGCCTTGAGTTTTAACTGGGATTTCATGGTGTAGGTATGATTGCTTGAATCATTAGCCATATGACTGAACTCAGTGTCCAGTGGCACACTCTCTGTGAAGGTCAGGCAGATATCACATGGCTCAAACCCCAACTCTCTAATCACATGGTTAGTCTTGGTATGGCCAGCTCCCTTGTAAGTCATCTCCTTAGCATAAACTATCAAGAGGTCCAACATGAGTCACCTCATTAGCATACTATCAGGGTCCAGCATGAATAACAAAAATACATAGGAAATTTCAATGATTTAGAGATTACCTCCTAGGAGCCAGGGACAAAGGCCAGCTTTTATTCTTTATTATACAGCACTGGGTAAAGGCATACCTGATCAGATCTACCCTGGGCATTTCAGTTATATGATCTAATAAAATTCTTAACTCAAGCCAGTTGAGTTGCACTTGTGTAACTATCAAAAAGTCCTTCATGACGAGGAATAAAACAGGGGGAATTACGCTCCCTGACTTCAAGCTCTACTACAAAGCCACAGTAATCAAGACAATTTGGTATTGGCACAAAAACAGCCCCATAGACCAGTGGAACAGAATAGAAAATCCAAACATTAACCCAAACATATACAGTCAATTAATATTTGATAAAGGAGACTTATATATACAATGGGGAGATGACAGCCTCTTCAGCAGCTGGTGTTGGAAAAACTGGATAGCTACATGTAAGAGAATGAAACTGGACTACTGTCTAGCCCCATACACAAAGGTAAACTCAAGGTGGATCAAAGACCTGAATGTAAGTCATGAAACCATAAAACTCTTAGAAAAACATAGGCAAAAATCTCTTGGACATAAACATGAGTGACTTCTTCATGAACATATCTCCCTAGGCAAGGGAAACAAAAGCAAAAATGAACAAGTGGGACTATATCAAGCTGAAAAGCTTCTGTACAGCAAAGGACACCATCAGTAGAACAAAAAGACATCCTACAGTATGCGAGAATATATTCATAAAAAACGTATCTGATAAAGGGTTGACATCCAAAATATATAAAGAACTCACGCACCTTAACAAACAAAAGCAAATAATCCAATTAAGAAATGGGCAGAGGACATGAATAGACACTTCTCCAAAGAAGAAATTCAGATGGCCAACAGGCACATGAAAAGATGCTCCACATCACTAATCATCAGAGAAATGCAGATTAAAACCACAATGAGATTATCACCTCACACCAGTGAGGATGGCCAACATCCAAAACACAAACAACAACAAATGTTGGTGAGGTTGTGGAGAAAAGGGAACCCTCCTACACTGCTGGTGGGACTGCAAATTAGTTCAATGATTGTGGAAAGCAGTATGGAGGTTCCTCAAAAAACTCAAAATAGAAATACCATTTGACCCAGGAATTCCACTCCTAGGAATTTACCCTAAGAATGCAGCAGCCCAATTTGAAAAAGCCAGATGCACCCCTATGTTTATCACAGCACTATTTACAATAGCCAAGAAATGGAAGCAACCTAAGTGTCCATCAGTAGATGAATGGATAAAAAAGAGGTGGTACATATACACAATGGAATATTATTCAGCCAGAAGAAGAAAACAAATCCTACCATTTGCCACAACATGGATGGAGCTAGAGAATATTATGCTCAGTGAAACAAGCCAAGCCGAAAAAGACAAGTATCAAATGATTTCACTCATATGTGGAGTGTAAGAGCAAAGAAAAAATACTGAAGGAACAAAACAGCAGCAGACTCACAGAACCCAAGAATGGACTAATAGTAACCAAAGGGAAAGGGACTGGGGAAAATGGGTGGGAAGGGAGGGATAAGGGGGAAAAAGGGGCATTACGATTAGCAGATGTAATGTTGGGGGGGCACGGGGAGGGCTGTACAACTCAGAGAAGACAAGTAGTGATTCTACAGCATCTCACTACGCTGATGGACAATGACTGTAATGGGGTTGGTTGGGGGGACCTGATGAAAGGGTAGTTTAATAACCATAATATTGCACATGTAATTGTAGATTAATGATACCAAAATAAATTATATTAAAAAAAAGAAAAAAAAAGTCCTTCATGACACACAAATCAATTGGCTTTTCTGACACCTATGTGTTCCCTCTAGTTTATATTGTATGTAATTGTTGGTTGGATCAATGTTCCTAAAGAACAGTTCTGATCTTGACATCCCATTGTTGAAAATCCTCCAGGGATGAGTTACTTGAGTTGTTTTTCCTATCTCTACTAGTCCAAAATATTTAGGCCTACATTATATTCAAGTCCTACATCATCTGGCTCTAATTTTCTTGATTTCCCACACTAATCCTTAGATATACACTTTAACTAAAATGGACTACTTGCCTTTTCTCGAATGCTTTTTTGCAGTTGCCCATTCTGTGCCTGTTAGATCATCCTGTTTGGAATTCTCAGCCCCTACTTTCTACTTGTCAAATTGTCCTCATTTACCTCTTCCATGTCTTCTTCTCTGGTAATCCCAGCTGGAAGTAATTTCTCACTATAAATTCTTCAGCAGTGAGCACTTTTCTTTATGTTTCTCTCATGACACCTATCACATCTTGCTTATTATTATTTGTTCCTTATTGATATATGTACCCTTTCATTATATTAATTAAACCAGTATTTAATGAGTTCTTACAATGCTCTAAGAACATAAAAATGGATAATTAGTTTGTGTCCTAAAGCAGCCAATTATCTAGTAAAAGAGGAAAATAAATCTTTTATTAATGATTTTATCAACCAGCTGTTATCTACCCAAATATTTTATCTCCCATACCCTGTCTATTCTCTTTCTGGGATTTCTAGTAGATGTAATTTGGACTTTTAAATTTATTCTCCATGCCTTTTCATATTTTCTATTTTTTTAAATCTCTGACATTCAAGAAAAGTTGCACAAATCTATCTTCACATTTATTAATTTCTTTAGCTGGTTCTAATCTGCTGCTTAACCTATTTATCCAGAGGTAAATGTTAATGACTATTTGTATCTAAAAATTGTAATTCATTCTTTTATTATTTTGCCTTTTTTTATAGTGAAAAGTAAATTTCATAAACCATTAATTTTTTCAGTTCCTCTAGATTTTCAAAATTGAAAACATACTTAGATTATGGTCTTTTTTTAGATTATTTTTCTATATATCAAATTTTGAGATGAAAAGATCTCCTGTTTATTATATTCCTGACACTTATTCATTCCTTAGGAATTTTTATTATGAGCTCCCCATCAGTGAGGCTCACTTTTGTCTGAGGTCATTCCATACTGCATGGGTAGCAGATTTTTAAATTAACACCTTCCAGATTAATAG
Organism: Smutsia gigantea; assembly: GCA_032199065.1. NCBI lineage: Eukaryota > Metazoa > Chordata > Mammalia > Pholidota > Manidae > Smutsia > Smutsia gigantea. The sequence continues at coordinate 4,262 of JAVSCE010017654.1, forward strand.
TAACATCCTTCATGTGCCCCATAGGCAACTGTGGCCCAGGACGATGATAATTCCTAGGCTTGAGGTTTCCTGCAGGACCAGGTAAAGTAATTTTGGATTACACATCAATGAAAGCTACAGGTTTAGAATTTTTATTTCTCAGACAAGACTCTTTTCTTCCTGCAGAGAATTCATTGTAATTTCTTATCCTGTTGGCTGAGATTTTTGGTCCTCACTCACTGGGATTATAGTTTTGAAGGGTCCTGCGATTCTGTAGGCTTCTCTGTTCCTGTTCCTCCTCAGATAAGCATGAAAGGGCTTTTCTATTCCTGATGGGTGTTAAAACCCTGGTCATTACCAAATCAACACCACTGTTCCCATCAGCCTCCCAAGGTTGTTGCGGCCTCAATTCGTATATTTATCCCTTTGGCTTTTGATTCCTTCTGTGTTTATGGCACTTGAGGAATCCCTTTCTTTCAGCTAAAAATTAACTTTTCTGGGGGGATGGGGCTTATTTTTTTTATCCAGTGTTCCTAATGACTCAGAGCTAGAGGGCTTCCATGTTACCTTAGTCCACCATACTGCTGGAACCAACAAAAATACATATGTATGCAACTACATAATATCTACCCTACCAGAAGAAAGCCCAACACATACCATAATAGAAAAGTGAGGGAAATCCTATGGAAATTCATAGAAGGTACTAATACTTTGTGACAGCAGGGTTTGAAAAAGTCTTAATTGAGTAAATAAGAGTCTTAGTCCATTCAGACTGCTATAACAAAATACCACAGACTGGGTAACTTATAAACAACAGAAATTTATTACCCACAGTTCTGGAGGCTGGAAGTCTGAGATCTGGGTGCCAGCATGTCAGGTGAGGGTCCTCTTTCAGGTTGTAGACTTCTTGTTCTGTCCTCACTGTCAGAAGGGGATAGGGAGCTCTCTGCAGGGTCTCTTATATAAGAGCATTAATCCTATTCATGAGGCTCCACCCTTAGGACCTAAGCACCTTCCAAATACCCCACTGCCTAATACCAATATTTTGGGCATTAGGATTTTAACATATGAATGTGGAGGAAACACAAACATTCAGACCTCAGCAGTGACTAACAATTGGGCTTTGAGGAATGTATAGGATTTTGACTTGAAGAGAAGGAGAGGTTGAGTCTGGTGGGGGAGATCCCAGATGAGGAGTAAACAGTCATGAAGGCTCATGTCATTTTGCAAAGTGGATTCCAGTCCTTTGTGGCTGGGCTTGTGTGTGGCTTATTGGATGTAGTTTTGGAGCATGTGGCTGAAAACAGCCCATCATGTCCATACAAGTCCTTTCACAGTGCTTTGTTGTGTCACACATGCTAACTATTTACTGGATGAACAAATACGAGTGAGAGAACGTTACCAAAGTAAGGAGTAGAAGCTGAATACACAGTATAATACTCAAGTGCAGCAATATCTCAGTTTCCTCACTACAAACAAGAGAGTAGAATGATTTCACTCTTAAAATTCCTCCTGGTTCTAACATTCTATGATAATAATTTATGTAATTTAGTGCCAATCCCAATAAGTTACAGTTTTTAAGCAAGGAAAACATGTAGATGACTTTTTGTTGGTGGTCAATGAATTTTGCTCTGTGTTTGCCATCAGGAAAGAGAGTGAAAAGTAGTCTTAAAAAATGCTGTATAATGTGGTATTTGTCAAAACTAAGAGGATCAATCAGAGGTTGACCCACTGCAGGGCTATATTCTTATAACCTACTCAAAGTTGCTGCTATCCTGGACAAATAGAAAGCCATTGCCTTGAAGTTCCCTTTTGAGATTAGAATTTCAGAAGCTTTTTCTGTGTGCAACCTTCAGTTTCAAAAAATAAACAAAATATGAAGACTTCTCCTTGGAGGCAACATTTAGAACAATAACCACGAAAGTTTGAAAGGGAAACTCATTGTCCAACAAAAGAAAGGAGAAAAATCTAGCTTTATTCTATTTTTAAAAATTTATTTTACTTACTGAGTTTTCTAAAAGTTCCTTAGATAGAAACAGAAGGAAAATGAGACAGTCAAAAATCTTCCAGTTTGTGTTTGAAGTGAGTGAAAACCAGCCATCACCGTTATCATTTAAGAATAATTTTTTAAAAGGATCAAAGAAAAAAAGCCACTATCGTTCATTTTTATAATGGCCACAATGCACTTATTCATTGAGTCGTTCTTTTATTTGTTAAATAGTTGTTGAACATCTAATATGTGTCAGATATTGTATAAGGCACTAAACTGAGACGTGGCTTTACTAGTAATTCCATAGTGATCACTCAACATGGTAAACTCAGCCTTCCCTTCCACATGGCTGACATTGTAGACTGACTGATTCCATTTTTGTTTAATCATTCTAGTATGTTTTTCTCTACTGCAGAGTTTGGAATCCTGAAAATTTCATTTCCCATGGTAGGTTCCTCCAATTTGGTGCACTTGCTTGAGATTCAGGAAGCAGAAGTGAAATGGAGGCCATTTTCCTGACTTCTGTCTTATCCCATTGGCAAACAAGGTCATGATATGTGAAGTTCTCTGGTAGTAATGTAGGCATGTTCATTATCCAGCTCTCTGTGTACCGAGAGGAGTTCTCTGGAGAGGAAGCTGAGTCAGTTTCTCTTTCCTACTTCATTTCTTCACTACAGCTATGACTATGTGTTCTTGAACTTAGTTGTTCAAGTGGCAGCCTGAGAGGAATAGCTTCCCAGTGAATTGGTTCTAAGGAGTGGTTCTAAGTTTCATGCCTACAGACCAGGCTCTACGAAGAATTTTATTAACATTTAATTCCATGTGTTAAATCCTTTTTCATTTAAAATAGGAAGAGTGGTTTCTGTTTCCTGCACTGAATGATGCCCAATGCATCTTCCAATGTTATTTAGCAATAATACTGGAACCCTTGGAGATGCAGTGTTTGGGATGTTTTTGTTATAACTGATCCATGTATATATATATTTAGTTTCTCTTTTCTTACCAAATATCACAATGAAAATTAGGATATAAACATATTAGGCAGACACTGGAATTGCAATATGCTGTACAGGTTAAAAGCCAGGCTCCAAGTCTGATAACCTGAGGTTCTCTGAGAGAATATAAGTTTCTTGAAAGCTGGAACTTGGGTTCACCATGGATTCCCTAGGTTCTAGAAGAGTACCTGGCACAAAACATACCTTTGTAATAAACTTTTTTTGAATGAATTAGTTTAACTTCCTCCTCTAACACTAGCTGAATTACATGGCCCCATTGGGGGAGCTAGACTGGGGGCCTGGGAGTACTGTACTTTACCAGGGGCAGAACAGTGGATCCAGGCAGGTTAGCATGGCACCAAGGCTGCTATAGGTCCTGTCATTATGGGTGTAATGGAGATTGTGTCCAAGCCTGACCCTCCCTCCTTAGGGAGTGCACAGAATTACACACAAAGGCTTATGTGGGTGAATGAGAAAGACAACTGATGAGGAAGTTATGGGCAGAGTTTGTGGAACAGGTGGGGTTTACCAGGGTCTAAAAGTGCCAGCAAAGGGGATATCAGTCTTATAAGTAGAGGCCCAAAGGAAGCATCATCCAGAGTTCTGGACGTGACCCAGTCCACTGCTCATTTACAAGAAGAGCTGCCAACAAAGGAACCTGGTAGGTTTATTTTAGAAGAGCTAAAGTCATTTCAATTGGGTTAAGGAGACAGAGGAACAATTTTCCTGCAAAGGAGAGTAAGAAAGGTGTGTCTGCGGTAAGAATAGCAAGGTCCCCCACAGAGCTCTTACATCTCATTCATTATTGATTAGAATCTTAATTTGAATGAAAATTTAATATAATGATGAGAACATGTGGTGATGGAACTCACTTCGAATTTAACAGTTAAGGCCTTTAAATCACACAGCTACATTAAAAAAATGTGGTAAAATACACATTAAAAATGTACTATTTTAACCCCTTTAAAGTGTATAGTTCAGTAGCATTTAAATGCATTCACACTGTTACACAGCCATCACCACCATCCATCTCCAGAATTTTCTTCATCATTCCAAACTGAAACCTATACCAAATAAGCAACTCCTCCTCATTCCTTCCTCCCCTCAGCCCCTGCCACGCACTGTCCTACTTTCTGTCTCTATGAATTTGACTCCTCTAGATACCTTATGTAAGTGGAATCATACAATATTTGTCCTTTCATGTCTAGCTTATTACATTTAGTATAATGACTTTAAAGTTCATCCATGTTGCAGTATGTGTCAGAATTTCCTTTCTTCTTATGGCTGAATAGTATACCATTGTATGTATACAACATACTTTGTTGATCCATTCATCCATCAACAGACATTTGGGTCATTTCCCCCTTTTGGCAGGAGCTACTTTTTAGACAATCCAGGGAAGGAAAAACTAGGCTAGCTTCAGGGAGCTAGTGACTCGCCAGCCCTGGTTGGGAGGATGGGATGGAAGTGCCCATCATCTCCTCCATGCCCTGGGAAATGGAGGGAGAGATTGCTAGGTAGACCCAGGTAGACCTTTTCCCAGCCTGGAATGGAGCCAGTGAAGGCCTGAGACTCTGAACCCCAACCCACATCCAATGTCCTTGGAGGGTGGGGGGCAGACAGACAGACCTTGGAGACAATATTCCGATGGCATCACATCCCACCACCGAAGGTAGACTGTAAATTCTCCTTTTTTATAGGATTTTTGGGCAAAAGCTTTATTTCCTGAGAATCCACTTTAAAATTCCTTTTACAAATGAGGCCTCAAGGAGAATGAGTTTCTTTGGAAGTAGCAGCAAGTGGTAGCTCATTAACGCTTCCTGCTTACATCACACTCTGTTCCATCCTTTTCCTGTTGGCATCAGGAAGGGAAAGTAAGGAGACCTGCCCTCCAGGGGCCCAAAAGGGAGAAGGAGAGTTGCCTTTCCTACTTATTCTTAACACCTCTTAATTTTTAACTCCTCTCACTTCTTTCCCCAGAGAAGAAAAGGGCAAGGTTTTTCACTTTGCAAAAATGTGTTGGTACAACATATATTCTAATTATAGCCTTACCATCATGGTACCATAATGGTTGCTTCAAAGCAATAGTAGATTTTGAGGAGTAAAACACCCATATTCTTTTAGTACATGTGTAATTTCAGTGCACATTCTAATTACAACGCTTCTTACCTAGGCATTCTTGCTCAAGGGAAAACAACAACTGTGCTTCTATTTTCAGTCAGTCTGTTTATCCTCTTAGGCCTAAACCTGCCTAGTGATACCTGAGCTGTAGCACTGATGTCCTTTTTAGCAGCCCCGCAAGGAGGACTTGAGTGTGCAGATTGACAACACTGTAATTGCAGCCTTTAATCATATAAGAATTTTCGTGCAAGACCTCAGATGTTAGGGTCTTAGCCCTGTGATTCTCTAGCAAAGAAACATCATACCCATCTGGGGAAGTGGGCTGATTTTTACCCTTAATGCTTAGCTTCCTTCTCTGGCTAATGCTTAGAGTGGGTGGCAGGTGGAGAAAAGATTCACAGGAGTCAAAATATGCTCACAATAATCTGTTTCCATCTATTTAGAACTAATTCACTAATCTCAGTGGCAGATTTTTCAAGAAGTATGCAATGAAAGTCATAAATTGTTTTAAAAATTGTTTCTATATTTTACTGTTTGTCTCATGAAAAGTATAGAATTCACTCAAAAAATTCTAGTCAAAAACTGGCAACATCCACACTCCCTAATGTTTCTGACACCTTGAGTACCGTTGGGAAGTGTGGGGCTGATTAATTATAAGTAGAGATCAAATATTTAGAGTCATTATTTTGTTTTATGACTTGAAAAGACAGAAATGGTGGGAAGGAAAACAGAAGGAGTAAGAAGAATAGAAGTATAATCTTGGCTCTGCCATGTACTAATCTCTGGAGCAAATCATTTAAGCATTCTGAACTGCAGTTTATTAAAAAAAATACCAATGGTTGTTTTCTCAGTGTTATGGGTTAGCAATCTGAAACAGTTGTGTATTCTAAGCATGGGCAAATAGGTCAACAGATTAAGGATAATGGAAGCCCAAGTTTTTATTGTAAGAAAAGGGAGTGACAAATATGAATAATAAGAAACACGAATGAACCCTGCAATGTTGGAGTAGAACTGACAGTATCAGAATGAATTCTTGGCTTTTAGGAGAGGAGAAATTGAGAAATTGAGAGAGAGAGAGAGAGAAAGAGGGAGGAAGAGAAGGCTGATTCAAGGGTTGGGGTAGGAAAAATACAAGCTATGCCTGGACTAACTTCATATGCCAGAGTGACCAGGAGGACTGAAGTTCTTAGAATCCACAGAAATCTTGGAAGCAGATTGGATTATATGGGCTGGCTGGTTTGAGATAATTGTCTTTGAATCTGAAAGGACCAGGTTGGAATCTGAACTAAATAGAGGGAGGCCAAAACAAAGCATTCTGATGACATTATTTTCCTTAGATTGTAGATCTAATGGGCCCAAGACCTTTTGATCATCCTTGATTTTATGCTTATTATCATAATGGGTATGTAAGGCCAAAGAAAAAAGGATTCTATTATATCACTTTCTATGTTGTAGATGATTCTAACTTGGAACCCTATGGAGATAACTTGACTCTTCATTGCATCCACTCCCTGAGCAGTTTTAAGGTTCAGTGATGGCTTCTCATTACTCTTAGAATGACAATCAAAGCTCTTACCGTAGTCTGCAAAGCCCTGCACAGTTTGGCTCCAGTCTTGGCATTCATACCCAGCCCTATGCGCTTTAGCCATGCCACTGTCCACTGACCTGTCCTTGGGTCCGTCTCCAAGCCAAATTTGTCCCCCTCAGGGCCTTTGCTTATGCTCAGCCTCTGCTTGAGATGCTCTTTTCTACCCTCTTTGTTGAACTAACTTGTACTCTGACTTCCAATCAGCTTCCTAAAAATCACTTCCTAAAAGATGCCTGCCTTCTCTACTCTTCGTGTAGGTTCCCTGGTCTTCTTTATTATATTTATCATAAATATTTGTTTAGAATGATTATTTGTTTTATTTCTGACTCCACACAAGATTAAATAAGCTCCATAAGGTCAGAGATGATAACACAGTACCTTATCCATAGCAGGGGCTGAATGCATATTTGTGGAAGGAAAGAAGAAAAGAAAGGAAAGTCAAGAGATGAATAATTGTTGTTCTGAAAAAAAATTCATGTTATTTTTTTGATAAAATATTAAATTTTCTGCAAATGTTTTGTACTTTTTCACTTAAAAATTACTTGTGTTATATTAAAATCATTGCAACTGGAAATATTTAAAATTAGTATTTCACCCTTAATTTTAGTTTATTAATTGCTTTCTTAGAGTCATGAACTGTAGTTTCATAGGCACACAAAGTGTGTGCTGCTTAATGTTTAATAATTTCCACTTTAAGTGTGAGTCTAATGTGAATATTGGTTGATATTTTCATTTACATTAATGTTTAAGATAAAGGAGAGAAAATGAAAATGTAAGATCTTCCCTCCTTTCTCAGTGAGGGGAGAAAATTTTTTGCTAAGTTGGATAATAGTGAAAATACCACTTTTTAGTGCCATTCACAACGTAATGACAACAGATAGGATGCATTTTTAAATTTAATCTGCATATTAACATATTCTCTGCCACTTCTTAAGTCTAGACAATCGACAAAACAAAACAAAAAAATCAACCCTGATTTGCAGTATTTGCTCATTTCCTTGGTGTAAACACTCCTGTCATGGCAAATTTCAAACTAACACAGACATCAAATAAGGTGGAGTTGGGAAAATATACAGCAGTGTGACATTACATAGTATTTTACTTTACAGGCATTTGTTTAATTTTTAATAGTGGTTGTGCTTAACAGCTGGCTTGTAAAATTCCTGAAAATGTAACAATTGGCTCTCATGAGCCTACAATACAGATCAGCTTCAGCCCATCACTGTATGTCCACCCAAACGTGCACATACACAGAGTGTACTACTCACAGTTTTAGTGGGGATACACTTTGTGTTTTATATTTTGTTTGGTTTTATTTCATCTTTCCACTATTAAATTTAACAGCCCATTTATTGATATATCAGGAATATATTTAAACTTATCTTTTTTGTTACAAATTTCGTTGATCTGCAGCTTTAAATTCTTTTAATATCTATAATAAATATATTTGTACCTTTTAAATTCTCTGTAGAAATATTTGCTAAGAATACACTTTTAGGAGTGGCATTATGGATAAAAATATTTTTATGACTCTTGTTCTCTTAATGACTTAGAAAGATCCACATTTAGTTTATATTCCCACACATAGAAATGTTTCCAAGTGCCCCACTATTTAGAGAGAAATTTATTATCCGGTAGCATTGTAGGACTACATCAATCATTGATATCAAACTTACCCTAGCAATAACAGTTATGTAGGAGAACAAATGTTAATATGTTTTACTTGTTCCGGGGGTGGAGCATATTAATATTTTAGGGGGTGTGGAAAAGGCTTTTCACACACTTGCAGTAATGGGGATCACTCACTAGTTTCACTATATCCATCATCACATGGCCTATATTGGTGAGATAATACCAATCTGTCCAGGGTACAAATGTCTCTATTTCCTGGGGGTTGTTTCTTCTGGATTCTGACTCCTCTCTAATTCCTGTAAGGAATCAGCCCCAATCCTGCTCCACACCCCAGAATTCAACTAATAGGGGAACTTCAATACACTCAAGCTGTTCCTAGCATGGTTTTGAACCACTTGCCACAACCCTTCCCTTGGAATACACTCTAACCCTCTCTGCACCTGCTTGCCTTCTGACCTCATTGCTCATATTCTTATTTTCAGCTTTTCCTGATGTTTGAAACTGTCTCACTGGTTCAGTCCACAGGGCCCCCTGGACCCAAATTAATTTCTCCTTTATTTATAATACATTGCAGTGGCTTGCATAAAAGTCATTTCTGATATGACTGGGTGTTAGAACTCTCCATCTCAGAGTCTCTCCTCATCTTCCTGCCCAGTCCTTCATGCAAACATTCGTCTAACAAATATTTATCCTAGACGCAGCTGGGATAGAGTGAAAACAAGGCAGACAAGCTCTGTGCCACAAAGGAGCTCCCATGCTCATGTGGGGAAAAACAGTTAACAAGCAGATGCATAAACACTAGAGACTTTCAGAGAGGTAAGGAGCTAGTTTTTCTTTTCTTTTTTTAAGTAGAAGCATGTAGAACAAAAGAGAGCCAGGTGGGTGAGTGGAGCGCTCTATTAGGGGAGGGGTGAGGGAAGGGACTCTCAGGCAGCGGTGTCTGACTTACATGAATGGCTCCAGGGGCCACCAGATGATGCTTGGAGGGCATAATACTACAGATAGAGGGAACAGCAAATGCAAGGAGCCTGGAACAAAACTGAGCCTGATTTACCGAAGAAAGAAGCCCAGTGTGCCTACAGTGTAGGTAGAGAGGGAGAGAAGTATGAGCTGTGGACAGAGAGGGAGGCAGGGTCCACTTCACGAAGAGCCCTTGATTTGAGTCTTAGTGAAACTGGAAGTTATTTAAGAGATTTTTGCTGACTTATCTTTAAAATGGGCGAGGTGGTGCAGAAACAGGTAAATTAGTTTGTTCTGCAGTCCAGGTGAGAAATTATGTCAGTTTGGAACTTTGCACTGTGCTGGTGGCAGTGGAGCTGGAGAAAGTGGCCAGGTTTGAAATATGTTTTAGAAGTGGAGCTAACAGCACTCTGTGATTTAAGTATATGGAGAGGAGAGAAGGATGGGAACCAAGGACTATTGCTGTTTGGGTTTGAGCAACTCTGGGTGGATGGTTATTCATTTATGGAGTTGGGGAATAAGAGCAGCCCTTTTTTATTTTGTTAATTTAGAAACCACGAGCTCCATGTTAGACATGCTGCATTTGAGATACAATTTCAAGAATCATTAAAATATAGGTGATATTTAAAACTGGATCGTATACATGCCCTTGGAGGGAGTGTGTCATCAAAGAATAGGGCAGGGGGGATTGAGAAGGAATAGCCAGTGAGGGAGTAGGGAAGCCAGGTTGTGGGGAGTGGAGGCCAAGAGCAGAACGCGTCTCAGGAGGGAAGGTTTGGTAAATGAGCTGCATGCTGCTCAGAGGTCAAAAAATACAAAGATGGAAGCATTTCATTAGCTGCTGCAATTTGGAAATTAGTGACTTTGACAAGAAGTTTCAGGGGAGTGGAGGAGGTGGAATACTGAGTGAAGGAGGCTGTGAGAAGCATGAATACAAACTACTTTTTTGGATAAGCTAAGCTGTGAAGGTGTGGTAGAGACACTAGTTGCCTTTTTGACGTCCATCTTTGTCTTTCACTTTAGAAGCAGAGCCTCACATTTTACTTAAACTTTGCTGCCTGGAGTAAAGACTTCCTCTTCCAACCTCCCTTGCAGCTGGGGTTGGGGGGTGACCTTATGACTAAGTTCTTAGCCTGGTATTTCTGGGGAGGCCTCCTAAATGGAAAAAGTTCAGCCGGGAGGAGCACCATTCTTACCTCTTCCCTCCTTTTTCCTGCTGCTTGGAATGGGGGATGTGATGACCTCACCAGCAGCCATCCTAGATTATGGGGTGACTCAGAGCATGGCATCAAAATCCAAGAAAGTGGAAAAAGAGCTAGAAGAAGCCTGGTCTCTGATAACTCAATGGATTTCCTACCTTTCCCTTCTTTAATGTAGGAGAAAAAACAGCTGCATGTTTAAATAATTTTTCCCTTTCTTATGTTAAATCTATTCCTAATTCATGAAGAACTGAGGCAGAGAAATGGGTGGTGGGTAAGAGATAGGTGTGAGGTCAGTAGTGTTTTGTTTCTTAGTTGACTGATTTACTGAGTAGGAATTAGAAAGTCTGATCTGTTCTTTGGACAAAGTTCCATAGTTATTCAACATATTTGTTATAAGATGCCATTCAAGTTTTTTGTTTCTGTACTTAGGCTTAGTGTATCAGTCAGGGATCTTTTTTGCAAGCTATAGAACCTGACTATGGCTGATTTAAGTGGAAAAAAAATGATTGAAGGCAATCAATGCCTAACTGATTGGAAAGTCAGGCTTGGACAACAAGCAGAATGAGGGAGGCAGCACATAGGACCATGGATACAATCATGCCACAGAGTCGGTCTGTCTGGGACATCACTGCTATCACTGATGGGCTCTGGATGTCCCTCCTGCACATGTCACCCCTGGAAGCCAGATGCTGTTCCAAATAGATGCCCCACCAACCTCCCTTCCTTCTTTCTGTCTTAAGTGCCTTACTCAAAATCTGCGATGGAGTAACTGATTGATTGACCTACCTATGAGCCCATCTCCTAGCTGCAAGGGAGGCTGGGAAAGCAACAATCTGGCCTTTTTTAGACTTCTAAAAACTCATGCGGTGCTTCCAATGCCAGGTGGATAAAAGAAATAATTAAAAATGCCAGCAAATACATGCTATGTTACATTTCTTAAATTTAACATTTAGTATTCATTGAAAAAGTTAGATAGGTGAGCCATTCCATGGTAATTTCCTTGTGGATTTCCAAGTATATTTGGATTATGTATAGAAATATAAGGTTTGTAAAACTGTAATAAATTAATAAAACGTAGAAAAAAATGAGGAAGATACATTTGAATACCAAAATCAGCTTCTGGGTCATAAGAGCTATTGCTAAGATAAACTAGGAAAATGTAAATGTTAAATAAAAATAAGTTTTTCAGCATCATATTTACCTGCCTTTTATTTCAAATGTTATTTAAAAAAAAATGTTAAGACCAGAGTATACATGTGCATATCTTTTGAGGGCAAGGTAAAGTCCACGGCAGGGAAGAACTGGCAAATTCAACTATAATTTTTATAAACTTTTTTAGCATTAATAATTTACCATTTATTGAGTATTTACTCTGTGCTTGTCCTGTATGGAGAACACACGTTTTCTTATCTAATCCTTGCAACAACCCTATAGTTATCCCCACTGTACAGGTAAGAAAATTGAGGCTCAGAGAAGCCAAGTAACTTGCTAAAGGTCATGCAGCTAATAAATGCCATAACTAAGATTTTAATTCAGGTTTAATGAAGGCAAACTTGGGTACAATTTAGCAAATGAATGCTATAGGACACTTGGGGATCTCCAAGGTCTTGCTCAGGTTAACCCACTTCAAAGGTCATCCTAATTTATACATTAAATTGGGAGACTCTAGATGCTAGCTAGATTTCTACATGATTTAGGTAAATGTCCACATGATTTAGCATGTTAGATGGAACATGACGAGCAACAACAAATACAACTTGACAGTTTGTCCTTGCCCGTGAAAATATCTCCAGCTCTATGTCAGCAGAAGTGACAATTTCCACATACTTCAAGCTGGAGATCTATTTACAAAAAGTGGGTTTCACTGAAATTATCTAGACTGCATATTTTGTGCTCATCAAATATATCCATTTGCCTTATTAGTGGGTCAAACAATTAATAGAATAATCAAGTTTCTAGTTTAATTAGAATACTGTCCAAACATATGGAGATTAAAACTGACTAGAAATGAGTCATATTTAAGTGCCAATGTAGTGGGCATGTTGACATCTTGTTTTGCATGTGTATCTCCATTACATAACCTTTATGTTCAAATCATCAGTGCCTTAAGGTAGAATCTGATCATATGAATTATCATTTTGAATAGTGTTACCCTCATGAATGAGGAAAAGAAAATATTTTCTACCAAAGGAAATAAATAAGACAGAAGTACAATAATTCTCATTCCATAATGACACAAAGGGGAATGTTTACTGTTTGATTAAATTGAAAAGGAAATGGTCTTTGGAGAGATGAAAATGGAATTTGTAACCTTTCAGGAGGATGTAGTTCCTTTCTTCTCTCTGCCTCTGATGTTTTGCTCTTACTCAATTTTGACAGTGAAATCTATTGAAAATGACTTTTTCTTATCTGAATGGAGAGACGAGATGCAGGTTACTAAACCTCTGAAGGTGGTTTCTGTGTCTGAGCTAGAGGTGGGCTTTTTATTCGCCACTTATGGGGGCTCCCATGGGTCTAACGTGTACAAATCGTGTACAAAATGTTGCACCTAGGAAGGAATGTGGGAATGTTTCTGATCAAGGATGTTCCCTAGTTTTCATCACTGACTCAGAGGAACTTCACCTCAGAAGGGTCACAAACACTGCTCTTGAGTCGTGATGCTGTCATCCAGCACCAAAGATGACCCTTTGGCTCCAAATCAAACTGGTTGTTTGAGAGTAGGCTTAGCACTGGCACCAGTTTGCTATTATTTGTTATTATACGTAACAAACATAATTGCTTTCAAGTACTTTAACATAAACCATAAATTTAAAGAGAATATTACATGTGACTTTTATCTGTATTTATTTGGAAACCACAATAATCCTATGCTAAGGCTGGACAATTAGTATTTTCTTCACTTTATACCTAAGCAAATAAAGAGACAAAGGGAACAAAAGCAACAACTTGTTCTAGGTGATTGAAAGAGTCATTAGGGAGGAGTTCCCTTGCCCTAAGTGACCAGCCTAGGGGTGAGTATCTGACTCAAACCTGGTCAAACGGAGCTTCTTCCTGAGAATTTGAAAGTGTGTTCAAAAATAAAATTGTTTGCCTAATTGGGTCCTGGGGTGTTTGTCTGCAGCCTGTCATAAAAAGGAAGCAAAAGGGGAAGGGCGAGGCGAGGGAGGAGCTCTGTTTTGGAGTTCAGACTTAAGGCTGCGCTTCTGTCCCTGGGTCCCTGAGACAGCCTTGCATGTGTGACAGAGCTTGGAGCTGATGGTGCATAGATGGGAGAAGACACTCCTAATTTTTATCGGAAGATGATGCTTAAAAATGAAGTAAAGAGGGGAGTTCTGGGAAGATGGTGGCGTAAGCAGGGTGGTGGAAATCTCCTCCCAAAACCATATATATTTATGAAAATACAAAAATTCAACTATTCCTAAAAGAGAGACCAGAAGATACAGGACAGCACTCAGCCTGCATCTACACCTGAGAGGACTCGGCACCCCATGAGCTGGGTAAGATAGGGAGCCGCGACCCGGCGGGACCTGAACAGTCCCTGACCCCAGCGCACTGGCAGGAGGAGAGGATTCAGAGCCAGGAGGGAGTGGAAGTAAGGCCCACGAAATAACCAGCCCCAGTGATCTGTGCGGGGAGCGCTGACACACATCATGCGGTGTATCGGAGATTGGAGAGAAGAGGGCGCGGGATCTGAGTCTGGGAATGCACTGGGTCCTCCCAGCCGGCTCCCTGGGACAAAAGAAAAGTGCATGCTTTTTTTTAGCGGTCTTAAAGAGACAGAGGCCCAACGGAGGAGCAGGATAGTTCCAGCACACTCGGTCCTGCTGGGAGTCCTGGGGAACTTCAGACCCCTTGGCTGGCGACTGAAACTTCCCACAGAGATCAGCAGCCTCCCATTCATTCCCGCCCTGGCCAAAGCTACAAAGGGCCTGCGGAGCAGTGCGGCTGCGGCAGCGGAATAGTGGGGCAACAACGCCACCTACAGCATCGTCACAGAATCTACTCCCTGCAGACATTTTTTCTTTGTTTGTTTTTGTTTTCGTTTTTTGGTGTTTTTCCTTTCATTTCTCTTTTCTTTTCTTTCTCTTCTTTTTTTTTTTAAGTCTTAAAGAACCCAGTTGACATATGTGGCACCTACCAGTGACCACTTGTATCACCATGAAAAGACAGAGGACTATGGTACAAACAAACCTTATCGAGACCCAGACACCAGAGAGGGAGTCTGAAGGGATGGAAATGCACAATCTTCCTGAAAAAGAATTCAGAATAAAAGTCATAAACATACTGATGGATCTACAGAGAAATATGCAAGAGCTGAAGGAGGAAGGGAGGGAAGTGAGGAAAGACAATGCAGAAATGAGACAAGCGATCAACAGGCTTAGCAGCAGACTGGACGAGGTGCAAGAGACTGTTAATGGAATACAAATCAGAGAACAGGAATACAGAGAAGCTGAGGCAGAGAGAGATAAAAGGATCTCTAGGAATTAAAGAATATTAAGAGAAATGTGTGACCAATCCAAACGGAACAATATTCGCATTATAGGAGTACCAGAGGAAGAAGAGAGAGAAAAAGGGATAGAAAGTGTCCTTGAAGAAATAATTGCTGAAAACTTTCCCATGCTGGGGAAGGAAATAGTCTCACAGTCCATGGAAGCCCACAGATCTCCCAACACAAGGGACACAAGGAAGACAACACCAAGACACATAATAATTAAAATGGCAAAGATCAAAGATAAGGACAGAGTATTAAAGGCAGTTAGAGAGAGAAAAAAGATCACCTACAAAGGAAAACCCATCAGACTTCTCAACAGAAACCTTACAGGCCAGAAGAGAATGGCATGGTATATTTAACATAATGAAACAGAAGGGCCTCAAACCAAGAATATTGTATCCAGCACGATTATCATTTAAATATGATGGAGGGATTAAACAATTTCCAGACAAACGAAAGTTGAGAGAGTTTGCCTCTCATAAACCACCACTACAGGATATCTTAAATGGACTGATCTAGAGGGAAGCACCCCTAAGGATAAAAAGATGTCACCAGAGAAAGTAAAATCATAGCAAAGAAAGCAGACCATCCAAATACTAACTAAATGCAAAGAATAAAACACCTAGTATATAAAGAATGGAGGACAAAGAATAAGAAGGGAGAGAAATAAAGAAACATCAGATGGTGTTTACAATAACTTAACAAGAAAGTTAAGTTAGATTGTTAGATAGTAAAGAAGCAGCCCTTGAAACTTTGGTAACCACGAATCTAAAGCCTGCAATGGGAATAAGTACATATCTATTGATAATCACCCTAAATATAAATGGACTGAATGTACCAATCACAAGACACAGAGTAACAGAATGGATAAAAAAGCAAGACCCATCTATATGCTGCTTACAAGAGACTCACCTCAAACACAAAGATATACACAGACTAAAAGTGAAGGGATGGAAAAAGATATTTCATGCAAACAACAGAGAAAAAAGCAGGTGTTCCAGTACTTGTATCAGACAAAATAGACTTCAAAACAAAGAAAGTAGCAAGAGATAAAGAAGGACATTACATAATGATAAAGGGGTCAGTCCAACAAGAAGATATAACCATTATAAATATATATTCACCCAACACAGGGGCTCCGGCATTTGTGAAACAAATACTAACAGAATTAAAGGAGGAAATAGAAAGCAATGCATTCATTTTAGGAGACTTCAACACACCACTCACTCCAAAGGACAGATCAACTGGACAGAGAATAAGTAAAGACACAGAGGCACTGAACAACACACTAGAAGAGATGGACCTAACAGACACTTACAGAACTCGGTACCCAAAAGCAGCAGGATACACATTCTTCTCAAGTGCACATGGAACATTTTCCAGAATAGACCACATACTAGGCCACAAAAAGAACCTCAGTAAATTAAAAAATACTGAAATTCTACCAACCAACTTCTCAGATCACAAAGCTATAAAACTAGAAATAAATTTTAGAAAGAAATCAAAAAGGCTCACAGATACATGGAGACTTAACAACATTCTCCTAATTAATCAATGGGTTAATGACCAAATGAAAACAGAAATCAAAGAATATATGGAGACTAATGACAACAACAACACAAAGCCACAACTTCTGTGGGACGCAGCAAAGGCAGTTCTAAGAGGAAAGTATATTGCAATCCAGGCCTATTTAAAGAAGGAAGAACATTCCCAAATGAATAGTCTAAAGACACAATTACTGAAATTGGAAAAAGAAGAGCAAATGAGGCCCAAAGTCACCAGAAGGAGGGACATAATAAAGATCAGAGAAGAAATAAATAAATAAAATTGACAAGAATAAAACAATAGAAAAAATCAATGAAACCAAGAGCTGGTTCTTTGAAAAAATAAACAAAATAGATAAACCCCTAGCCAGACTTATGAAGAGAAAAAGAGAATCTACACACATAAACAGAATCAGAAATGAGAAAGGAAAAATCACCATGGACCCCACAGAAATACAAAGAATTATAAGAGAATATTATGAGAATCTATATACTAACAAGCTGGAAAACCTAGGAGAAATGGACAACTTCTTAGAAAAATACAACCTTCCAAGACTGACCAAGCAAGAAACACAAAAACTAAACAGACCAATCACCAGCAACGAAATTGAATCGGTAATCAAAAAACTACCCAAGAACAAAACCCCCAGACCAGATGGATTCACCTCTGAATTCTACCAGACATATAGAGAAGAAATAACACCTATTCTCCTTAAAGTTTTCCAAAAAATAAAAAAGGAGGGAATACTTCCAAACTCATTCTATGAAGCCAGCATCACTCTAATACAAAAAACCGGGCAAAGACCTCACCAAAAAAGAAAATTACAGACCAATATCCCTGATGAACGTAGATGCAAAAATACGCAACAAAATATTAGCAAACTGAATTCAAAAATACATCAAGAGGATCATACACTATGATTCAGTGGGATTCATCCCAGGGATGCAAGGATGGTACAACATTCGAAAATCCATCAACATCATCCACCACATCAACAAAAAGAACAAAAACCACATGATCATTTCCATAGATGCTGAAAAAGCATTTGACAAAATTCAGCGTCCATTCGTGATTAAAACTCTCAACAAAATGGGTATAGACAGCAAGTACCTCAACATCATAAAGGCCATATATGACAATCCCACAGCTAACATCATACGTAACAGCGAGAAGCTGAAAGCTTTTCATCTAAGATTGGGAACAAGACAGGGATGCCCACTCTCTCCACTGTTATCCAACATAGTACTGGAGGTCCTCGCCACGGCAATCAGACAAAACAAAGAAATACAAGACATCGAGATTGGTAAAGAAGAAGTCAAATTGCCACTATTTGCAGATGACATGATATTGTACATAAAAAACCGTAAAGACTCCACTCCAAAACTACTAAAACTAATATCTGAATTCAGCAAAGTTGCAGGATACAAAATTAACACACAGAAATCTGTTGCTTTCCTACACACTAATGATGAACTAACAGAAAGAGAATTCAGAAAAACAATTCCATTCACAATTGCATCAAAAAGAATAAAATACCTAGGAATGAACCTAACGAAGGAAGTAAAAGACCTATACCCTGAAATCTACAAGACACTCCTAAGAGAAATTAAAGAGGACACTAACAAATGGAAAAGCATCCCATGCTCCTGGCTAGGAAGAATAAATATTGTCAAAATGGCTATACTACCTAAAGCAATCTACAGATTCATCACAATCTCTATCAAACTACCAACAGCTTTCTTCAATGAACTGGAACAAATAATTCTAAAATTCATATGGAACCACAAAAGATCCCGAATAGACAAAGCAATCCTGAGATGGAGGAATAAAACAGGGGGAATTACACTCCCTGACTTCAAGCTATACTACCAAGCCACAGTAATCAAGACAATTTGGTATTGGCACAAAAACATACCCACAGACCAGTGGAACAGAATAGAAAATCCAAGCATTAACCCAAACATATACAGTCAATTAATACTTGATAAAGGAGCCTTGGATATACAATGGGGAGATGACAGCCTCTTCAGCAGCTGGTGTTGGAAAAACTGGACAGCTACATGTAAGAGAATGAAACTGGACTACTGTCTAACCCCATACACAAAAGTTAACTCAAAATGGATCAAAGACCTGAATGTAAGTCATGAAACCATGGAACTCTTAGAAAAAAATAGGGAAAAATCTCTTGGACATCAACATGAATGACTTTTTCATGAACATATCTCCCTGGACAAGGGAAACAAAAGCAAAAATGAAAACGTGGGACTATATCAAGCTGAAAAGCTTCTGTACAGCAAAGGACACCATCAGTAGAACAAAAAGGCATCCTACAGTGTGGGAGAATATATTCATAAATGACTTATCTGATAAGGGGTTGACATCCAAAATATATAAAGAACTCACGCACCTCAACAAACAAAAAGCAAATAATCCAATTAAGAAATGGGCAGAGGACATGAATAGACACTTCTTCAAAGAAGAAATTCAAATAGCCAACAGGCACATGAAAAGATGCTCCACATCGCTAATCATCAGAGAAATGCAGATTAAAACCAGAATGAGATATCACCTCACACCAGTGAGGATAGCCAACATCCAAAACACAAAGAACAACTAATGTTGGTGAGGATGTGGAGAAAAGGGAACCCTCCTACACTGCTGGTGGGAATGTAAACTAGTTCAACCATTGTGGAAAGCAGTATGGAGGTTCCTCAAAAAACTCAAAATAGAAATACTATTTGACCCAGGAATTCACTCCTAGGAATTTACCCTAAGAATGCAGCAGCCCAGTTTGAAAAAGACAGATGCATCCCTATGTTTATCACAGCACTATTTACAATAGCCAAGAAATGGAAGCAACCTAAGTGTCCATCAGTAGATGAATGGATAAAGAAGATGTGGTACATATACACAATGGAATATTATTCAGCCATAAGAAGAAAACAAATCCTACCATTTGCAACAACATGGATGGAGCTAGAGGGTATTATGCTCAGTGAAATACGCCAAGCCAAAAAAGACAAGTATCAAATGATTTCACTCACATGTGGAGTATAAGAACAAAGCAAAAACTGAAGGAACAAAACAGCAGCAGACTCACAGAACTCAAGAACCGACTACTAGTTACCAAAGGGAAAGGGACTGGGGAAGATGGGTGGGAAGGGAGGGATAAGGGGGAAAAAGGGGCATTACGATTAGCAGACATAATGTTGGGGGGGCACGGGGAGGGCTGTACAACTCAGGGAAGACAAGTAGTGATTCTATAGCATCTCACTATACTAATGAACAGTGACTGTAATGGGGTTGGTGGTGGGGACCTGATGAAGGGGGTAGTTTAATAACCTTAATATTGCACATGTAATTGTAGATTCATGATACCAAAATAAATTTTAAGAAATGAAGTAAAGAACTTATTGAACATAAGTCTGATAGAAATAGGGCTCCAAGTTGATAAAGTGTTTGCAAGAATCATAGAAGAGCATAAAAAATAATTTCAAAAGGAACTCCAATCTTATCTTGAGTCTCTGAGGATCCATTTACAATCCATAAGAATATTTTTAAAAAGCCACTTTCATCTGATTCCTAGTTTCCCATACCTAGTTTGGGACTACTCACTTGATAAATTCAAAAACTCCCCCTTATACCTCAATATGTTTGGATTTATATCTCATTGTTCTCAATTCTCCCCCCACCCCTGTCTCTCCTCTCTTTTCTTTCCTTTCTTTATCTTTAGTGCCCAAGACAATAAATTAAAAAAATAAATATTGTCCTCTTTGGAAATTTGGAAGGCAGTAGACAAGGAATAAAATTTTGAGCGAAACTGGTAATATTTACAAGTAAAGAAATATCACCCCTGCTATATACATTTATAATAAATTTCCCTTTTTGCCTAAACTGATATGAGCTGGTTTCTATTATGTCTCACAAAGAGTTCTAAGTAATATGTTAATGGAGATTGTGGCAGAATTGAGGCGAGACCACTGGTCTTTTGATTTAAAATCTATTTTTCTTTTGTACACTCTGGCTATGTCTGCATAGACTACTACTGCCAGAGAATTGAGGATTGAGAACTGGGTACTTTTTAAACATTTTGCATTTCTTATTAGTCTGTGAGATCCAGGAGGGCAGGCATTGTGTCTGTCTTGTTCACTTCTGTATTTTTCTATGCCTAGCACATGGTTGGTGTGTGAAAAACTATTAATGCTAAAAAAAAATTAATGAATGACTGAAAGTATGAATGAAACCTCATCTTCAGTCATTTAAAAAATACTGTAATCTTTTAGTTTGTGGAATATCTTGACCGAAAAATATAATGGATAACTATGAACTGTATAATTACTATTGCTATTCAATTTATGCTGCCTCATGGGATAAAATAATACATTTCTGATAATTTTTCATTATTGTTCCTGTCTTTCTCTCTCCGCAGTGGTTTATACCTCACGGGAAACTTTTCCAATTAACCGTGATTCTGTTGAAAGCTCTTTACTCGAAATGGGCAATCAGTTTTATCTTCTAGTTAACGCTTTTATGTTACATGTTGGCACAAAAGGAGTGGAAGAAAATTTTGGTGATCAGGAACAGCTCTAGCTACAGTGCTCAGGCCTAAAAATTTAGGATAGGCTAGAGATACAGGAAAAGTGAGGAAACACTATTTCAAGCCATGTTTTCTACATATGTTGCGATACATCTATATTTGTGTTATGATGAATACGAATCATGATCGACTTCATTAAAATCCCAATGATAGTGTATAATGTCATAGTGATAATTGCATTGAGCTGTAAAAAAACATTCCTGGATATTTGAAAAACCATGACTTCCTGCCCTTATGGCCCAAAAACATTCTTAGCAGCAGCTACCTAACCTTAATATCTACATTTTTTTTCCCATGAGACGCTTTCCTGACCTATCTTCCCAAAGGACCTGAATGTATTCTCCCAGGGGCTGAGGGCTCCCTGTTTTTCTCCCCTACAGCCTGGGGGTTGTAGATTCAGAATGATGCAGACATGATATTCCAGGAGCAAGGTGTCACAGTAAGCATGGTTTCCTTCTTGCTTCTCAAACTGGGTTCAGGTGTTAGTAAGGCCCAGAGAATGTTCTGGACTGAAAGATCAGGGTTCAGAACTAAACTCTGGTACTTTTTTGAACTTCAGCAAGTTGATTACTTCTAATCCTGAATTTCCTCAACCGAATAATGGCACCTTTACAGGTTTATTATTAAATGAGACAATATATTAAGAACCTGGCGCACGGTTCTTAAGGAGTGCTGTCTTTTTTTCTTCCCCTGTCTCTTTCACTCAATTTTGTACCTCCACAAAGGAGAGCCTGTGACTTTCACCAAGCCTTCTGAGATTTCCGTCTGGAAATTTTTTTTTCCTTTGGCTCTTGGGAAGAATTGCAGGCTGTAGAGTCCTCCCTCTTCCCTGCACTTGTGTCTCCAGGCACATCGGGACTCTCCAGACTGATGAGCTCGTAGGGAAAACAAGAAATCTTGTTAAGTTGGTCAAGCTCAGAAATCTCTAATCTTTTTACTCAGTCAAGCCCTCAAGCACCAAGTTATAGGCAAGTGGTCACCATTCTGATGCCTAGGCTACTTTTCTTGTATAAGGAGCTCATAAGGTACCATAAGATCACGGATGATAACAGGTGATGATACAGGTAATTGAGTAAATAGATCATCTTTTAAATACTCGAATAATAATTTAGACTTGCATGTTAAGATAATTTGTCCAAACCAAAATAAATTTTTAATAGAAAGCAGGTATTAGAGCAATGCAAAGTTTGCATTGTGCCAAAACTTCATTTAGATCATTTTCAAAAAGAGGAAAAGTACTTTATTAATGGCTTTGGCTTATTATTTCTGCTAAGATATAAGCAAAAAGTTCTAACCTATTGTTTGGATTATAGTAACTAATTCTCTCAGATTCCGTGATTCTTTGTTAAAAGGGGAGAATTGAACTGTCAATATAAAGCCTCTTTTAATATCTGCAATATTTTGTTTTCCATTTTTATTTTCTTTCTTCCTTGGGTAGCATGGCTCAGCATCTCAGTTTGCCTAGGATGGTCTTGTCTGGAGAATGTTGTCCTGGTATAAGTATTAATACAACTCCTTTTCCAGAACCCAAAGCAGGTGTGAACAATGAGATTTTTTGCATACTGCTTTAGGACATAACAGTTGATATTTTTGTTTTGGAATTTCAGGAGAAAATTGGTAGGCTCAGTTTTACCTTAGAACAGAAATTCTATGGATGGAAGTCAGAATTTGTGGGGGAGCATGAATTGGATAGGAAAAAAAGTTATGCCTTTCTTATATCTAATTCTCATTGTCTCCAATTATGAATGTAGGTAACAAACTACAGCACTAATAGTACTCCTGAGACTTTGTTACCCAGAAAAGTCACAGAAATTTTCATATCACATTATAGCTATTGCAGATATTGCAAATATCACTCATATTCATTATTACTTCTAAATTAGAAAGATCACATGAGATCATAATCTTTATGTCTTCAGATATTGTGCAGTGTTGCCGGCCAGCTAGTGGTCAACTCTACTTTTTACCAAACATGAAGTCACATATTCTTACAGTGGCATCTTACAGAGAATCTTACAGGATTCTCCCCCTACAATTGTTCGTTGATCAGCATGAGGAATTACTTCTTAGAATTTTGCAAAACTAGACAGTTTAAACAAGAATTCTTAACTCTGTAAGGCAACAAACAGAGCTTTCTGAACACAATACATGGGTCCTAATGTTGCCTTAATATGCACTCCTAGAAATATGCAGAATTTCTTGCCTAAGTTGCTAATGTGGAATATCCTGGCAAATTGTCAATGTTGGATGGGAAGTTTTACCCCATAAGGTAAGATACAAAATTCTCTGTCAATTTACTTGAAAAAAGAAATTTGCAAACATCTGGAAACATTTTAGAAAGTTTTACAAGTTACCTCAGTGGCATCAAAGTTGAACCATGGACTATCATTCCTTTTTCTTTTTGATACAAAGTGTATTAAGATGATGATCTAATAAAAGAGGAATTAATTCATTTTAGGTTAAAAAAATTATAATTGTAGCTTAATTCAAAAAGCCTTGGAGAATTCAGGTATTTCTTGATAAAAGCTATCCTTGTTTTGTAAAATAGCTACAAAAGCTTTATTTGTAATAATTTATCTTTACGAATCAGTATTTCCAACACCTGTAACAAATAGCAAAAAATTGAAATTGGTTTTGTCCAACATGACATGCCTATAGCTTTTCAAATACCTTTCCACAGGTTAATGTTCTTATTCAATCTAGCAACAACAGCCTTCCCCCTGATGAATTTTTAAAGTTAATTTATTTTGTCTGTATTTTAATGAATTTTCTTAATAAGTGCATTAATAAAAGCGCTTAGTATTATATTGCACATTTGTTTTTGATAATTGTATTTCAGTCTGGTTTCTCTTGTAATTCTATGTATTTTATTTTCCACATTTAAGAACATTATTCTGAAAGGGAGTCATAACCTTACCAGATTGCCACTAGATTGCCAACAGGATCCATGGTACCCACAAAAGCATATGAACACTGGGTTTAGAGCCATCTCAAGGTAGAAACTTCCAGAAGGCATAATAGGCAAGCTTCCATTTATTCACAGCACAGAATTGTAAGGTTTTATATATGGAGAGGGCTTTGAATATAGAGGACACCTACTATGTAGATCATGTATGCATTACTCCAACAAATGGTTAGAAATGACAGATACCAGAGAGAAATACAGGTTCTAAGGATGGTCAGAAGAAAGAGAGACTACTAATAGGAAGAGCAGGGAACACACAGAAGAAGTGGAATTTCTGCTGGTTTGGCAGGGTGGGTAAGATCAGAATATTTTTAGGTTGGAAAATTCATGCTAAGGATATCCATACACTAACCCAAATCAGGGACCTCGGGGCCACCCTTGACTTCTCCATCTCCTTATCCCTGAAACTGTGATCAAGTCTTGTCATTTATGCCTCCCTCCTATTTCTTGCATCCATCCCTTCCCATTCATCCCCCATGATATTGCCTGGCTTCAGGCTCATTACTAGGACTATGGGATTAATATCCTACCTGCACTGTCATCTCCTTTCTTACTTCCCTCACAGTCTATCCTAACCAACATGACAATAATAGATTGTTTGCAGCACTGTTAATGAGTTTAGTATTATAAATACTACATATGCCCCACATTAAAATGTTGAATGTCCTTATGCAATATATATGCTGAAATTGAGGAGGATCAACCAGAGTAGTAGTTATCCAACGTGGAAATACATAATGATCACCTTTAGAGCTACTAAAAGGTTCTGATGCAGGAGCCTTACCCCCATGATTCTGATGTAATTCCCAGTCAGAGAGCTTCTGAACTGCCACCCCCGTTCCTGTCTACCTCTCTAGTTTTGTTGTTGATCGTGCTCCACCTGTATGCTATCAAACTGCTCAAATTCCCATGATACTCCCATGATGTCTTGCATGCAAGGCACTTTCCTCCTTGTCTGTTCATTTTCTAAGTCTGAGCTCACCTTTTCTAGAAATAGTTTTCCCTCTGCTCCAGGTAAAATAGTCCACTCTCTTTGTTGTCCCTTTGATTTCTATGTCCTCGTATCATAGCAACTGTGCATATTTTACATGTGTTCCTACTTCTGCCTCCCTAATACTGGCATTGGAAAGGAAGCCATCTCCCTCATGTCATTTTTATAAGTATGTTTGCAATGATTTTAAAACTTTACATGCACTACTATGTGGAAATACACTATGCAGAGTTAAAATTTAGATTTTTTTTTCTTTATTTGCTTACATAGTACCTTATTTATCGATCCCATTTTATATTATTTAAGTCATAAGATCCTGTTTTCCTATGACAGACATATTTGTAATAAAACACGTATGAGAAACAGATCCCTCTCATTATTTTAAAAATCTCCCCTGGATCATTACAAACATAGCATGATAAACTTTTTATCAAAGTAGCATTAAGCCCAGATGTCAATCTTTTATTTTGCTTGGGAGTTTCACATCAACATAAACCAGAGAAATGGCAGCTGCTGCTCTTGCAAGTGGTAGAATCCTCTGGCAGATGGAACCAGCTCAGCCTTGGAGACTTTGGAGGCTGTGGGAATAGGGCATTCCGAGCTTGCATGTGCAATTCTGGCAGAATCTGCAGAATGGCTTCTCAGCAAGGAGCCTCTATTTGCATACTCAGATTAGATCAGTATATGAATGCCTCCAACCTGGTTTTTGTGTCAAATCATCACCCTCTGACAACACTGATCTATCTTGATAATCTACTGAATTGTCTAGCTTTGAAAATTTAACCTGAAATTTTATATTATGTTATTTCCTCCATTGATTTGTGATTTTCAAGTCATTAATCATAGTCTGGAGAAAATTAAGTTCTCACTGCATTCTCTTATATACCATAAAAGATATAGACCCCTCAAATAATTAAACTTAGGGGAAATATTTTTAAATGGATTTATTTTCCAAGTAGAAGTTTTGCTGAATCTTTATCTTTGTTTTGACACTATTAGATTATACACCTAAGTTGTTAAGAAAAAAAAATCACCATTGTATGAGAATTCCTACTTTTTATAAGCTGCTTAAAAAATGTAGTCAGAAGACCACCTGCTTCAGAATCAAATGCAGATTCTTATTCCACGCTTAATGAGGAGTTTGCACCCCAGGTGAGTTCTATGAAGCACACAGTCTCAGAACTACTGCTCTAAGTCATTTTGAAAATTACATACTCCAGATAAAATGGTTTTTAGAATTTCCATTCTCATAGCCTGCTGAGTGTGACTCTAGCTTCTGCCAGCATTTTTACTTCTCATGATGTGTTGGCCATATTTGACCCTCAAGATCTAAAATTGGTAGTCAGGGATTTAGTTCCAGGTGGCCAAAGACAGAATCCAATTAGTGTTAAACTCATAGTTGGCTATTTTTCTTTGTTATTTCTTTTGCATTTGACATCTTTAACTTCAAATCTTAGGTACTTAAAATTTGGTTATTCTCTTGCTCAGTTAGCTGGAAATATTCTTTTAGAAATAGCAAGAACTTTCTTTAAAAAAAAGTCTGTTTTTTATGTTTTAATGTTGGTGTTTTAATGTCTGTCCCATCCCCATCTAGATTCCATTAGAAGACTTTTGGATAATAATGGTAAATGCTTACAAGAACTATGATAATTATTCTGTATAGAAATATTTCATTATTCTCACTTTCATAATTTTAACTGACTTTTCACTTTAATTCCAAATGTATACCCATTATATATTTATAGAAATTTCATTTTTATCATTATTTCCAAGTAGCTTATTACAACTGTCAAAAGGCTGTGTAGTGTTTAGATGACCACAACTTTCTCTCTCTATATAATGTTTCTTTCTTCTTTTCTTAGGTAACGTGCCTGAAATTACACATTCTCATAAGAAAAGACTTTTCATAGTCTTACAATTATATACCCTGAAAAGAAACCAGGGTATAGTTACCTTGCAAAAATGCACTTGATAACAATTTAACATTTTCTGCGGAATACCTGAGGTTGTGGTAATTTTCAAACATTGTATAAAATGACACACATTCCATATATGAGGTGTGATTAAAACATAAGACAAGTCACACATGAAAATGGCTCTCATTACTTTATAATCACACCTCATACATAATCTTAGACAATCAGTTATAGAATATAGTTTTTAAAACTCTCACCCTATTGCCCACCTACCTCTAATCCAGCTTCCCCTCTGGCCACCCCAAGGTGAGAGAAAGTAGATTGCCATCCAAGGACATCTGGGTTGGAATACAGAGGGGTAATCAAACATCCGGGGTAGGATATCAGCAGGGATCTGTCACCACTAGAAACTCAGCACTTACGTGCTCATGAAATTATTTCTGGCTATTTCATGTAGGGGCAGCTCTAGGCAAAATCACAGAGTCAGTGAAGTCTAGTTTCTGCCCTTCATCTCCCGTGGCTTCCAGACATCTGAGAGTCCTCCTCTGCGGCTGGGCCTCACAGGCAGTTCTGGAACAGCCTTTCTCATCTCAGTTCCTCCTAATACACATGTAGCCATCTTTTATCCTATCCCATCATATGGTCCATTTTCATTCACAGGCATTTATGCTGAGCAGCTATTATGTGCCAGGCACAGTGCTTGATGCTGCCAGGACACACTTGAAAAACCATGGTTTAGCATTACGGAATTCATTGTTTAGTTGGACAACACAAATTAACACATTTAATTATGTGAATTTAAGGTGTTTGTTTAGTTAGTCACTGAATTCTAAGGGTTGAAACAGTGGTGCATAGTAGATGCTAAATAAGCATTTGTTGGTGAAATAAAAATACTTTAAGTACTAAGGTAGTGGTCTAAAATGGGCACTGTGGGGACATGATGGTTCAAGGAACATATCCTGAGGATATAGACACCTGAGCTGTATCTGAAAGGAATGAGTAAGTTATTCAGGTTAAGATAGGCTGAAAGGCACTTAGGGCAAAGGGATGAGTATGAGCAAGGTATGGGCATTTTAACATAGGTTGTGTGGGAGGACATTTGAATACTTGGGTTTAAGGTAGGAAGCAAGGGGTGGCAGGAGATGAGGCTAGAGAGGAACAGAGTTGTGAGAGCATGTAGTACATTTTATACCACATTACAAAAAAGTTTGTTGTTTCATTTGTAATCAATAGGGAGTCATTGCCATGTTTGCTTTTTAAAAAACCTGATTATACTTTGAGGACTAGATTGAAGGGGATGAGAATGGATGCAGAGTGCACCTTTAGGAGGTTAGTGCAATCAATGAAGCTAGAGATTGGTGGTACAGATGACGGCCTGAGCTAGCTTCAAGGTAATAGCTAGGAAATCTGCTAATTTATCCCTGTACATGTGTTAACAAGGCTTTGTACGTCAAAGACCTTTTCTCTAGGGTAAAATAGGGACAGTCCCCTGATCTCAGTTTCCCAGATGCTCAGAACTGAATGTTTGCTTATTATTGTAAGGGTGGGTTAGAATTTTAAGTGGTAAAATTATCCCAAATACCCTATACAGTTTCAATATACTGTATGTTTTAATTTTACATTTGTAGAGATAATTTACATACAATAAAATGTGCAGATATAAAGTATGTAGTTTGATGAGTTTTGAAAATTGTTTACACTCATGTAAACACTACTTAAATTGAGATCTAGAATATTTCTATCACCCTAGAATATCATCTCTTGTCCTTTCTAGTCAATCCTTTCTGCTCCGGCAACTACTTCCTGATTTCTATCACTATAGACACCATAGTTACCATGGGGCTTGGACTTCTTATAACTGAAGCCATACAATATATACCCTTGTGTCTGGCTTTGTTTACTCTATGTTATGTTTGTGAGATGTATCCATATTGGTTATTAGTAATTTGTTCCTTTTTATTGCTGAATAGCCTTCCATTCCCTTGTTGATGGACATCTGAATTATTTCAGGCTTTTGCCTACTAAGACTGCTACGAACTTTCTAGTAAAAGTATTTTTTTGTGGCCATAGTTTTAATTTCCCTTGGATAAATTCGGGTTATAATTTCTGAAATTGATTTTTAGTTCTTTATAGTTCTGGGTGTAAGTCCTTCATCACATATGTGCATTGTGAACATGACCTCCTAGATTGCATCTGGGCTGTTCATTTGCTTAATAGTGTCATCTCATGAGCAAAAAATTTAAATTTTGATGAAGTCCAAGTTATCATTTTCTTCTTCAATAGTGCTTTCGGTATCCTGAGAAATCTTAGGATAGACAGGACATGACATTCTACTCCTACGTGTTTTTTCTAGAAATGGTAGGGTTCTAAGTTTTTTATTCAGGTCTATAATCCACCTAATCTATAATTTAATATAGATCACTTTTTAAATATAGAATGAAGTAGGTGTCTAGGTTAAATTTTTTCCCATATATATACTTGATTATTCCAATTTATTATAAAGATGATCCTTTCCTACTGAATTGCACTGATAACTTAGGTTGAAAAACAACTAACCACATATACATGGCTCTGTTTTTGGACTCTACTGTTCTATTCCATTAAGCTATTTGTCTGTTCTATAACACAACCACACTACTTTGACAACTGTGCCTTTCCGAAGGTAATAGGTATCCAAATGTTATCACAGTGTACATACCAATAATCATACCTTCCTTTATAAAAAATCTAGGTAATTTACAGCAGTATAATTCTACTTTCCCCTTTTCCACACTTATGCTCTTGTTGCCATAATTTTTCTTCATATGTACTTAATACATTGGTAGTATTTTTGCTTTAAACAATTAACAATATTTTCAAGAAATTAAAAATAACACAAAGATCTTTAAAAATAATGTATACCCTTTTCTAGTGTTCTTCTGTCCCTTCTACAGTTCTGAACTTTCATCTGGAATCCTTTCCCTTTAGGTTAAAGAAGTTCTTTTAACATTTCTTATAGCACAGGTCTGCTGGAGATGAATTATCTTAGCTTCATCTGTCCAAAGATGTTTTTATCTTTAATGTGAAGAGCTTTAGGTTGATATTATGTTATTTTATTGTCTTCTAGCCTTTTCTGTTTCTCATGAGATGTCAAATTCAGTTTTAATGTTCCCCGAATGTGTTACATCTCTCTTCTATCTGTTTGCTTATATGATTTATTTTCCCCTTCATCTTTGGTGTCCAGCATTTTGACTGTGATGTGTCTAAATTTTGTTTTCCTTGTATTTACCCTGCTTGGAGCTTGCTGAACTTCTTAGATTTGTATTTTGATGTCTCTCATCAACTTTGAGAAATTATCAAACATTTCTCTTCGAGTATTTCTTCTACTCCATTTTCTCACCTCCCCTCCTTCTGAAACTCTCATTTCTTGTATGTTAGATGATTTATTATCCTGTGGGTTTCAGATGCTCTATTCATATTTTTGCTCATTCTGTTTTTTCCTCTTTTTGCTTCCATTTGGATAATTTTTATTGGCTTATCTTCAGGGTTTCTTTCTTACACAGTGTATAGTCTATTATTAACCCCATGGAATAAATTCTTCATTTCTGATATTGTGATTTTCATTTCTAGACTTATCATTTTGTTCTCTTTTGTAGTTTTCATTTACTTACTGAAATTCCATATGCATTTATACATATTTTTAACCTTTTCCATATATCCATTAATGTATTTATCATAGTTATTTTAAAGTTTTTTGTTGTAATTCCAAAATCATGTCATTAAGTTTCTTTTAATCATTTAGGTTCATTCCTCAGTTCTTTGATGGTTTTCTGTGATTTGATACTTTAACATAGTATCATAGTATATACTATTTTTTGATAGTTTTTACTTATTGCTTCCAAGGCGGCTAGTGGTAGTCATTTCAGACTTTCTACACCCTAACCAAAAGGAAAAGCCCCTTAATTATTAATTTTAGCATTCTTATTATTAAAAATACATCTTTTATCATGAAGTGCTGGAAATCTTTTCAAAAGTGGTTTAACTCAATTGGCAGGAATGTTAAATGTATACCTTGTTACATTGGTGGAGTAAGAGCCATTCTTCAGGTATATGAGTTGGGAAGATAGTTCTATATTCAGAAGTTAACAGACACGTGGGCAAGAAGCAGGGAGGGAGAAGAGGGAGAAGAAGAAAAGTAAAGAGACAATCCTACTGCTCATACTGAAGACTACTCATGGTTCAAGCGCATATGTAAGGAAAGACTACTTTCCATTCTACAAGTAAATTAGTTGGCCCTGTAGTGGAATTTCTAGGACAGGAGGGACAGCTGGACCATGCTGCCCTAGCTCTTGGACTAGCCTTTTGAATCTCTGGCTGATTGCTGCTTCCACCAGGAGGGCCTTAGAGCACTGCCCCCTCACTCTATAATCTGGTACGAGTGTGGAAAAATGAATTGTGGGGGATTTGCATTCTGTCAGGCCAGCTAAGCTGGAATTACATTTCCCAGAAATCCCTTCTTTGCATACTTTTAAGTTAAGAGGCCCTAAGAGACAATCTGCATGAGATTTGGAAGGTGAAGAAGCAGCCACGTTCTTTTTGTCTGGATGGTGAACCTACAGGCACCAAGGGCTGTAGCTACTCATGCTTGTTACCATTTATCTTCCAGCTTCTTTTGTTGGCTGGGTGTGTGACCAAGCCAGCAGCTCCTTTAGTTCCATCTGGATCCTCCTTCAGGTTCTCTGACTTTTGGACCATGTGCATATTCAGGTCTGTGAGAAGGTACCAGCTTCCCCCCACCCCGCCCCCCGGACATTACATTGCAGAATGGGAGGTTTGGAAGCAGTGAGAGAGGCACAGGTTCTGGTCAGTCTCTGTGTGTTCTGGTTTGTCTTTGTTCCCCCTCACTTCCCATCTATCTTCGCTACCTAACTTCCCACCCTGCTTACTTCAGGATCCAGCACCAGAGGCAAAGCCAAGAGCTTCACACAGACTGTTGAACCAGACAGATCTCATAATGGCCTGTGGTTGAATCCCTGTAAACAAATCTCTTATGATTACATAACCCCTAGAGGTTTTGTTCTCTGATCAAATGCTAACTGATAAGGAGACTTCTCTTCATACCCTGTGGCCTTCACTTGACATCTGCAGCTGAGAAAAGTCTAAACAGTTAGCAATATTTTATCTAGGAAACTAAAACTAGAGCAATATGAAGCCAATAATGTGAGCCAGTTATGGATCTTTCTTCTCTAGTTCCAATTCTTCCTGCACAACCCCTTTCTAAATGTCATTTCAAAGACTTTCTTTATTCCTCTCTGCTGGGAGGAATGTTATTAGCTACATTTAGTCATCAAAGTATAGGTCAAGAGAGGGAAGACAAAAGAGTCAGCCTGAATCCTCCTGCCTGCGCCCTTAAGGCTTGCCCCTCTGGTCCCCAAGTCCTCTCAGGGTCTACCATCTTCCCTGTGTAACATCGGGAGTTTAACACCCTTCAAGAGGAAAACGGTCTGCCACCCACATATACCTAGGTTTGGAGAAAGCAACAGGGTAACCAAAGCAGTACAAAACTACCGCAGTTAAAACACAAAATCTACACCTCTTGTAGCAAATTTTCTTTCACAAACTTGCTGTATCATGCACAGTCCAGTACCAAGGCAAAAATATAGGAACCAGCCCTTCTTCCTTCCTCAGGAGAGAGGATGGTCTCACTGTTTTGTGATCTCTTTCTGCCCATGATGTTTGTTTTAGCCTAATTTTACTGGTGTAAGTTTGCTGTGGACAGGAAAGAACAGGCTGTGATTTCCCAGGTTGTGTGCTCCCTCTGCGGACAGGTGCTTTGGTGGGGGAGGCGTACTCAGAGGACACAACTTGCGGTTTTGCTACGGACGTGCTAGGAAGACAATGGCTTACTCCTCCATAGCTTTGGCAGTCCCTAGCCTGCTATCATGTTTTAACTTCCCTCTCTAGCTCAGTTTTATTTAGTGTTTGCACAAGGTAGAAACTTAACTAGTAACACCCATAATTCAGGCAGATATAATTGCAGAGCTGAATGAGATCATAGAGTAAATATAGACCAACCCAGTCATTTTACAGATGAGAAAAGTGACTCAAGGAAGTTAAGTCATGCAGCTGGTTGGGAATCAGGCATAGCGAAGAGGGTTGACAGTGGGTGTTGGTTGGCTAAACTGTGGTGTCTGCCTCAAGGATGATGTTCATTTTTACACACCACTGATAAATCCTCAGTGACCAGTACCGAGCCTGGCACATTGTGGACACTCAAACACATTGACTGAATGAATGAATATGTGAAATGTGCTGGGAGATAACTTACCTAAAGACACATGTCTAGTAGATAACTGAGCCAAGATTTACATTGAGGCCTAACATCTTAGCCTCTGCTCTTGGCAAGGAAATGATTGGTTTGTTTGGCTTTGCAGACCTGCTGGGGTTCCCTGTAGAGGCAGAATAACAGGGCACCATGATAGGAACTGTGAATAGCTGAACTTTACTGCGGTGGTTCTATTGTTTTTCCCTTGTGGTGACATGGGTCGCAAGTGTCTGTGGCCATATTATAGTAGGATCTCACCTCAAAATCCATTAGTCTAGACCTGTGTTCTAAGTGGTTTTGACAGAAGGGCCCCAAATCTTTTAAAATGTTTTGGCCCCCTCATACACTATAAATAGACAGCTGTATTATTAAGTAAATAGTTTCTCAATGTCATGATTTTAAATAAACATTGCTGTGGATTTGAATTTACTTCATTTGAACTTGAAAACATCAGTTGTTGATTTTGTTTGCTATACATTTTCAAAACAAACTTTAAAGTCCTGAATCACTTCCAAATCAGTTTTACAGAATCACTGAGCACAAAGGACATCTTTACCTTGAGAACCCTTCCGGTTTAACATCCTTTTCTCCTTATAGAAATCCTTAATTGAGGGCCAAGAACTTCTGCATTTCTTTTTTAACTGACACTGATTTTCATGCTCTTTTTTTTTTCCAGTGGAGAGCCTACATTTTTCTATCATGATTTTTAAAAATATAACCCCCCAAAAGGAGAAAGCAACTTCTAAAAAATTATTCTGTGACTTTGGATGAATTTAAAGAAAAGAAAATTATTTTAAAAGCTTTGTTGACATTTGTGCTAACTTCTGTGGTAGATAAAAAAGAAAAGAAGATTTTGTCCCACTCCTTTAAGGAATAATTTGAGCCAAGCTGTAGGCATAGACTTAGCGGACAGCTGCCTAGTTGGGTGATTTTGGAAACCTCAGAAGGGAAAAAAAAGAAGCCAGCTTCTAATTATGGTCTTAAAAAAAAAGTATAAATATCAGAATGGATTTTGTTAAAAATAATCATAATAGAAGGCATGATAATTAATAATAATAATTACTAAGATCTTTCTTATATGCTAGGCTTTGTGCTAAGAAGATACGATTAGTACGCCCATTTTAAATGTGAGGAAACTGAGGCCTGATATTGAATAAACAACTACCTAAGCACCTCCTGTCTCAGAAGATAATTGGTCTTGGATGCAGATAGGCAGGCAGATAAATGTATAAACCTAGTTGTAACAGGAACTGGGCCCTGAAACTGAAAGAAAGCGTTGGGGAAAGGACCAGGAGTGAAAAAAGAAGCCTTGACACACTTGAGTGTTTCTGGTGTCTGCTAATATGAGGATATAATGATGCTGAAATGAATGCACTAAAAACTAACAGAGTAGCATCTGCCATAAGTTTTGACAGTACTTACTTGTGAATGTTATTTTCCACTTCAGAATCTCATTTGGATTTAAGTTTCTGCCTACAGAAAGGGCAGAACAAATCATTCTAATTGTCATGAAAATAAATATGAAGTTCAGTGGCTTCTAAAATTAGGTCATCCTGAATGCTGGCTTTAAGCAGCAGACATGACAAAATGAACCTTTAAAAAATACTTTAAAAATGTAGGCTGTTTCTCTTTCCCCACACTATATATAAAATATTAATACAGGCACACCTCAGAGATACTGCACGTTCCAGACCACTGCAATAAAGCAAATACTGCACTAAAGTGAGGGAAATGAATATTTTGCTTTCCCAGTGCACATGAAAGTTATATATAATATATACAATAGACTATACTGTAGTCTATTAAGTGTGTAATAGCAATACAGTGAGCCATCATCCCTTTGCTGATGGAGGGTCTTGCCTCCATGTTGACGCAACTGACTGATCAGGGTGATGGGTGCTGAAGGCTGGGGTGGCCGTGGAAACTTCTTAAAATAAGACAGTAATGAAGTTTGCTGCATTGATTGACTCTTCCTTTCACAAACGATTTCTCTGTACCATGTGGTGTTCGACAGTATTTTTACCCACAGTAGAACTTCTCAAAATTGGAATCAATCCCCTCAAACCCTACCCACTGCTTTATTGACTAAGTGTATGTAATATTCAAAATCCTTTGTTGTCATTTCAACCATCTTCACAGCATCTTACCAGGACTAGATTCCATTTCAAGAAACCACTTTCTTTGCTTATCCATGAGAAGCAACTCCTCATCCATTCAAGATTTACCATGAGATGCTGCAGTTTAATCCCATCTTCAGGCTCCACCTCTAATTCTAGTTCTCCTGCTCTTTCCTTCACATCCGCAGTGACTTTCTCCACTGAAGTCATGAACCCATCAAAGTCATGCATGAGGGTTGGAATCAACTTCTTCCAAACTCCCGTTCACGTTGATATTTTGACCTCTTTACCTGAATCATGAATGTTTTTAATGGCATGTAGAATGGTGACTCCTTTCCAGAGTTTTTCTGTTTCTTTGCCCAGATTCATCAGAGGAATCACTACTGATGGCAGCTACTGCCTTTTGAAATGTGTTTCTAAAACTGTTAGACTTGAAAGTCAAAATAACTCCTCATTCCATGGGCTGCAGAATGGATGTTGTGTTATCAGGCATTAAAACAACATTAGTCCCCTTGTCCATCTCCCTCAGAGTTCTTAGGCAACCAGGTGCAATGTCAACAACCAGTCATATATTGAAAGGAATCTTTTTTTTTCTGAGAAGTAGGTCTCAACAGTGGGTTTCAAAAATTCAGTAAACCATGCTGTAAATAGATGTGCTATCATCCAGGCTTTGTTGCTCCATTTATAAAACACAGGCAGAGTAACTTAAGCATAATTCTTAAGGCCCTAGGATTTTCAGAATGGTAAATAAACAC
Source organism: Smutsia gigantea (assembly GCA_032199065.1). Classification (NCBI taxonomy): domain Eukaryota; kingdom Metazoa; phylum Chordata; class Mammalia; order Pholidota; family Manidae; genus Smutsia; species Smutsia gigantea. The sequence continues at coordinate 40,411 of JAVSCE010017654.1, forward strand.
TGGTTCAACTTAAACTCACCAGCTGCATTAACCCTTAGCAAGAGAGTCAGCCTGTCCTTTGAAGCCAGTGTTGATTTCTCTTCTTAGCTATGAAGTCCTAGACGGCATCTTCTTCCAATAGAAGGTTGTTTCATCTACACTGAAATCTGTTGTTTAGTTTAGCAACCTGAATTAATTATCTCAGGTGAATCTTCTGGATAACTTGCTGCAGCTTCTGCATCAACACTTTCTGGTTCATTTGCGCTTTTATATAATGGAGTTGGTTTCCTCCCTTACACCCCATGAGCCAACCTCTGCTAGCTTCCAACTATTCTTCTGCATCTTCTTCACCTCTCTCGGCCTTCCTAGAATTAAAGAGAGTTAGGGCCTTGCTCTGGATTAGGCTTTGGCTTAAGAGAATGTTGTGGCTGGTTGGATCTGTCCAGACCACTAAGACTTTCTCCATATAGGCAACAAGGCTGTTATACTTTCTTATCATTTGTGTGTTCACTGCAGTAGCATTTTTAATTTTCTTCAAGAACTTTTCCTTTGTATTCACAACTTAGCTGACTGTTTGGCACAGGAGGCCCAGCTTTTAGTCTCTCTTGACTTTCAACATCCCTTGATCACTAGGCTTAATCATTTCTAGTTATTGATTTAAAGTGAGGGATGTGCAAGTCTTCCTTTCACTTGAATACTTAGAGGCCATTGTAGGATAAATAATTGGTCTAATTTCAATATTGTTAGATCACTGATCACAGATCACCATAAGAAATAATTAATAAGGAGAAAGTTGGAAATACTGCAAGAATTACCAAAATGTGACACAAAGGCATGGATTGAGCAAATGCGTGGAAAAATGGCTCCATAAACTTGCTCAACTTGCTAGAAATGTTCAATTTGTAAAAAACATGTATCTGCAAAGAGCAATGAAAGGAGGTATCCTTTTAGATATTGTAACAGTGTGACATTACCTTAGGAAATTAGATATTATCTAACTAGTAGGAACTTACAGGGAATGGACTAGTAATAATAGTAAAGGATATATTTCATAACCACTTAAACTATGTTAAGCACTGTGCTAAGATCTTTAGGTGGGCTGTCACAGTTACTTTTCATAACAAGATCTTGTGAATGTGAAATTAAGACTTAGAGAAATTAAGGAAGTAGTGCCAACAATGAATGAAACTAGTATCTAGATTGCATAGCAATGATACTTCAATTAAAATAATAATAATAATTAAAAAAATAAAGTACAAAATAAAACTAGTATCTAGTAGGGCTGGAATTATATTCAGGCAGCCTTAGGTAGACATGTAATCATATTCATATAATTCAATAAGTATTTAATTAATGTCTATTGCCCTTAAGGTAGTGAAGTGGGCTTTTTGTCTTTTCACGTTTAGTTTATTCACTATCCAGGGATAGAATTTTAGTTTATATTGTTTCGGTCATTCAAGCTAATTTTTCCATTAACTCAAAAGGTGGGCAGTTCAAGCTTCTTATATTGATATCCTGCAGGTACAACCCAGCACGGCCTCCGTAAGCTACAAAACATTATGAAAAAGTGAAATGCTAGATACAGCCCAATCTGCAGGTGCTATCCTACTTGAATCTCTAAGCTATTTGAAATAAGCAAAAATGAATTCACCAGGTACATTACCAGGTACAAAGCACTGCATGTATTCATTCATAAAATTCTAAATGTAGCAGTGAGTAAGCATTTTGGTTTTTGTGGATACGAGTTTATTAGATGTGATTATCCTACTTCTATAGGTTCTCCCCATTTGAATTTTGCTTTGAGCTTCAGCTCAAAAGACATAAAACATTATAAGAACATAAAAATTTTAAAGTCGAGCTAAGTCTTTCTTAATTGACTAGAATTGTAATCATGTATGAACTTTTTAAAAGAGAAATTCAGGTACAACCTTTTAAATAGGAAATGTCTCATATTCACTTCATATTTGTCCCCCATAATGACTTGTATAGTTAGCATTTAATAAATATTTGTTAAATTGGGTACAATTCTATACATGGAAACAATTTCTAAAATGGCCTTTCTTGATTTTGGCTTTTAACCTTGAAAAGAAACATCTTTCTCTTTCAGAATCTGCAGCTTGTATAACTGAGAGCTCTTTGGGAACTGGAAGTACTTTTTAGTGAAGTAGGGATGCTTGAAAACTACTATTGTTATATTTGAGATTTCTATAAAAATTTCAGGAAGTTTACAGACTTCGATGGGACCTAAATAGGTTTGAAGAAATAGCATATTCTGTCTTCAAAAAAATTTCAAATGCCAAAAATTGACTCTTTTTTAAATTTATATTTCTTCATAGTTTACATATTCTCTGTGATTCTCTGTAGTCAACACTCATTCATCAGGTGCGAGAAAAACCTGCCTTTTTCCTGTAGGATTCTTCTGTGGAACTCTCAGTTCAACAGATTTCCTATGTGTGCATCGTTTACCATCTCCTTCCTCTGCCCTACCAGTTGGAGCGTGGTTTTCTGAACCAAACTTCACAAAATAGGCTGATCTGTTCTATTCTATTTTATTTTAAATGATGCTGCTCAACATCCATTTGATTGACTGACTAAACTAATTTTACATCTCACCTATGGGCCTCAAGCCCATTTTGAAAACACTGGATTAGAATCAAACACTGGGCTACAGAGAATCAATTTGAAATGGATGTAGAACCATCTGAAAATATTGCCTTTATTTTTATTGTACACTGATATTAGTTCTTTTCTAATCCAGTAATTGTTTTTGCATGAAGATGTCTGGTATGATTTTCCTGTTGTCCCCAAATTGTGACTAATACCAAAAGTTGAGGACAAAAGGGATCCAGTATCATTCTACATCCACCATTAGGAACAGCACCCTCACCACAAGTTTTCCCAAGATGGTGCAGGACTGGCCCTTCTACAACTCCAGCTCCCATACCCTAAGTCAACTGAAGACAGGAAGTAATTTTTATGAAGAGGAGTGCCATGGGCCCTGAGGGAACCCCCCACCCCCATAGAGGAGAGGAGGAGATGCTTCCCCTCATCTGAAACCAAGAAAAGGTTCCAGAGAACCACTTATAAAGATTTGGGCATGTGTGAAAGAAGGGAAGGCTGGTATCTTGTTCTACCGTTGACCAATGTTTTAGAAGCATTCTTGCTGACCTGTCCCTGTGGCACTGGAAATGGGGAGGAGAGAGACTGGAAGGGAGGGCCCTGCGGCTGGATGACCAAGGATTGCCATCTGGCTTCCTGCTCCCTGTTCTCAGTTGCTGAGAGGTACGGAAGACGGAACCCACAGGTCTGAAAAAGGATGTATCTGAATATCTCTTTTAAAAAGTTCATGGATGATTACAATTTAAGTCAATGAAGAAAGACTTAGCTTGACTTTAAACTTTTTACATTCTTCTCATGTTTTATGCCTTTTGAACTGAAGCTCAAAGCAAAATTCAGGTGGGGAGAGCCCGTAGCACCAAGTAGAATAATCCCGTTTAATAAACCTGCATGCACAAAACCCAAAATGCTTACTGCTACATTTAGAATTTATGAATGAATACATGCAATGCTTTGTACTTGGTAATGTACCTGGTGAATTCATTTTTGCTTATTTCAAGTTCATTTCGGCTTATTTCATTTAGCTTAGAGATTCAAGTAGGAAAGCACCTAGAGACTGGGCTCTATCTAGCATTTCACTTTTTCATAACATTTTGTAGCTTAAGAAGGCAATGCTGGATTGTACCAGCAGGATATAAATATAAGAGGCTTTAACTGCCACCTTTTGGGTTAATGGGAAAATTAGCTTGAATGACCAAAACAGTGTAAGTTAAAATTCTATCACTAAATATCCCTGGATAGGGACTAAACTAAATGTGAAAAGATGTGCTTTTATGATTACCTCATTTTTATAGATGAAGAAACTGATGTACAGAAAAGTTCAATATCATGGGCAACATAAGACCTTCAACATATGGGTGTGTTTCCTATCCAGTGTCATAAGCCTGGTGAGCTATATCAAGCATGGTACTACTAAGACTGTGCTTGACTAAGGCACTTCCGTAGCACCTGTACTTAGAGGCTGCTCTCCATGAATTGTGATTTCCCCTTCCCTTATGTAGAGGCTTTTGCAAAAGTTAACCTTTATAGCTTATCAACAGTGTCTCATCAACAATGCCCCTGGAACAAACAAATCGTTCAACAAGGAGCTTTTGGCTTCAAATACCAGAAATTTCTGTTGTACCTGAAATGTTCTATTTTTTTCTTTTTTCTTTTAAATCAGATTGTAGATTCTTGGTTTCCAAGAATTTTTTCTGATTTTGTTGGTGAAATGAACATGGTTGGGTATCAACAGAAAGTTTTCATTTCAATAAAGTGATAAAAGGAAATGTACTTTGTAGACAACTGTACAAATGACTTCCCCACCCTCCTCAGGAAAGCACTCATAAAACCCATGTTGCTTTTTCTTAGAAAAGAAAAGCTTCTAAATCTTTAGGATTAGTTTCTAACTTTTTTTCTTCCTTCCAAAAGGTGACATTTTATCACACACTCTACAAAGACCCTCCCTAGTGTTGGACTTCCAGTAGAAGGATATTAGGCCACAATCTCGTTATTATTTATTGGTTTCTGAGTCAAAGATACCACATTGTGATGAGCACAGACCTGTTTCTTATAACTGCTGCTCTCCCAACAGTGTTAGAGCAGAACTGAGGCACAAAATGTGAGAGGACACTGAATTCTCAGCTTACTAATCAAAACCTGTGTCATCCATAGAACAGAAGGCCAACAGCAAAATCTTTGCTGTTTTCAGCAGAGTTGAGAGGTTCTACCACCACCTCTACAGTCATGACTTTTATTTTGTATTGATGAAATGTCTCTGTCGTGACCCTATTATAAGGATAATCCCAGGCCCTTAATTAGGTCACTGGATAAGGAGCTCTGGAGTCTTTCGGTGAGTTTAAATGTCCTTGAGCTTGTCTGTGAGCTGAGAATTATTTTAAATACTGATACCCTGATCCTTTTTGCCATAGGGAGTTGAATGGTCCTTTGCTATCCTGGCAGCAACTCTGACACTTTACACTGCCCTGACTCATCTTTTCCAAATGACTAAATGGATGATTGTGAGTTTTTCACACTGTCTCTGTCTTACATTAGGTGTGGATGGGATGCCTGAGGAGCCTAAGGAATTTAAATAACCATATGCATGAGTTATCTGCTCCTAAAAGGTCCTTGTGTGAGAAAATTACATTATTTTTCCAGAGTCTGTGAGGGTTTAATAACAGTTTACTAAGTGAGTTCTAAAGGGGGTCTTCACATTACCTTAGCTATGTGATACCATGTATATCAAGGAAATTGTTTCTGTGAAAGCTTTGGCTAGAACTTATATCTGGTAGCTTGGAATTGAATCATACTGTGAAATTAATGGTAAGTCAATGTAGTTCATGTATTCAGTGTTTATTGAGCACCCAATCTATGCCAGACTACTTGACAGTAAGTCATCAATGCATTTATTTTAGGTGTGAGAACACCTAAGCATCTTGATTATTGCAAGGGAAGGACTTTATTGGGCTCTGGTATGTATCTAAAAAGGTATAAAATACTGCTAGTTTCATCTTGAACCTATATAATAAAAATATAGCTCTGAGCCAGGTATGTCAGATACCTTTGTTTCTCACCATTCTCACTATTTTATTGCAGTTCAATCATTTCCAAGCAAATAGTCACACAAATGACAGCACAGATTCTGAAGGTATGTTTGAATTGAACTTACTATTTTTTTTTTGTTCAGCGTGGCCTCTCAGGTTTGCTCAGAGGATTCAGCATGATTGTTCTGGCTTTGAGCTCTGGCTCCGCCACCTAACCTGGGCTGACCACTTAACCTCCTTGAGCTTCGGTTTTCTCATCTACAAAATGTTTAAACTAATACCACCACGGGCAATGCCTACAAGTTGGAATTCTTCACAACAATAGGCAATCTTTTAACTGGGTTTTAAGGGATGAATAGGCTTTCTTGAGGCAAAGAAGAAAGACTATTTCAGCTAAAGGAAATGTTATTTTTATAGGCAGTGCAGTATTTATTAGTTAAAACTATGCTTTAAGGGGGCCATCATTTGGTCTACTTTGGATTATGCACATCCAAGGGATATGTACACTGCCATTTCACCACAAGGTCATACTCTAGAAGTGGCTACATCAAGGGTTTCAGCTATTTTTATCCCGATCCTCACTATGGGCTTTAAAAAATATATGTTATATATAAAAGTATAGTGATGTGAACTTTCATTGGTAAAATTAGTGGGTAGTTAGTTAGCATAAATGATATTAGAAATGGGCTTTTAATGGTCAGATTAGTGGAGTTCAAATATGTGGATTGGCAGATATAATTTGGAGACACTTCTTCTTACCTTGAATGAATGGGGAATAGAAATTCAGCAAGGTCTCTTTCACTCTTAGGAATTGCATTCCAGACTTGATCTCCAGTCAGTTCTGGGTCTAACTGCTTATTCTCTGATTCTTTGCCCTCCAAATCTGAATGAATAGTTAGCTGAATTCTGCCCCTAGAATATTGTCTCATTTGCCTCAAGGGAACATTCAAGCAAGGCAATGTGGACAAATTGCTCTAACTTCACTGAAGTTCAAATTTAATATGTTGTTTCACTGTTTTATGCCTGCTTGCAAATAAATGTCTGCTGTGGAAGAATTTGGTTTGAGACTTACTTTCATTATAACTAAGTAGCCAGGTAGTGGTGGAGCAGCTCACCTCCTTTAAATGTTTTCTGGGGCTTTCCTTATCTACCAAAAAGCACCTCAGAGGTGAGCATGACCAAACTGGCTTAAGGTAACTTGGAGCTGATGGAAGGGCAGAGAGATGTGAGAGCCCAAGAGGCTCAGGATTGCCAGAGGTTAAGTCTATTTGGAGCATGGGAATATTGTGTGAGGGGAGAATGGGAGTAAGAAATGAGTTTAGAAAATAAGTTTGGGGCCACCTGGTGGAAGAGTCTTATAGATCAGTCTAGTAAGTGTGTTTGCAAAGGACACATAGGAGATGTGTAAATAGACAAATTACTATGTTCAGACTTGTGTTCAGACAGTCACCTGGCTGCCATGCAGAGGAACAGAGACCAGTTAGACTAGGGGTTCCAAACTATACCAGTGGGCCAAACCTTGCCTCCACTCGTTTTGGTACAGCCTGAGAGCTTAGAATGGCTTTTACATTTTTAAGTGGGAGAAAAGAAAGAGTATTTCATGACACATGAAATTATATGAAATTCAAGTTCTGGTGTCTGAAAATAAAGCCTTACTGGATGGACCACAGCCATGCCCATTTATTTACATTTTGTCAGTTGTCGCTTTTTTATTATAACAGTGGAGCTGAACGGTTGTCACAGGAACTTTATAGCTCATAAAGGCTACAGTATTTGCTCTCTGGCCCATTACAGAAAATGTTTTCTGGCCCTTAAGTTAGACAGTGATTTCCATAATCCATGTGATGGGTATAAGGTATGGCAGTGAATGTAGTGCAAGAGGTCCTTCCTGGGTAGAATTCTAAGGATTTGGAAACAGATTGAATTTTGGTGATGAGGGACAGGCTATTGACTCCTCATCCTTCTCATTAGTCTTGGGATGTTATGAAATGAGGAAGAGTATTCAGGTGAAGAGTCATTTGGTGAGAGAAAGGGTAAATGATAGTTTGGGTAAGACTAATTGAATCTGAGCTACCTGTGGAAAACCTAGGTAGAAGAATCTCCTATATATATCTTGAGGGAAGTTTTGGGGCTAATGATACAGATTTATGATTTATTAATTTAAGATTCTACTTAAAACTCTTGCAGGGGCAGAACTGAGAGAGAGTTGGCAGAGAGAAAGAATGTAAATAAGAAGAGAAGGGCTGAGGCAATTAATCTGAAAATCTCAAATATTTTAAGGTTAGACAGAGGGAGACAAGTGAGAGAAGGAAGAGAATCAGAGGACAGTATTCTAAGCAGAAATCAAAGATGAAGACCTTTTGCTCCAAGGAAGGAATGACTAACAGCATCAAATGCTGCGGAGTTCAAATGAGCTGAACACTGAACTGTACTTTTTGCATTCAGCTATTGGCTTGTTATTGGCGGTATTAAGCAGTGTTACAAAAGTTGAGGATTGCCTTCTTCTTAGTATTTTGACTTGGAAGTCTCATGGGTACCTCAAAGTCAACATATTCCAATAGAAACTAATCATTTTCCTGATTCTGACACCCTACTACTGAAATCAGTGTTTCCTTTTTTAATGATGATACTGTCATATACCCAGCTGTCTAGATGGAAACCTGGGGTCAGGCTGGGCATGTCCTTATTCTTCACTCCGACAGCCAATCAATCACCAAGTCATGTTCATTCTATCTCCTTAATATTTCTTCATTACATCCAGGAGTCTCTTTCTTCTGCCATCACTATAATGCAGTTATAGAGTATCTCTGTTGGATTCTGATAAAAACATTGTAACTGTTCTTTCCCATCTGCACCCCCTCCTCCCATTTATGCTCCAGCAACAGCCAGAGTGATACTTTTAAAAGCAAGTCTGACCAGATCACATCCTGTTTAAAGCCCTTTTCCCATTGCCCTAAAAGTAAAATCCTCAATATGGCTCATAAGGCCCTCATGATTTGTCCATTGAATGTTCCACCACAATCATTTTGCACCATTTCCTTCCAAGCCTCTACAATAAAGTTATATCGGCCCTCTTCCAGTTTCTTGAAAATACCACATTTCTTTCAACCCCAGCATCTTCTCACCCACTAATCCCTTAGCTTGGGATACTCTCTCCCCACTTGGTATAGTTAATTCTTCTACATTCTTTCTTTATGAGGTTATACCACTTCTTCTGGGAAACCTCCAATGTCTCAGTGTAGTCTGGTCTCCTTATCATGTACTCTCATAGCTCTGCAGCTTCTCCTCAATTGAGAAGTACAGGTAATATTTGGTGTTTGTCTTCTCTTCTTGAAATCAGGAGCTACATCTACCCAGTGCCTGGGACAGATGGTGCCTTTTCACTCAGTGATTCCTTGTGGAAATGAACGCATGTGGAAGGAATACAGAGATGGTGGGTCCTGTAAGTTCTGGGTTTGGTATAAAACTTTCCATAAACTTGGATTCCAAAGGGAAGGAGAATAACTTCATAAAGGCAAAAGCAGATTCAAAATAACAAATAGATTCAAAATATTCTTTTTTTAAATGGATGGGGCAGGCTTGAATATATTTGCAGAATATTACAAAAGAATTCAGTATAAGGAGAAGTAAAATTCTGAGATAAAGATTGAGAGAGAGGAAATAACTGGTGAAGCAGGGGAGGAGAGGGAACCTAGAGATCAGGTGAAAGGTCCAGCTCTGTGCAGAGAAGGAGAGAACTGTCTTCCGACAATGCACAGAGACATAAGGACTGGTGGACGAATAATGGTGGATATATTAGGAGCAATGTATCAGTATTCCCTGAGAGGTAGGAAGGTGCTGTGGGTTGAGTACCTGTTAGTGTGACTTATTTGGAAACAGGGTCTTTGTAACCGTAATCAGGTTAAGATGCAGTCATTAAGGTGGGTCCCGATCCAATATGGTTAGTGTCCTTATAAGAAGAGGAAAAACACCATGTGACCACAGAGGCAGAGATTGGAGAGATGCAGCTACAAGCCATGAGATGCCAGGACTGACAGCTACCTCCAGAAGCTAGGAAGAGACAGAGAAGGATTTGATCCGGATTCCTGGATGGAGGATCAAGGTTCTGTTGGCACACTGATCTTGGATGTCTAGCCTCAAGAACTGTGAGAGAATAAATTTCTGTTGTTTCAGGTCACCCAGTTTATGGTACCTTGTTATGGCCCTAGGAATCCAGTACAGATTTATGATCCGTTTTTGAGAGTGGTGAGTATAGTGTTGACTCCAGGCCAGTGATGAAGGGATAGAAGAGTCACTGTGAAGGGTGACAAACGGAGATGATTAAATTCTAGCAAAAAGCTAGTGGAATATTTCCTGAGTTTTCAAAGTCATGCTAGAGTGATTATATAGAAAATAAAAAGGACGATGTGGAACAATGGAAAATTCTTAGGGAAAACCCTTTTTTAAGGGATAAATTTAGCTACACCTTTCCTGTCAGCCAAGTCTAAAAAGACACAAGTCGGATATTTCTCCTTATCTTTTAAAAAGAAGTAAATGATTCTTAAGAAGAATTAATAGTTTCTGGGGAGTAATTTCTTATTTGAAGGATTGTGCACATAATAGCAACAAATTTCATGGAAGATGTAGATTCAATTCATACTTAAGCACCTATTCTTGTCAGACCTCTATGTTATCTCATTTACTTTAAGTATTACATAATGTAGGTATTTTGTTCCTTTATTAATATGAGAAAACTGAGCTGTAATGATATCAGCCAGCTATTACGGGGGCATCATCGAGCCTCAAATCAAAACTCTCTAATTCCTAACTCCTAATTCTTCTTTTCACCATACCAGGGCACTGGAAATATTTTTCAAACTGACCTTTAATAATTACTAAGTGCCTAATAAAATGTAAGTTCAATGAAGATAGTTCTTCAAGGGTTTAAGTCTATGCAATCCAAGTAAATAGCTTTTTGGAAACCTATTTGTACGAAGAAGACAGTTTAGAATACTGAAGAGATGAACGGGTAAACTATCTTACTCAAATATCATTTCTCTCTCTTGCTTTTTGACAGAAGCTGTGGAGCAGTCTGTTCAAGTTAAATTCTGGCAGAAGTCCTGGATTGCAAATATCAGGCATTACTGTTCAAAGGAAGGCTCACATGATCTGAATAGCAGAATGCACAAGGCAAGCTTAACATTCTATTGAAAGTTGCAAAGGCTGACCTGAGTTCTTGCCTGGATAGAGGATCATCTCACCTCTATATCCTAATTAAAAATTCACTGAGTGAATGAATTAATTAAAAATTCTATATTAACAATATTAGCTCAGAAATCATGTAACAGCTACTACTTTGGGGCTCTTTAGAGAAGCATAAACTTTCCTAGCCTTGCTGCCAACAAACATTCTAATTTCATTGCCTGATCTGAAGGTCAAGGGCATGAACTTGATGAAAAACACCCTCCTTTGGGGAATCGTTGGAGGAAGTGTGCCCCAGTTCATCACCAGGGATCACAGAGGAGGGGGTACTAATGGTGCATGAAGCATACTTGCCCTTCACTGACCCTCAAGGCACCCCGTGGCTCCATGTATCTTTGACCAAGTTTACAGCCTTCCATTGCCCTTGGTGGTTGTTGTGACGCACCCGGGGGAGAAAGACGATCTCAGGTAGCCAGGACGCAAACTGTGCAAAATTCTTGAGATCGCAATCAACCATGCTGGTTATTTACATGCAGTACCAGCCGCGCGTGTGATCTTTATCTGTGGGATCAGGAACCGTACCAACATATATCATCCAGTGTGGCTTTTGGATCACATCTCCTGGGCATTAAGATGGGAACTGATAGGAACCCCGTAGAGCACGTGGATTGTATAACAACATATTTTATTTCCAGCAGATCTCAAAAGCAGCGTTGGATAAGCTCAACATTTGATTACATCAGAATATCCAATAAATTATTAACATAAAAAACCACCACATGCAGGCTTTTTGAAGCCTCTGAAATCTCAGCTGGAATATAAATATCTCCTCAATACTCACAACACTTCCAGAGCTAAAATCATGCTGTCAACTACTCCTTTAGTGTAACTCTTTTATAATAGCAATAAATTGTACTCGAATTTTAAAAGAGCACTTTGACGTTTATTTTAAAAGTTCACATACTTTTTTTTTTTTTTTTTTTGCTCTGGATGGTTTCTCTTTTTCTTGGTGCTGGGGGGAGGGGGCAAAGAGCAGATTAATGGGGAGGAGATAGATGAGTCTGGGATATTCCACTGATGCATTATCCTAAAATGACAAATATATTTATCCTTTCTTGCATGAAATTCGTGAGCAAGAATAAAGAATAGGCATGAGAAAGTTAAAATGACAGAGAGGGAGAAATGAGAGGGCCAAGTGGGTGTGACAAGTTTCCATCCAAATCAAATAAATGGATATATCCATTTTGGGATGGAAATGATACAAATGAAACAACAGAATATCAATACTGTTTAGTTGAAGTACAACACTGCAAATAACCATCAAGAGATGGAATCATCCAGGCAAGATTTTTTTTGTTGGAATTACTAGAAAGTTTCATAAAGAAAATTGGAGAACAATTTAGAGTAAATGAATTAGCTTTCCTGTTAACATGAAAAACTGGTGAAAGAGAAGTAGTCCAGTGACAATATAAGTTTAACTTATTACATTTTTCACAATAGGAAGTAGGAGAATCATTAAAGAAAAATATCAGAGGTAGACAAAATTTTCAGTATACTCTATTGTGAAAAAAAATTTAATTCAGAGTACATAGCCTTTTGACCTTAATTCCCCTGACTGGGTTAAAAAAATATGAGCAGGCTAGACTGTCCAGCTGATGACTTGGGGAAGGAATGCTGTTATTTTTAACTAGGCAAATCCACAGTCATCTGTGTTGAGCAAAGAAGACTGATAGTCCTGTTCTGCGTTTTCCCGGCGTCTGGAGTCTGAACTTGGCTGACTCCAAATTAGGAAGAAACACCCTCGACTTTGACATAACTTTAGAATCAGTGAAGGGTCCCTGTTAGCTACAACATTTAAGTTTTTACTTACAATATTAAGACACTGACACATTTTCTAAGAAGAAATGAAGGAATAAGACCCCAAAGAGTTGTCTGATAAAGGGGACTCCTGCTCAAAGTATTTTCAGTGAATTATTAAATGATGTCACAAAGGATAGTTCCAGAAGCCACAGATTGGGCCATCACCTAGCTCTGCACAAAGAATTAACTGCCCTGCCTTAAGTTTTGACCTTTAGAAGAATGCTATAAAATACAATCAATTGTGCAAGTTTATCGCTCATTTCTGGTTGCTTATGTTTTATTTTCAAAGATCTATAGCTTGAGGTAGTAGGTTCTGCAAAGAGAAAACATACACTCAACTATTTTTTGTAGAATTCACCCATAGAGTCTAAATTTACACAATTACAGGCTACAACCTTTAGCTTAACATTATTAAGGAGCCCTATTTATTTTAGTTCACCACATTTAGGTATGCGGAGGCCAGGCTGCATTTTGGTAAGTGCTGTAGACTGAATTGTCTCATGGCAAAATTCATATGCTGAAGTCTTAACCCACAGTATGCCTATATTTGGAGGTTGGATCTTCAGGAGGTAATTATGGTTAAATAAGAGCATAAGGGTGGGGCCTTAGCCCATAGGACTGTGGCCTTGTACAAAGAGAGAGAGAAATATATGTCTCTCTCTCTCTCTCTCTTTCTCTCTCTCTCTGTCCATCATGTGAGGACATAGAAAGTGGCTGTCTGCAGGTCATGAAGAGGGTTCTCACCAGAGACCGATTTAGCAGCACCCTTCACCTTGGACTTCCCAGACTCTTGAACTGTGAGAAGTGTCTGTTGTTTGTCACCCAGTCTAGGGTATTTTGTTATGGCAACTGAAGCTGCTTAAGACAGTAAGACTCAGTCTACCTTCTTGCCCCTTTTCCTAGGGCATGGCCCTCCAGGGCGTTAAGTCAGAGCTTGCCAAGTTTTTGTTTCCTTAGCACTAAGAGAGACAATGGGCAAGTCGGCTCTGCTTATAAGAGATTTTAGATTTAGACTTACAAGTTCTTGTCTTATACAACCGCAGAATTAGTGAAGTCTTGGGTGGTAAACTCCGTGTTTGAGGTTCCCAAAGGCTCCAGTTTTTGTCAGTCCTGCCCTGGCACAACTGCGGACAGTTCGCCTTTATTTTTGTTTAAGGCATAGCCCCTGACTGGGCCAACCCCAAATCTCAGTGTCTAGCCCCACCCAGAACTGGTAAATGCCCTCAGGGAAGAAGAAGCTTGGGCCCTCAGCTCACCTCTGAGAGGCTCTCCATTCTGGAATTTTAGTCCTTGAATTCCCTGTACTTCTAAGCTCTTGGATGCTTTAAAAAACTGTGAGTTTTGTATTTTATCTGACTTTTCTGATTGTTCTTGGTAGAAGCATTGAGCTACCTGGAACTATTCCACTGTATTCCATTCATGCATTTCCCTTTCAATGCCATCTCATGAAGGGTTCAAAAATCCTTAGAATACAGCTCCTGCATGGTCACCAGACATGGGACAGAGCTAGCAAAAGTAGAATCTGGTAGAAGGAGCAGGGAGTCTGAATCAGGCAAACTGGAGTCCTCATGCCAGCTCTCCTCATCCGCCCAGACTGTAGATGACTGTCATGTATCTTGGGAAGCAGAAGGTCTGGGCTGTGTGCTGGTTCCACACCTAGTTGTGTGAAATTGCAACATTGACTTAAACTCCCTCACCCTCTGTTTCCACATTATAGAATAGAAGCAATAATAGTACCCACCACCTAGGATTTTTATGAATATTAAATAAAATTCAATGCACAATACTTGTTTGTTTACAGCTATTACTAAGTTGGAAAAGTTACATATTCTAAGTTGATTTCCTTATAAACAACAACAAAAATGAGCATAATACCTGTCTCATAGGGTATGTAGAAGGATTAAATGAAAATAAATGTTAGCATATGTGAAAATATAGTACTCTTTAGTACTCTGATCACGTGGCTATTCAATAATTAGTTTACTTCCCATCTTAGAAACTTTCCCTGAGATAAAATAAGATTGTTTACATTTCAATTCCTGCTGGTTTATTTTTTATGGATTCAGATTTTTAAAGCACAGACCGTATCTTATACATCTTTGTATCCCCAGTACCTGGCCTGGAGCCCATCATGCCAATGCATATTTGCTGAAAGCATGAATCAATGAATACTGACTTATAATTCTCTAGTTCATTATTCACTCCAGTTCCCAGCACATCTCCTCGTTCAAAGTAAGAGCCAAGTAAATATTTGTTGAATATATTATTCAGAGTTACAAAAAAGCTTAATAGTTTATTCAGGGATAATATCAATCTTTTTCTCCACCAGATTTAGGACACAGTGATTTTCATCTGGACAATGATCTACTTGGTTCTGGTGAATGTGGTCTGGGGGTGATAGAGGAAGTGGAGGCAAGAATACTTCCTCATCAAATATGTAATCTCGACTCCTATTTATCAGTTTTGGTCACCAAATACATTTTCATATTCTCCCTGATTGTAGAATCATGTAGCAGGAATGTAAATTTAGATGACGGGGCAGTGTAGCTGGAGTCAGAGAGTGGAAGCCAGATGGCTTTAATCCTGGAGGATTAAAACCTAAAACAATAACTAAAAACTTTCTTTAAAGTACACTCTTACTCATAATATGAGAGTTTAACAATCAGAGGATGGATACAAATATGCTCCACCTAACTAGGAAAATAATCTCTAACGCCTTAGCAGTTGCCATGTGACTGTTAAAATAAAAAAATAACATTTAATGAATTTTTATGATGTGCTTGGTATTGTGGTGCACATTTCCTGAACATTATCTCAGTTAACCTCACAGACACAACTTCCATGGATAGGGTCTATTGGTGGCCTGCTGCATAGCTGAAGACACTGAAACAGTAAGCATCTGAGAACCTGCCAAGGACACACAGACAGTATGTTGGGGCACGGCTTTACCCAGTCTGGCTGTCTCCTGGTTTCCTAAATATTAGCCCTGCTACAGTGGTCCTCTCCTATCAGAACCAAGGCCCTCTTTTAAAAACAACTAACAGGTAATGTCTTCTTTACTACCCTGAAATGAAATTCACAGGTAATATAAGATCCCTATGCACATAACAAAAAAAAGCCAAAATTCTCCAAAATTCAAGGAAAGTAATTTTTAATGAAATAATACATATTTCACTATGTAAATACTTTGATTCGATTACACTACAAGACATGATGAAGTGGCCAAATGCTTACACCTATCATGATGAACGTGTCAGCTATAAAAAGCAGAATGGTAGTAGTGTGTCTTACTGACAACTCAAATACCAGCTGTGGCACTGCCATGAATGAACGGGTTTTTCCAAAATGGTTAAGAATTTTTTGGTAAAGTTTCAAACTAAACAAAGTACAGTCTTCCTTCTATTTACACTCATGTTGCATTCCTGGAAAATTCAGTTTACATAAAAAGCATGTGAAAGACTTTGTGTTTACATGTAAAACATGAGATAATTATAAGTAGGCTACATACATGAATGACCAGTGGGACCCTAGGAAGTCATGAAGGATGATGAAGGATGAGGAATAAGTTTTCTTCGAGCGGGATGGCTCCCCTCCTGGCAGGATGCCTGGGACTCCCGGCACTCACTCATTAATTCCAGGAGCACCCTCCAAATCATTGTGAAATCCACAAAAATGCCTCCACAAGTTTCTAAATTGCCCACGAGGGTGGTCCTGGCCCAAGTGAGAACGATCGCTCTATTAAATGCTTAAAAGAAACTAGCGTTGCAAAACCAAGGGAAATTACATAGCGCCTGATGAGCTAATGGAATATGGGACAGAACTTTAATAATGTAATTAATTATTGGGTGGCATTTAAGGGTAGACACAGAAATAGGGTCTAGAAAGAATGACATTTTAGGAAAGAAGAATAAGCACTTTCAGGAGGGACTCAAGGACGAGCTCTTAACCCTACCCCCACAATTGCTTCAGGTTCTTCTAAAAACCCCGTCATAGCATCCTGGACACGTGCTTTCTGATACTCATGACAATTGTCATTCACCAGGTAGTTATCTGTGGTTCATTTAATGTGTGTCTCTCCTATTAGCTGGTAAGTTTCAATATCTATATTATTTACTGAATATCACCAACATACATAGTATTTGTGCAAATAATTTTTATAGAATTTATACCAAAAAATATTTGTAAAATGAATGTTTTGCGATGCTTGTCTGCAGGTTTAGGATTCTGAGAAGTTTTATTGGCATGGCCTTGATTCTGGCAAATATATCTGAAGTCTAGAGACTGATTTTTCTAGCAAGTTGTTTGAAGGCTGGCTAATTAAAAACTGGATGTTTAGCAGCGGTTTTGCAAGCATAACTCTAGTGCCACCTTCTGCCAGGCAAAGAAATATGCTCAGATCATTTGCACTTGAGAATCTGGATGTGATGCTCAGTTCTTTATGCTGTAAATTAGATATTTGCAAACTGTTAAAATAATGGGGGATATATACATTCCCCTTTAAAAATGCAAATCTTGAGCATAAATAATGCTGACTGAAGTGAACAAAATTCCTGTATTCAGTGGTTGAGATACAGGAAGTTTTCTTAGAGAAGAGAGGAGATTTAGGACCTTTGTCTTACTGATTCAATGTCATTGTACATAAGGCATAAAATTAATTATTACAAAATGTCCCAATTACTTTGAAAGCCTATGCACAGGTACTTGCTACAGGAAAGCAGCTTTGTGAGTAGAGTTCTCATGGAAGTTTTCAAGGCTAGATATTATGGAGACAACAGTTTTAACTCTAGTATCTCTAAAAACATTTGACCAGAAGTTTTGCAAATCAAGGTAGACTTTCACCTACCATAAAAGTAAAACCCATGTTTCTTTACATATATTCATGATAACCAGGCAACTTGAAATGTCCATTTTCTCTTGTAAGACAGTATCTTCTCTTTGTGTGGCACTTTTTTATTGTTAATCTACATGCTATTGTGCATTTTATGAATAAACAACAATATCCCAAGACACTAATGGGATCGGGTAATGGTATGGGACACTGTTACATGGCAGGTGTCTGTGTGCTGCATAAGAGGAGGAACCATTTTCAATATTTACTCCATCTGGGAAGGAAGAGACTACTTCAATGGGAAGAGGGTCAAAATTCTTTTCTTATACAGAAACACAGAGCAAAGGCTGGCAAACCTTTTCTTCCAAGTATCAGTTAATAAACACTGCAAATTTTGCAGGCCATGAGATCTCTATTACCACTACTCAACTGTGAAGTTGTAATTCAAAGAAGACATAGACAATGTATAAACAAATAAGCATGGCTGTGTTCCAATAAAAGTTTATCTGCAAAGAGAAACAGTGGGCTGGATTTGGCTTGTGGGTGGTAGCTGCCAAGTTCTGGTGCAGAGCTTTGAGAAGGCAGCTTCAGAAAGGAAAACTGTTTTAGGGAGCATCAGAGGGCTTGCTCCAAGAAGAGAGGCAGGGCTCGAGCACCTGGCGTGCAGGTGGAGGGAAGCAGGGCCTTCTCGATGAGTTGGCAGCTACAGCCCGCAGTGTGATGGAGGGGATGTACAAGGTTCAGGTACCACGGGGTTCAAAGCTGCCAATGATGCGATGGACACATAAGGAATGTAACAGCCAAAGAACCAGCAACCAAGTGCTAATGGGGAACTGGAGGTAAAATAAAATAGAACCCACAAGCCTCTGTAGGAGTAGGGAGAAGGAGGCTCACCTCTCGTTGGTCTCTGGGGTCAGCTTCATGTTCCTGAGACACTGCCATTAGCAGGCATCATTTCAGACCATTGTCACATAGGTTTTTGATTTTAAGCTCAGAAAACATGGTCATCATTCATTCATTTATCACATACTCTGGGTCAACTGTGTGTCAGGCAATGTTCTAGGCAGGCAAACACTCTCTCCCATCTGGAAGGCAGGGTTAGACAATGCGGTACAGCCACTCTCTACCTTTTTACCTGAAGGAACCCTTGAAATAATTTTCAGATCTCACAAAACCACTGCCCCAAAATTATTATATCTGCAGCTCATTGTATATTAGCAGGGTCAAGACCTTGTAGATATGGTAATCCAGGAATAAAAATAAAATTCTCTATCTTTTGATAGAGATGCTACTTTCTTGTGGACCTATTTTAGCCAGCCTAATAGCCTCTTCTTTTTGTTTGGTTCACTCTTCCCACCGAGCATATAAACCCCATAAAACAAATCAATAGTTGTAGGTAGAGGAACTCAGTTTCTCTTTTCTATTAAAAAAAATTACTTTTTGATTTTGCATGTGTTTGTGTTTTAAGCCTTAGCCAAATGGCCTATGTATTAATTCCCTATTGCTGCTGTAACAAATTACCACAAACCTAGAGGCTTAAAATAACACAAATACATTATCTTACTGTTCTGGAGATCAGAAATCCAAAGTGGGTCAGCAGGCCTGTGTACCTTCTGGAGGTTCTTGGAGAGAATCCATTTCGCTGCCTTTCCAGCCTTGAGGGATCGCCTGCGTTCCTTCACTGATGGCCTCTTTCTCCTTCAGCAAAGCTAGCAGCCTGGCATCTTCAAATCTTTCTCTCTGACTCTCCTGCTCCCCTCTTACATGGATCCTTGTAATTACGTTGCACCTATCTAGATAATCTAGGATAATCTCCCTATTTTAAGACCCCAATTACATTGCACCTATCTAGATAATCTAGGATAATCTCCCTATTTTAAGACCCCAAATTTGACCAGTCTGTTAAATCCCCTTTGCCATATTAGAATGCGGATATCTTTAGGAGCCATGATCCAGTTTACCACAGCCTAAAAGTCTTACTGCTCATTTCAGTGAGGCAAAATACTAATATGGTAAGTGGAAGAGTAGTTTTTCCCTATTTAGAACAACAACAAAAAAGATTTTTCAGCCACTTTCTTAATATACGCAGTTAAGCTTAGATTACTTAAACTTTATTGTTCCTTCCTGATCATAAATTTTAAAAATGCATGAGACAAACATAATAAACTTCTGTTAAATAACTGTCTTAAGCCAAAATGAGATTTAATTTCCTAAAAGTAGGCCTTGTAGATTTAATTTAAATAAAAGGTATAAAGTGATTTTAATTAGCATTATTTTTAACATGAAAATTTATTTTCAGTGTTGAGTAATAAAGTTACTAGTACCATAACCCAAAGCAACATGAGTAAAAATATATTCTAAAAGTAAGTTTTATTCAATATTTAGAAGAAACAATTTGTTACTGCTTGACAGAATTAGGCTCAAGTATGGTGACAAATTATTACACACATATAATTACAAAATTATTATACACCTGTTGGTTTCTTGATTTCTTTCATAGTTTCTATACACGTACAAAGCATTATTTTTTAAAGCAAAGGACTGATGTATACCGTTTCATATGACACTTGTGCTTTTGGTTGTTGCAATGAAGAATGAATTTGGGATCAAATGAGATAAATATACAAATTTCATTTTCAGTTTCAGTGAGATGATTTCTGACTGTTCTTAGTGCTTGGCGTTTCTTTCTTTCTTCTTCTCCCTCACTCTCTCTTTCCTCTCTCTCATCCCTGCCCCCTCTCTTATTGCATCACTTATTACAATAGGACAGTGAAATGTCTCAAAAGGTTATAATTCTTCATTGCTAACCTTATGAAAACTGTCCCTAACTATGCCTGGGATGAGAATCCTCCTTTCACATCTCTCATCCATCATCAAACATCACCATGTTGTATGTCAGTCATGTTTATAAAACAAATGCAAATAAAATAGAAAACAGTCACAACAAACAAAGAGAAAAGAGCAAAGACTATGAACATCCAATATATGTCTCCTCTTAATCTGCACAATCTATGCAACATTTACACAGCAAATCGACAGGGGAGGAAGTGAGTCATGGTGCATAAATATTCCTTCTTCAGACTGAAAATTTCTAATTTTCTGCTCTACTAGTAGAGCTTTTTTCTCCCCCACTATGTCAACTTGGGCACGTGCAGGGGTGCTTGGGGGCTGTAATTTGAAGAGAAAAGCTGACCTCACTAGTCCAGTAATCCTCCACTCTGCAATTTTGCCCTCAGCAATTATCAGTGGTCTCTTGTATTTCACATCAAAAATTGAGAGAGAACCTAACCAAACGAAGCGGTCTTAGTCTACACTGCCATGCGGGGTAGAAAGGCTTCTAAAGACGTTTCTGACGGGGCTGTTTGGTCATTGCTCAGAACTATTGAGTGTTAGAACTGCATGGAATGCAAAATTCCAAAATTAATGTTTATGTTTTTCATGTTTCTTGCAGAATCTCTAGCAACATAGAGAATCCTAGGATTCTGTGGAACCCAAGTTAAGAAACCCTGAGAAGTGTCAAGCAATAAAATAGGATAATGGGGATAGAGTGCTGGGGGGGGGGTAGTGGGAGTTGCTATTGACATCTAGATCAAAAATAAATCATGAAGAAAAAAGCAGCAAATAAGGGAGAGTACCTTTTGGTTTTTTTGTTTGTTTGCTTTTATTTATTTATTTTTAATAAAAATGGCATTAAGTTTGGAGGAAGAAATACATTTTTGTTTTGCAATTAAGGATTGTATTGAACTCATGGTTCCAATAATGTATTTGAGTACAGATGCTTAACTCCACTCTTTCCTGAAATCTCATCAAAAATGGCAACAAGGAATAAATAAAATAAAAAAAGAATGAGAACATCTCACACCACATGAGAACTGGCGATGAAAATTTGGTAGATGGAACTCCGCCGCTGACGACAGAATCTAGGAATCTGAAACCTAACGGCCTACACAGGGAGAAGTCAACAATAAGAAAAATAACTAACACTGCAGATTCCCAGAAACCAGAGGCAAACAGATATCTCAGGATGGGTGAAGAGTTGGCTCTGAAGAACTGACTGAAAAGATGGGATTCGTTAAAATCTGTATAAAGAACTGTGAGTTATTTGGCTATTTCTGTGTAACAAACTGCTCCAAAAGACAGTGGCTTAAAACAAGTCATTGAGTTCACAGCTCTGGTCACCAGGGCGCTGGCTGCGGGACAGCTTGCTCATGCATGTCTAGTCATCTGCTAGGCTGGGTGAGTAGCTTTGCTACTTTGATCACGACCGGGCTCTCTCACATCTCTGGGGTTTTGGCTGGTTCAGTGAGGTGGACTGAACTTTGGTCTGTGTGGTGTCTCTTTCTCTTACAGGTTTATGCATTAGGCACAGCCAGGGTCTCAAGAGAATGAGTGGAAGCATGAAAAACTTCTTGTTGCCTAAGCTGTAACCAGCACACTATCATTTCTTCCACATTCTAATGGCCAAGGCAAGTCAGAAGTCCAGCTCAGATTTGAGAGTTGGGGAAATAATTCTACATCTTAGTGAAATGAGTTACAAAATCATGTTGCAAAGGGTATGGATACAGGAAAGAGAGAAGTATTGTGACCATTTTTGTTATTTATCCCAAAGAAGCTCTCAGATTCCTACCCCTACCCTCCCTCTATAATGAGAACTGGATACTATCCACACTTAAATATTCAAAGGACACAAATAACTAGTAGAAAGTAAATACATGATAAAATTTTAAATCTTTCATTAAAAAGTTGTAAGATAAAGTTTAAGAAATCATTTGGTGTATATGTTTTCAATTAACGCATAACAAATTACTGCAAGTCTAGTGGCCTACACAACTCTCACGTTCATCTTACAGTTGCTGTGTGTTAGGAGTTCGGGCATGGCTTAGTAAAGTTCTCTGTCCTGGGGTCCCTCAAGGCAGCAATCTATGTTTTGGATGGGGCTGCAATCTCATCAAAGGCTCAGCTGGAGAAAGATCGAATTCCAAGCACAGTTAGGTTGTTGGCAGAATTCATTTCCTTGCTGCCGTACGACTGTGGATCCCACCTTCTTTTTGCTGGCTATTAGTTTAGGTCCTAGAGGGCACCTGCAGTCCCTACAGATCACTTCCTGTTCCTTGCCACACGAGTGTCTTCAAAATGCCTGCTCGTTTCATTAAGCCAGCAAGAATAATCTCTCACTGAGGCTTGCTAACACAGTCTTATACAACAGAATGCTGTCATGGGAATGACATCAACTCTGTCATGTACTGTAACCTAATCAAAGCCATAATATACCATCAAATCAGAACAACATAACTAAGAAAACCTAAGGATCAAATCTGGTGGTCTAATATCTGATTAATAGTAGTCTCCAAAAAAAGGAAGTGAAAAATTTAATACAAAGAAATTTTTAAAAAGAAAGAAAAAACTACCCAGAATGGAAGGATTTGGAGTTCTGGATTGAAAGGATCTACTAAGTTCCCAACACAATAAATGGAAAGAGACTTAAAACAAAACACATCATTTTGAAACTTTGGGTAAAGAGAAAATCCTCAAAATGTCTAGAAAGAAAAAAAATATGTATAAAGGAAGAGGATTCAGAATGACATGTGATTTCTCAACAGCAACCCCTAAATCTAGGGAATAATGAGAAGTGGCTTCAACATTCTGAGTAAAAATTGTTTGCAATATTGAATTCAAGGTCACTAACTTGTTTTTTTTTTCCAAAGAAGGTTACAATGAAGTCATTATTTTACAAGGACGTTTTTAAAAAAATTAACCTCCCATGCATCCTTTCTCAGGAAGCTTCTGGAAATGTTTCCTACCCAAAGAAGGAAGTAAATTAAGAAAAGAAAGATGTTAGATCTGGGAAAGAGGAACAGTAACATAGAATCCTGGAGGTGAAAGGGAGTGCTGGGCTGATAGTGAATAGATAGATGTCCTAACATGATAACTGTGCAGTAGGTTGTGTCGGCAAGCCCAGACTGGAGTGGGAGGATAGTGGGTTCTAGGACAAATAGCTCCAAGAAAAAGAAAATGAAACTGATGGCTTGTTTACTGGGTTATTATATTGAAAGGAAGTTTACAGCTCTGATAGAGAATTTGAGAGAGGAATTATATAGAAAAAGAATTACATAGATAAAAGAATTACATAGAAAAAAAACCACTACCCCCTCTTCTAAAAACCTAAAAAACCAAACCCTGAGGTGATTATTAACTAGGAAAATAAAGGCTGTACTTAAAAGGGAGTGTGCTTGTGTACTGTAAGCTCATCTCCAAACAGCATTCACAAACGCATGATAGAATGCTGATTTAGTAGAAAATTGTGCTATTTTTAGGAATATGGCAGGGGGAGGGGGAGTATGTTATGTGTATATGCATGTGTTTGTGAGTGTGTATGTTTGCACAGGTGTGTAAATAAAACATACAGTTTACCATTTTAACCAGTTTTGAGTATACGATTCAGTGGCATTAAGTACATTCACATTATTGTACGACCATCACTACCAGCCATCTCCAGAACTTTATCATCTTCCAAAGTGGAAACTCTGTATGTGTTAAATTAAACAGTACCTCTTTATTCCTCCCTACCCCCAGCCCTCACAACCACCGTTCTACTTTCCGTCTCTGGGAATCTGAGGGCTCTAGGTACCTTACATAAGCAGAATCATACAATACTTATCCTTTTGTGTCAAGTTTATTTTACTTAGCATAATGTCTTAGAGGTTTATCCATGTTGTTGCATTTCTTTCCTTTTTAAGCCTGAATAATATCCATTGCACACATATGCCATATTTGATTTATCCATTCATCCATTGTTTGGACATTTGGGACATCTGGGTTGCCTCCATTTCTTGGGTATGGTGAATAATGCTGCTATGAATATAAAGATACAATTATCTCTTTGAGTCTCTGCTTTCAATTCTTTTGGATATATATACCCAGAAATGGAATTGCTAGGTCATTTGGTAATGCTGTTTTAAATTTCTTGAGGAATTGCTACCTTATTTTCCATGGCAGCTGTACCACTCTATATTCCCACCAACAATGTGCAAGAGTTCCTACTGCTCCCCATCCTGGCTAATTTTTCTTGTGTTTTTGTTTGTTTTTAGTAGTAGTCTACCTATTAAATATGAGGTGATATCTCATTATAGTTTTGATTTTGCATTTCCTAATAATTAATGATGTTGAATATCTTTTCATATAGTTGTTGGCAAATTGTGTATCTTCTTTGGAGAAATGTTCATTCAAATCCTTTGCCCAATTTTAATAGGGTTATTTTTGTTCTTGTTGAGATATAGGAGTTCTTTACATATTCTGGGTATTAACCCTTTAAGAGATATATCACTTGCAAATATTTTCTAACATTCCTGTAAAGTTGCCTTTTCACTTTGTTGATTGTGTCCTTTGATGCACAGAAGCTTTTAAATTAAAAAAAATTTTTTAATTGAAGTATAGTGATATACAATATTTTCAAGTATACAATGTAGTGATTCAACAGCTATATACATTATTAAATCCTTATGCCAATTAGTGTAGTTACTATCTGTCAACATAGAAAGATGTTATGGAACTATTGACCATATTCTCCATGCTGTACTTCCATCCCCAGGACTACTTTATAATATGATTGCAATTTTGTGCCTCTTTATCCCCTTCACCTATTTCAACCACCCATCCCAACTCCACCCCAACGCTAACTACCAGTCACTTCTCAGTGTCTATGAGTCTATTGCTATTTTGTTCATTTGAAGCTTTTACTTTTGATATAGTTCATTTTATCTATTTTTTCTTTAGTTTTCTGTGCTTTTGATGTCATATCAAAGAAGTCACTGCCAAATCCAATGTCATGAAGAATTTCCCCTATGTTTTCTTCTAAGAGTTTTATAGTTTTAGACCTTAATATATTTTGAGTTAATTTTTGTATATGGTGTAAGGTAAGGGTCCAACTTCATTCTTTTGCATGTGGTATTTCACCTTTTGAAGTTTGTATATGTATTAAACAGAAATTTAAAAAATCAAAATTTAAAAAGATAAAAAGTAATGTATTTTTTAGTCAGTATATAGAAATATGTCATTATTTGAAACTCAAGGTTATTTGCTGTGACATCTTCTTGCTGGATAGTCCTTAGATTATTGTGGAGCTGGTGGTTGTAAGGTTTTAAGTAAGGTATTTAATATTTGATGACCTTATCTTAAATATTTTATTTATTATTTAAAAAATTTAGGATCTAAAACTTTTCTGTTTTGAAAGTAAAGGCACTTATGACCTCATCTTAAATACTTTATTTATCATTAAAAAAATTGAGAATCCAGAACTTTTCTGTTTTGGAAGTAAAGGGGCTTAGAAAAAAAACACACCTCACTCTGCTTATACCTCACTCTCAAAAATGTTTCTAGGTCCTTGACATAATTTTCATCACTGTGAAAATAAATGATGAATGAAAATATATTGCATATGAAAAAGAGATCAAATACTATTTTATTAATTAATAGCATTTAGAAGGTTATTTTATAGATTATTAACATTGTTTTCTCCCTACATAATTATAATTCTCAAATAAGACTCTTGGGTGGAGAGCTGGGAAAGAGGAGGAGGAAGAAGAAAGGGGGAGGGAATTAAATATTTTGGGTATAGAAATCATTCTAATCTATATTCCATAGAAATATACTTCCAAGAGAGATTGAGTTCTTTTTCTTAAATGATTTTCCAGAAAGGATATCCTAAATATTATTTTAAATTTGTTTGCAAAAGGAGAACTCCAATTTTTCTGAATGTAAATGCCTGTCAAAAAGCCACTGAAATGTATATTTTTGGCCAAAGGAAAAGAAAATTGGTATTGTTTCCACTATGTTGGTGGCAGAACAGGAGATTTCAAATAAATCTTTTTTTTTTAATGCAAAATTTTATTGCAAAGTTCTATGCTTAAAATCTAGACAATTACACTCCAGGATTTCAACTAATGAATACCACATGTTAGACTCAATAACTTGAGCCGCAGGGTGGAGAATACTGTGTTAAAGCCATTCAGATAATAAATAGCTATCTAGGTCCATTTCAGCTGGAGTAAGTCAACTATATTGAATGTGAGTGAAACATTAATTCTTTATAAGAACATACCCAATTGGCAGACGGTCTGACATGTAATATACATTAGCTCACCATTCCACCTCCATAAAATCATTTTATCCTTTGCTCCAGTCTGTACTTACTTGCATGCCTATCTCCAATCTCCTGAATCTGTCTTTGGGCTATCACTTACATGTACTTAAAAAACATACATTTTTAAACAGACACATGAATGAGAATGGTTCTACTTTTTCATAAGTGTTAGACTGCCATTATTTCTGTTTGTTCTGCAAATATCACATGTCTCTTTTCTGACCTCTGGGACTACCTCTGGGTTTCCCTCCCCATCCTTAGGACTTTAACAACTTTCCCTTCTTTCTTTTCTAAAGTCTTATAAAAACAGAGGAAAGAGAATATTACATGTTAGTACTGGACACAAAGGACACCTGGGGCTTGTTTTGGCTCCAGAATTTTTTTTTTTAATTCAAGAAATGAAAGGGAGAGCCAGACCTTTCTCAGAGAGGGCTTCCCTGCTGCAGAAGTTATTCTCATGGGACAAAGTCTTGCTTTTGAAAGCCAGCCTTGGGAAGCTGCAACAGGAAATGCAGAAAGGAATAAATCTGTCAGACTCATTTTCCTTTCTGTTTTACCGTTGAGTTGTTTTTGTTTTCTTCCCCCTCCTCTTGGATGGAAGCCAAATTTCGATGTGGCTGATGGAAATCCCTGAACCAGAAAGAGGGAGGGGGGGAGGGGTGGAGGCAGTGGTAGAGAACACAATGCTCTCCAAATTCTGGCTGAGACACTTACTTTTCTCTAACCACAGTGATGAGGGGAATTTCAGACTTTTATAATGTAGTTACCCCCTTATACAGCATTTCTATCATACTTTTTACCATGTCATTATAAACTAATTTTATATATATATGTCAAAATTTGAACAAAATTACATATATATATAATTTATGTCTGAAGAATATTCTTTGTAGTCATATACACATTACTTTATATACATTAACACTAGCCTTAAAAACAATTCCAGAAGATATACAGACCACCTTTTTAGAACTGAGAAAACTGGTTTAAAGAGGAAATGTGACCTGCTCAAGTTCATAAAAGTGTTAAGTGGCTGAGCTGTGGTTCTATGAAGCCCTTCAGGATCCAGGTCCATTTCTTTTCTCTCCATCAGTGGTTCTCAACTGGCTTCCAAAGAGCACTGGCTGCCCTGCCTGGAAGAGGTCAAGTGAGCGTCCAGCTCACCCCATTGTGATGCCTCCCCTCCAGAACCACCCAGGCATTTACTTGTTCTGTTTATGCTTCTGTGTGACATCTGGAGGACAGTAGATTCCGAGCCCTCTCTCTTTCCCTGTTTTAAGACCTCTAGGCTACACCATGCTCAGCAGTAACTTAGGTGGTTTCAATGCAGTTTAGATCTTTGCCTCTCACAAAGTGAGGCTTTAATGATTCTCTTATTTGTTCGTGATCCTGTGGTCATTTGAAATATTGCTAAAGCACAAATTTGAATTTCAAGTGCCGAGAGGCTACTTGGGAGCTAGTCAAGTAACTAGTGGGAGTGCCTGCTTCACAGTATAAATTCTGCAGCTCATCTTGGCTTTGCTGCTTATGGTAAGCTAGATGGCATCACCATGGCTTTAGGTCAGGGGTTAGAAAGTTGTTTTTATAAAGGGCCAAACGGTAAATATTTTATGTTTTGCAGGCCACGTAGGATCTTGGTTGACTCTTGGTTTTCCTCTCTTTTTTTTTAAACGTCTAAAAAATGTAAAATTTATTCTTATCTGGAAGGAGGGCCTTCAAAAACAGCCCAAAAGGGCCAGATACAGGCTGTCGTCATGGCTTGTCAACCCCTATTTTAGGTAATATTGCCTTTACTTTAAAGATAAAGCATCATAACCCAGAGAGAGGAAGTGATTAGTCCAGGTTGCACTGTTCACAGTGAGGCAGCCATGGTGGGTCTGGCTTCCAGTCCGATTGGTTTCCACGACCTCTGTGTTATAGCCTATTTCTTAAAGAATTTCCTTTCACATTTCTCAGAAAGGTAGAGATATCAGTTCGTGGGGTTTTCTTTGGGTTTTCATTATCATTTTCCTTGAACCACTTACTATGAGAAATACACCCAAGAGAATGGCCCCACTTCTCAGAATCATGATGAAAGGCTAATGTGAAACAGACCACACAACTTCAGTTAGTCACCAAAATTCTGGTTTTGCATTTGTCAGGCAATGAGCATGATTCCAACAAACATCTCATACCTGGGGAGAGAGTCATTTTTAAGTAAATCACATTCCTTTAACTCTTACTTTTGTTCATCAAATTTTTTTATTTATAATTTATCTTTGTATCATTAATCTACATGTGCAATATTACGATTATTAAACTACCCCCTTCATTGGGTCCCCCTCACCAACCCCATTACAGTCACTGTCCATCAGTGTAGTGAGATGCTATAGAATCATTATTTGTCTTCTCTGAGTTGTACAGCCCTCCCTGTGCCCCCCCCAACATTACGTCTGATAATCGTAATGCCCCCTTTTCACCCTTGTCTGTGCCTTCCCACCAATCCTCCTCAGTTCCTTTCCCTTTGGTAACTATTAGTCCGTTCTTGGGTTCTGTAAGTTTGCTGATGTTTTGTTCCTTCAGTTTTTTTCTTTCTTCTTATACTCCACATATGAGTGAGATCATTTGATATTTGTCTTTTTTTGCTTGGCTTATTTCACTAAGCATAATACCCTCTAGCTCCATCCATGTTGTTGCAAATGGTAGGATTTGTTTTCTTCTTATGGCTGAATAATATTCCATTGTGTATATGTACCACATCTTCTTTATCCATTCATCTACTGATGGACACTTAGGTTGCTTCCATTTCTTGGCTATTGTAAATAGTCCTGCGATAAACATAGAGGTGCATCTGGCTTTTTCAAATTGGGCTGCTGCATTCTTAGGGTAAATTCTTAGGAGTGGAATTCCTGGGTCAAATGGTATTTCTATTTTGAGTTTTTTGAGGAACCTCCATACTGCTTTCCACAATGGTTGAACTAATTTGCATTGCCACCAGCAGTGTAGGAGGGTTCCCTTTTCTCCACATCCTCGCCAACATTTGTTGTTGTTTGTGTTTTGGATGTTGGCTATCCTCACTGGTGTGAGGTGATATCTCATTGTGGTTTTAATTTGCATTTCTCTGATGATTAGCGATGTGGAGCATCTTTTCATGTGCCTGTTGGCCATCTGAATTTCTTCTTTGGAGAAGTGTTTATTCATGTCCTCTGCCCACTTCTTAATTGGATTATTTGCTTTGTGTTTGTTGAGGTGCATGAGTTCTTTATATGTTTTGGATGTCAACCCCTTATCGGATACGTCATTTATGAATATATCCTCCCATACTGTAGGATGTCTTTTTGTTCTACTGATGGTATCATTGCTGTACAGAAGGTTTTCAGCTTGATATAGTCCCACTTGTTCATTTTTGCTATTGTTTCCCTTGCCCGGGGAGATATGTTCATGAAGAAGTCGCTCATGTTTATGTCCAAGAGATTTTTGCCTATGTTTTTTTCTAAGAGTTTTATGGTTTCATGACTTACATTCAGGTCTTTGATCCACCTTGAGTTTACCTCTGTGTATGGGGCTAGACAGTAGTCCAGTTTCATTCTCTTACATGTAGCTGTCCAGTTTTTCCAACACCAGCTGCTGAAAAGGCTGTCATCTCCCCATTGTATATCCAAGGCACTTTTATCAAATATTAATTCACTGTATATGTTTGGGTTAATGTTTGGATTTTCTATTCTGTTCCACTGGTCTGTGGGTCTGTTTTTGTGCCAATACCAAATTGTCTTGATTACTGTAGCTTTGTAGTAGAGATTGAAGTCAGGGAGCATAATTCCCCCCGTTTTATTCCTCCTTCTCAGGATTGCTTTGGCTATTCAGGGCCTTTGTGGTTCCATATGAATTTTAGAATTATTTGTTCCAGTTAATTGAAGAAAGCTGTTGGTAGTTTGATAGGAATTGTGTTGAATCTGTAGATTGCTTTAGGTAGTATAGCCATTTTGACAATATTTATTCTTCCTAGGCAGGAGCATGGCATGAATTTCCATTTGTTAGTGTCCTCTTTAATTTCTCTTAGGAGTGTCTTGTAGTTTTCAGAGTACAGGTCTTTCCCTTCCTTCATTAGGTTTATTCCTAGGTATTTTATTCTTTTTGATGCAATTGTGAATGGAATTGTTTTTCTGATTTCTCTTTCTGTTAGTTCATCATTAGTGTATAGGAAAGCAACAGATTTCTGTGTGTTAATTTTGTATCCTGCAACTTTGCTGAATTCAGATATTAGTTCTAGTAGTTTTGAAGTGGAGTCTTTAGGGTTTCTTATGTACAATATCATGTCATCTGCAAATAGTGACAATTTGACTTCTTCTTTACCAATCTGGATGCCTTGTATGTCTTTGTTTTGTCTGATTGCCGTGGCTAGGACCTCCAGTACTATGTTGAATAACAGTGGAGAGAGTGGGCATCCCTGTCTTGTTCCTGATCTTAGATGAAAAGCTTTCAGCTTCTCGCTGTTAAGTATGATGTTAGCTGTGGGACTGTCATGTATGGCCTTTATGATGTTGAGTTACTTGCTGTCTATACCCATTTTTTTGAGAGTTTTAATCACGAATGGATGCTGAATTTTGTCAAATGCTTTTTCAGCATCTATGGAGATGATCATGTGGTTTTTGTTCTTCTTTTTGTTGATGTGGTGGATGATGTTGATGGATTTTCGAATGTTGTACCATCCTTGCATCCCTGGGATGAATCCCACTTGGTCATGGTGTATGATCCTCTTGATGTATTTTTGGATTCTGTTTGCTAATATTTTGTTGAGTATTTTTGCATCTACATTCATCAGGGATATTGGTCTGTAATTTTCTTTTTTGGTGAGGTCTTTGCCCGGTTTTGGTATTAGAGTGATGCTGGCTTCATAGAATGAGTTTGGAAGTATTTCCTCCTTTTCTATTTTTTGGAAAACTTTAAGGAGAATGGGTGTTATTTCTTCTCTGTATGTCTGGTAGAATTCAGAGGTGAATCTATCTGGCCTGGGGGTTTTGTTCTTGGGTAGTTTTTGATTACCGATTTAATTTCGTTGCTGGTGATTGGTCTGTTTAGTTTTTGTGTTTCTTGCTTGGTCAGTGTTGGAAGGTTGTATTTTTCTAAGAAGTTGTCCATTTCTTCTAGGTTTTCCAGCTTGTTAGCATATAGATTCTCATAATATTCTCTTATAATTTTTTGTATTTCTGTGGGGTCCGTCGTGATTTTTCCTTTCTCATTTCTGATTCTGTTTATGTGTGTAGATTCTCTTTTTCTCTTAATGAGTCTGGCTAGGGGTTTATCGATTTTGTTTATTTTTTCAAAGAACCAGCTCTTGCTTTCATTGATTTTTTTCTATTGTTTTATTCCTCTCAATTTTATTTATTTCTTCTCTGATCTTTATTATGTCCCTCCTGGTACTTTGGGCCTCATTTGTTCTTCTTTTTCCAATTTCAGTAATTGTGTCTTTAGACTATTCATTTGGGAATGTTCTTCCTTCTTTAAATAGGCCTGGATTGCAATATACTTTCCTCTTAGAACTGCCTTTGCTGCATCCCATAGAAGTTGTGGCTCTGTGTTGTTGTTGTCAGTAGTCTCTGTATATTCTTTGATTTCTGTTTTCATTTGGTCATTAACCCATTGATTAATTAGGAGAATGCTGTTAAGTCTCCACGTATTTGTGAACCTCTTTGTTTTCTTTCTAAAATTTATCTCTAGTTTTATACCTTGGTGTTCTGAGAATTTGTTGGTAGATTTTCAATATTTTTGAATTTACTGAGGTTCTTTTTGTGGCCTAGTATGTGGTCTATTCTGGAAAATGTTCCATGTGCACTTGAGAAGAATGTGTATCCTGTTGCTTTTGGGTGTAGAGTTCTGTAGATGTCTGTTAGGTCCATGTGTTCTAGTGTGTTGTTCAGTGCCTCTGTGTCTTTACTTATTTTCTGTCTGGTTGACTTGTCCTTTGGAGTGAGTGGTGTGTTGAAGTCTCCCAAAATGAATGCATTGCTGTCTATTTCCTCCTTTAATTCTGTTAGTATTTGTTTCACATATGCTGGCGCTCCTGTATTTGGTGCATATATATTTAAAATGGTTATATCCTTTTGTTGTTCTGACCCCTTTATCATTATGTAATGTCCTTCTTTATCTCTTGCTGCTTTCTTCATTTTGAAGTCTATTTTGTCTGATAAAAGTACTGCAACACCTGCTTTTTTCTTGTTGTTGTTTGCATGAAATATCTTTTTCCATCCCTTTACCTTTAGTCTGTGTATATCTTTGGGTTTGAGGTGAGTCTCTTGTAAGCAGCATATAGATGGGTCTGTGTCTTTTGATTGGTGCATTCAATCCATTTACATTTAGGGTGGTTATCGATAGATATGTACTTATTGCCATTGCTGGCTTTAGATTTGTGGTTACCAAAGGTTCAAGGGTTGCTTCTCTACTACCTTACAGTGTAACTTAACTTTCTTGTTAAGTTATTGTAAACACAGTCTGATGATTCTTTATTTCTCTCCCTTCTTATTCCTCCTCCTCCCTTCACATACTAGGTGTTTTATTCTTTGCCTTTTGTTAGTATTTGGATGGTCTGCTTTCTTTGCTATGATTTTATTTTCCATGGTGACACCTTTTTAACCTTAGGAGTTCTTTCATTTAGAGCAGTCCCTTTAAGATATCCTGTAGAGGTGGTTTATGGGAGGCAAATTCTCTCAGCTTTCACTTGTCTGGAAATTCTTTGATCCCTACCTCAAATTTAAATGATAATCGTGCTGGCTGCAATATTCTTGGTTCAAGGCCCTTCTGTTTCATTATGTTAAATATATCATGCCATTCTCTTCTGGCCTGTAAGGTTTCTGTTGAGAAGTCTGATGGGTTTTCCTTTGTAGGTGATCTTTTTTCTCTCTCTAACTGCCTTTAATACTCTGTCCTTATTTTTGATCTTTGCTATTTTAATTATTGTGTGTCTTGGTGTTGTCTTTTCTTGGGTCCCTTGTGTTGGGAGATCTGTAGGCTTTCATGGTCTGAGAGACTATTTCCTTCCCCAGCTTGGGGAAGTTTTCAGCAATTATTTCTTCAAAGACACTTTCTATCCCTTTTCCTCTCTCTTCTTCCTCTGGTACTCCTATAATGCGAATATTGTTCTGTTTGGATTGGTCACACAGTTCTCTTAAAATTCTTTCATTCCTAGAGATTTTTTAATATCTCTCTGCCTCAGCTTCTCTGTATTCCTCTTCTCTGATTTCTATTCCATTAACAGTCTCTTGCACCTCATCCAGTCTGCTGCTAAGCCCGTTGATCGTTTTTCTCATCTCTGAATTGTCTTTCCTCACTTCCCTCGCTTCCCTCACTTCTTCCCTTAGCTCTTGCATATTTCTCTGTAGATCCATCAGTATGGTCATGACTTTTATTCTGAATTCCTTTTCACGAAGATTGTGCATGTCTGTCCTATCAGACTCCCTCTCTGGTGTAGACTGGTCTGGGGTTGCTGGGTAAGCTCTGTTTGCACCATATTTCTCTGTCTTTCATTGCGATAGTAGTGGTCAGAAAAAGAAAAAAAGAAGAAAGGGAAAATAGAGAAAAAAAACAACAAAGAAACGCCTGCCGGGTGTAGTTTCTGTGACGATCATGTAGGTGGCTCTGCTGCCTCACTATTCTGCAGCCACTCCGCTCCGCCAGGCACTTTGTGACTCTGGCCGGGGAGGGAATGAATGGAAGGCTGCTGATATCTGTGGGAAGTCTCCATGCTTTTCCCAGCCACAGTCCAAAGGGACCAAAATTCCCCAGGACTCCCAGCCTGCTTGGCTGAGTGTCCTGGTATGATCCTGCTCCTCCGTTGGACCCCTGTCCCTTTAAGACCCTTAAAAAAGGACGAGTTTTTCCTTTGTCCTGGGGGGCCGGCTGAGTGGACCTGCCATCTTGGATCCTGCACCTCTGTCTCTCCAATCTCCGATACACTGCATGAAGCGAGTCAGTGCTCCCGGCACATATCATCAGGACTGGTTATTCGGCAGGCCTGTGTTTCCACTCCCTCCCGGCTCTGAATCCTCTCCTCCTGCTGGTGCGCTGGGGTGGGGGAGGGCTCGGGTCCCGCTGGGTCGCGGCTCTGTATCTTACCCGCCTCGCGGGGTGCCGAGTCCTCTCAGGCATAGCTGCAGGCTGGTGTTGTCCTGTATCTTCTGGTCTCTCTTCGTGGAATAGCTGTATTTGCGGTATTTTCATAAATATATTTGGTTTTGGGAGGAGATTTCCGCTGTCCTGCTCATGCTGCCATCTTCCCGGAAGTCTTGTTCATCAATTTTTAAAAACAAATTCAACCACTGGAAACAAAATCCCCTGAAAGCAGGTTCAGGAAGGAGCACGAGAGGAGGCCTGCGGAGCCTCTCTGAAACACTAGACACCATTCTAGGCTTTGGCGATTTTGCAGGTCACTCGTTTTCCTCTCTGGAAGCAGGGAACTTGATGAGGTGGGAATTGAAGCTCCTTCACGAACCTGCTTCTTATTCCGTTCTCTGGAAGCAGGAGACAGTATTGCTCGCTGCTTCAAGGCCTACCTAGCCTGGGCCTCCTTCCTGTCTCTGTATTACTTCACTGTCATGTGTCATTGGGCAAGTTACTTAATCTAAATATCTATGTGTTCTCCTATGGCAGTTGGGACCACAGTAGTAGAAACCTCATATGCCGTGTGGATTAAATGAGGTAATATTTGTAAAGCACTTACAAGGAAGTGTGCAAAGATGTCAGCTCTTGTTACTGCGTTGTTACTATCACCTTCTTCCCAACCGGTACACAAGTAGGCCTCATGGGCTAGCATGCTTCAGATAGGCTTTTCAGTCATATTGTCTGCTGTCTTGCCTGACGGTTTCAGCCCTGAAAAGTTCATTATGGATTTGGTGAGACTGAGAAATGACAATGGAATGTTCTTAGGGTCAAAGGGTTTTACTTGGCTTTATTCTCAGGGCGGTAGGTCCAGCATTAGAATTACATGTGCATCCAGTGTATACAGGTCTGAAATCCTCCTCTGTCTCTGCCTCTGCCTCTGCTCAGAGAACAGAGCTCTTTATATGGTAACACCAACAATAATAGCTTATTGCCTACAGGTGTGGAAACAGTAACTGAGCAATAGGGTAGTTTAGGGCCAGGTGAGGATCTTGGCACAGGAACTCCCATATCTGCACTGTACTGTTTTCAGTTGTATTGACTTCCAAATATGGCTTTGTCCCCTTATTATCATTGTCTCATGTGGGGATGTTGGGATTCCTATGGCCAGGATCCTCACTGAACTTAAACCACTTGATGATGTAACTGGCCTATTGCTAGGCTACTGCTTCCACACCCATAGGCAATAAGCTATTATTGACTGAGTCACTGTATAAAGAGCTTGGCCCAGTGCTGTGGGCAGAGGTAGTGCTCGACCTACCACCGGGAGAACAAGCGAGGTAATAAAGCCTTTCACCCCAAGAATGTTCCACTGTCATTTCTTTGGTCACATTGAATCCATAGTAAACTTGCCAGGGGCTGAAACCCATTGGCAAGACATCTTATTACTGCGTTTGTATTTTCTTAACCTCCGCGTTCTGTGGTCTTAAGACCAGACTGCCACCCTCTATGCCTAGTCCCAGTTTCTGTTCTCCCAGAAGGGAGGGGAATTCAACAAGAACACATGAATCAGTTAATCAAGCTATTTAATAACACAGGCTACGCTAGGCTGCACAGAATGGCATATGGATATAGGAAGTAGGAAGATTGTTCTGGACATGATGTGGATGGACTGAAACCGGGTGAAGTTATAAGACTGGCACTAAGAGGCTGTTACAGAAATCCAGATGCTGCAGCAGGATTTCCCAGCCTGACATAGCATAAGCATCACCTAGGTGCTTTTGAATATACAGATTCCTAGCTGAGGTAGAGACCTAATGAACTGGAGCCCAGAAGGCAGAGCCTGGAAGCCCTAGTTTTAACAAGTCTCTCTGGTGGTTTTTCAGATTACGAGTTTTGGAAATACTGGGCCAAAGCAAAGGGCAATGTAATCCACAGAGACATGGAGATGATTAACTCTTAGGAGGAACAGCTGCCCCTTCAGCACCCTTCAGGTGACGGACGGTGTGCTTAGAGGCCGTCCAGGTGTCTGGATGCTGCAGGATCCTGTAAGAGGTAACTGTTCTGCTTTCTTCTAGTCTTTTTGTACATATTTGGAATACTGTGCTGAGCGGTCCCCACTGAAAACTAGAATCGCCTGGGAAACCTGAAAAATACTAATTCCTGGACTGTGTTCTAGGCCAATTTAGTCAGAACCTTTTTGGTTCAGTCCCTGTGTTTAAGTCCCCCAGTCATTCAAATGTGAGGCAAGGATAAAGAATTACTTCACACAGCACCTTGTGTGTGCCTCTTCTTACTTTTATTCTAGTTCTTACTTTCATTTTCAAAATAAACTTTATTAAGATATTTTACACGCACTCGGTTCTGGTTGTTTTTATACCATAATTATCTTCCAGGGGTCCAAGATAGATGCTTCTGGCTCCCGCTGGCCTGGGGGATGGGTCTAGCCATGAGGAGAGTAGGTGCTTTTGATTGTCCCTTCCCTGTGTTGTGATCATGCAACAAGGCTGAAGATAGTGGCTTTACAACTGTTTTTAAAACAGAAAAGTTCTTCCTTCAGAATGACTGGAAGGCTGATATATAAGCCTTCCCCTGTGCGTTCTCACAGCAGCCACCAAGACCATGCAGGGGACCCTCTGGGTTCTTGAATAGTTTTAGACACAGGAAATGTTCACGCCCGACCAGAATCCTCTTCCTTGAAGAGTCACAGACTGTAGGGAGGAGCACCCGTATGTATTTGCCTTTCAAGTGGACCAGGCCGTTCCTCCGGGCAAGTCCCCGGATGGATGATGGTCTGGGAGATGCCCCAGAAGCCCTGTGAGGCCTTCGGATTTAAGTGATGACTAAAGATGTCATAACAATTAAACCACGAGGGCTTTGATGGAATCCAAACCTTGAAAAAATAGGCCCCCAAATGGTTATGGCATTTAAAAATGACATGGAACCCCTTGAAATATCTAAATGGCTGGAGACCTTTTTCCCTCTAATATGTTGATTTTTATTTACTTTAATCTTACACATTCAGAGTGTCTTATTGATTTTCTAGGATACTAGGTACTTTGTTGCAAAGAGTATAATTATTCTCAAAGGTTAGGCTGCACCTATAGGTGTGTCCTCTGGAAGGCTGGAAATATCAACACCAAATACACATTAACTGAAGAAACAAAAGCCACTGGGTTAGTAAACCAATGTCAAAGAGGTTAACACTGCCTCACCCAGCAGATTCACACACAGCCCTGTCTGCCTAATGGACCAGGGCTCCCAGCTGTCACACTGAGAGAAAACAGACACGGCACGTACGTTTCAACTTGAATGTTTTGACCAGAAAACTTACAGCAGAAGCAGCATTCTATTAACTGGCATTAGCAGGGTAGCTCCTCTCTAATTTATCCTTCCCACCAACACGGGCTCCACCACTAGGAGGCAGCGATTTCCGGTCAATAATTTTCTTTTACAATATTGTGCTTTAGCTGTCAGGTGGGGTTGCTTTAATATCCTGTACGTCTGATGTTGTCCCTTCTTCAGTGAGGTGAGGAGGCAGCAGACTTTGTTTATGTTGATGTGGGGAGAGCTAGGACGAGTGTTGGCCTGATTGGTAAGCATAACCTTCATTAACCACCCAACCAAAATATGAAACAAAGGAGTTTATGGTTTCAGATGTTGAATGGGGGTAGTCAACCTTCTTCGCAAACCCAATGCAAATTATATTCTGGTTTCATGCTTAACTTTTTTCTTACTGTTTCACCAAATTTTTAAAAATAGAAATTTAAAAGGTACTTTGTGTCATAATAGTAAGTTTCTATAATAGTTCCAACATGGCAGTTGACTTTGTTTCCCTAGCTCTGGTATATACGACCTGCTTTTACTTTATATTCAGTAACAATACTGATAATGGTAATAGCTGTGCTTGTGGGTCATGTCCTATTTAAACACTTTACACATGGAATTCTCAGCCCCTATAATAGTGATAATATGTTCTTAAACACTTTACACATGGAATTCTCAGCCCCTGTAATAGTGATAATATGTTCTTAAACACTTTACACATGGAATTCTCAGCCCCTGTAATAGTGATAATATGTTCTTAAACACTTTACACATGGAATTCTCAGCCCCTGTAATAGTGATAATATGTTCTTAAACACTTTACACATGGAATTCTCAGCCCCTGTAATAGTGATAATATGTTCTTAAACACTTTACACATGGAATTCTCAGCCCCTATAATAGTGATAATATGTTCTTAAACACTTTACACATGGAATTCTCAGCCCCTGTAATAGTGATAATATGTTCTTAAACACTTTACACATGGAATTCTCAGCCCCTGTAATAGTGATAATATGTTCTTAAACACTTTACACATGGAATTCTCAGCCCCTATAATAGTGATAATATGTTCTTAAACACTTTACACATGGAATTCTCAGCCCCTATAATAGTGATAATATGTTCTTAAACACTTTACACATGGAATTCTCAGCCCCTGTAATAGTGATAATATGTTCTTAAACACTTTACACATGGAATTCTCAGCCCCTATAATAGTGATAATATGTTCTTAAACACTTTACACATGGAATTCTCAGCCCCTGTAATAGTGATAATATGTTCTTAAACACTTTACACATGGAATTCTCAGCCCCTGTAATAGTGATAATATGTTCTTAAACACTTTACACATGGAATTCTCAGCCCCTGTAATAGTGATAATATGTTCTTAAACACTTTACACATGGAATTCTCAGCCCCTGTAATAGTGATAATATGTTCTTAAACACTTTACACATGGAATTCTCAGCCCCTGTAATAGTGATAATATGTT
>JAVSCE010017655.1:0-36475 GCA_032199065.1 Smutsia gigantea
TGGGGATCGGTCCGGGGGAGGCCTGGGCCGCTGGCTTGTGCGACGTCTCGGCCGCCCCCCCTTTCGCCGCCGCCGCCGCCGCCCCGGGCATGTCGTCCAACTGCACCAGCACCACGGCGGTGGCGGTGGCGCCGCTCAGCGCCAGCAAGACCAAGACCAAGAAGAAGCATTTCGTGTGCCAGAAAGTGAAGCTATTCCGGGCCAGCGAGCCGATCCTCAGCGTCCTGATGTGGGGGGTGAACCACACGGTAACCAGCGCCCCTGCGCGCGCCCACGCCCCCCGCAACTCCCAGCCATCGCCCTTTAGGCTCTGCCAGTGACGCCTGCAACCCCTCGCCTAGCCACTTGCACGCCCACCCCACCCTTGCACGCCGTCCCGGCCGGGTGTGCACTCCCCGCGCGCCGCGCGAGGCCTGGTGTCTCCGACGGTGGTATGCCGTCGCCTCCTCCCCTTCCCTGTAGCCCCTCTAGCTTCTTGCGTCTGCTAAGCGCTTTTCGGGTAGCCCTTGGAGCGTAGATGGAAGGCCTGGGTGCGGTGGGATTGCTTTCATCCCCTCTCCCTTTCTTCTCTCACTCCCCTCATCTTTTTAGGTAGCATGCTTTCCACTCCTTGTTCCTTAATACCGGCTGCAAGCCCACTGTCCAGGCGACAGGGCAAGTGGCATTGGCCTGCCTGAATATTCCTCTATTTCTGGTCGTTTGACGTGGCTGCTCAAAGTTTCCCATCCTCCAGACCTTCTTAGCGCTGACCATGGAAATCCTCTCTGGGTTCCCTTTTTTTCTTCTTGAACAAGATATGTCAACTGGAGAAGCACAGGCAGGCTTCCTTGACCACAGAACACTTTACCAGGGTTTTCCTGGGTTAGGGAGAAGAGAGAATATAACCATTTGAGAGAAGGTGAGGCCTGATGATAAGGAGGACTATTAACTAGTAGAAATAATGTGTCCTCCTGCATTCTCATGGTGTTCATGCCAAAGTCGTTGACTTCTCATTTGTATATTCTTGTATGGCCACGAACGGTGTGATAAGGGATGGGGATTAGGATGAGATAGAGGTCCCCTGGATCCTTGGGTGCTTTGAGATGGTCTAACAGCCCGTCAGGCAGTTGGAGCCCTGCATAATGTTTGAGCTGGAGGGCTTTATGTCCTATTTGTTTAAGGCCTTTCTTCTTCCTCTTCCAACCACTTGCTTCTTGCCTTCTGACTATTTCATTGTAAATCCCTACACCAGGAATAAGCAGAGGACCTCCTGAAGGACCTAAACACTGACTTCACCAAATAAAAGTTTGGAATGAGGAAAGTGAAGCTAATGGCTTGCATTTCCTGTGCATTTCAGCTCTTTAGGTTCCTTGACTTTTCTGAGTACTTTAAATTGCCCACAAGACCAAATGATGACAAAGGGGCCCAGGGCCAGCGAACTAGGTTTTTTGCTTTCCTTTCGTAGAGGAGCCTTTGGCTGGAGATTGCGGAGCCATAGTCTGAGCCAGGGTTTTAGATCTTTAAATCTGAAACAGAAAAGCATGTGTGTATGGGGAGGTCTTTGTTGGTTTTTTGGTCTTGGGCAGGTTACTATTTTCAGTAACCTCACTGAGGTGAGGAGCCTGGCCAGGTAGGGAGTACCACTGGTTGAATGCTTCTAGGAGCTGCTTCATGCTGACAGTCCAGCAGAGTTTGTTTCTCCTACTTCCCTGCTGCCTCAGTAGTCATCTGACAACATTGCAAGGGAAATTGGGTCATTAAAATGTGAACCCTGTGTCCCTGGCTGGAATGACTTCCCTGATTTGTTCTGCAACTTGCGTCTCCCTAGAAAGCATCCTGTCTGTATAGAGAATTGGTAGAGGTCTGAGAGTCAGAAATATGACAGCTAGCCAGAAGGGCCCTTGCATCCCTTATTGTATACATGAAGAAATGGCCCTGGTACAGGATTAGCTCATCTATGGCCACAGCAAAAGATGCATCTCATTGTCCAGCCCTGTGGGCTGTGTTGGCCCATGGTGGTGCTTGAGTGGCTGATCTCATTTTCTTTGCCTCCTGTTCCTTGTTTTATCTCTCAGCCAGGTGCCAGGATAGATGGGAATTATGGTCTTGTTAGAGAACCTGAATGTATGTGCAAGTGTGTGCCCCTGTGCTTGCCAGTTCCTGGGAGTGTGTGCGGTGCTTGGCTTTCTGATAGGCAGGCAATGAGTCTGCCTAGATTTGGGTATCATCAGATGGAAGCCTTAGAAAGCACATGAATAGTTGTCTGTGATTCCTACTCTTTTGGACTGGGCAGTTAGTCTTTGCTAACTTTAAGAAAGTGTGTGAATGCTGGCCGGAAAGGCATTGACTTTAAGCAAGACCTGTGCTTCTGGGCATAATGAGCAAGCCCCTCAGGGGAAATGCACTGGGCTCCACTGCCCAGGCCAGGCAGAGCTTCAGAGGTCAGTTGAGTC
Source organism: Smutsia gigantea (assembly GCA_032199065.1). Classification (NCBI taxonomy): domain Eukaryota; kingdom Metazoa; phylum Chordata; class Mammalia; order Pholidota; family Manidae; genus Smutsia; species Smutsia gigantea. The sequence continues at coordinate 2,433 of JAVSCE010017655.1, forward strand.
CCAAGTGCTTCATCTTGGTCTGTGGTAAGGTCTGGTACTTAACAGGTCCCCATCTGGGAAATGGAGGCATCTCCCCAGAAGGAGAGTGGAAAATCTTGCAGTTCTCTAGGGGATCAGGACCACAGTGTTCTTTATGAATTGCTAATTTTTCTAGGAGGTTACCTTCCTTCAGAAGTCCACTGTTGCAGCTTTTTGCAGTCTAAGGTTTCAGATACCACCTTTTCTTTGAATCTTTAGCTTCTCGCCCATTTAGGCATTTAGGCCATTATGGCATATGGCAGGTGGTGGATGAGATATGAAGGGTGGATATGTCTTTACCTATAGCAGAAGTTGCTTACTTTCTCATGAGGTGGTTGATTTACTTCTAGGTGGGAAAAGAGAGGCCTTTGAGCTCAGTATTGTCACAGGAGTTCCTCTCTCATGGACCATAGATGCAGCCCATGGACTTTGTGAAGGAAGACTGTGTAGGAAACAGGGAAAAAAATCAGAAGACTTTGATTTGTTAGGGGAGAACTAGTGAAGAGAGAAAAACCACTGTTTTCGTGGATGAAGTATAGGGACTTAGTTAGGGAAGAGATGGCCTCAGACGGGTGTGGAGACAAGAGGAGGAGACCTGGCTTGATAACATACTGGTTGTTTTAGGGACCAAGTAATCAGAAGGAATAGGAACAGTTGATGAGAACCTTGTTTAACGATTTGGGAAGCTGCCAGACTGTTCTTTAAAGCGACTGTACCATCACATTTCCACCAGCAGTGTGTGGGGGTTCCAATTTCTCCACATCCTTGCTAGCATTTGTTACTGTCTTTTTTATTATAGCCATCCTAGTGGGTATGAAGTGTTATCTCATTATAATTTTGATTTGTGTTTCATTGATAGCTAATGATGTTGAGCACCTTTTCATGTATTTATTGGCTATTTGTATACTTTCATTGGGGAAATGTCTTTAAGATCCTTCTGTCCATTTTTAAAAAACTTAATTCCTATTGAGCTGTATGTATTCTTTATATAATTCCTTATATATTCTGGATACAGGTCCCTTATCGATATATGATTTGCAAATATTTTATCCCATTGGGTTGTCTTTTTCACTTTTTTGGTGATGTATTTTGAAGCTCAAGTTTTTAATTTTGATGAAGTCCAATTAATCTATTTTCTTTGGTTGCTTATGCATGTGGTGTCATATATAAGAATTCTTCACCCTACCCAGGTCATAAAGATTTACTCCGTATTTTCTTCTAAGAAAAGCTCTTACAGTTTTAGCTTTTACCGTTGAGTTAATTTTTGTGTATGATGTGAGGAACAGATTCATTCTTAAGTCTGCTCAGTTCTCGCCCACCTTCTACCCCCATTCTGAACATGCCTTCTCTTTGCTTAATGCAGACCCAGAATCTCTTTTACTGCCTTTTTCTCTTATCCTGCTTTTAAAAATCCTTAGTAAATATTCTCACTATAGTGAGGCCTTTGGATGAATTTGTCTTTCAGCAGGCCTTCGCACTTGTAGAGAACAGTGGGGACACAAACAGGAAGAGAGGAAAACCAAGGTGTAAAAAGGAAGGTTGAATTTGTTGGCCCCTGTGGCTCTCTGTTCTTGAACTTTTCCTCCCTGAGGTTTCAGGTCTTGCTTGACCTCCTTGGTCTTGGGAGTGTGTTTCCCAACACATATTTTCTGATGGTGACAGGTAACAAATGATTGTCAGTGGTGGCCAGCCCATTGCTGAGCACCCATGGAACTCCTGGACATATCAGGAAGCCTGCATGCCCAGCCCACACCTCCTGGGTAACAATTCCTGGGAAGGTCACACAGGGAAGTAGAGACTTGTGGAATCAGAAGTTCACCAGACTATAACTGGCAACTAAATCTGCATCTCCAGTGGTATCAAAGAGTAAACTCTTTGTCCTAAGTTGTTTCTCACTCTACCTGTTTAGCTTCCACATTATTTATGCTGATGGCTCATGAAGTTAGTCATGTGTGTAATCTAAAAACCACTTACATGATGTGAGACATAGCAAACTTACCATCCTAATATGTTGTATTTAGCATGGTACTCGAATGAGTTTGCATTCCAGAAGTGAAATTCTATTGAAGGCAAAAGCGGTTGGCCCAGAATGTGCTAGATAGTAAAAGAAAGAAAAGCGCATCTTCCTGAAACATTGCTTTAGTCATGACCTTTCATGCTTCAAAACTTAGTCACACTCCTTTGTCTATCAGATGAAGTTTCCCTAGCATTCAGTGGTTACCAGTGGTCATCCTCCAGTCCCCCTTTTCTAGCCATCCAACATTCCATCCACTATTTATTGTGCAACTAGTCATTGTACTAGGGACATAAACATGGGTAAGATAGTCTCTTCCTTCTAGGGACTCACAGCCTAGTGGAGAAGTCAAACCTGTAAACAAATAATTATGCAAGTGACTGTGATATTCAGGATATAAAGATGCACAGAGGAATGAGTAAATCAGCCTGGGGAAGACAGGGAAGCTCTCACAGGCAAAGTGTCACTTAGCCAGATCGTGGACAGTTTGCTTAGCATTATCCCTTCTTCTATTCTTGCTGTCACAATCTGTCACCTGAACTATTGTAATGGCCCCATAAATGGCTCCTTATTGTTTCTTATCTTTCCAATCCTAACTTAATGTTGATTCCAGAATTATCTTTCTGTATCACTTACTGATCATGTGAATTCCCAGCTTGAACCTGAGAGGACTTCCCATTGCCTGCATAGTCAAGTCCAAATTTATCGTATAGTGTACAAACCTAAGTTCAAATCCAGGCTCTGCCCCTTAGTATAGCTTTGGAGTGGTAATTTTTCTCTCTGAGCTTCATTTCCCTGTTCTATAAAGTGAGCATAACACTTCCTTGCAGATTATGAAGATAAAGGCAAGGAATGGAAAACACTACCTTAGTCAAGGTGGCCATCTCTAAGAAGGATTGCACAGCACAGTATAAACATCCCAGTTGTTGGCACCAGACAGACCTGGGCGCAAATCCTGACTGCATAATATATTGTCTGTGGCACCTTGAGCAAGGCACCCTGAACCTCTTTTGCAAAATCAATAATACTTTATGTGACCATTAAGTATTAGAAATAGTAGCATAGAACAGGATATATATGTGATATATAATAATAGAAAACATATACCACTGATAGGCAGTCATTAAATAGAAGCAGCTGTTATTTATTAATATTGATAATATGCTAAGCCATTCACCTATCTTTCCTGTATTTTCTCCTTCCATTTCTTAGAACTTCTGTCCTACCCTGCCAGCCTTCTGATTGCCACCCCCACATACACACCCTACCTAAAATGGGCAATACAGTTTCACAACTCTGAAAGCTTGGTTCTGTTTCCATGGCCTGGGATTCGCTTCTTCACATTTTTTTTTTTGAGAACTACCATCCTAGGCCTTTTTCATATGTATGTATTTCTCTGTAGCTTCTAGCAACCAATTCTCTGACTCCCACTCCCAGGCAGAATCAACCATTTCTTAATCTCCTTTTCCATCTTTCTTTATTGTAAGTCTGTAGCACTCTTCACATTGTATTAGTTATTTGTGTCTTCCCATCTAAACAGAGTCCATGTCTTCTCATTTTTGTATCCCCGGTTTCTGGCACAGGCCTGGCATATTTCAAGGCTTTCTACATTGAGTAGAAGTAAACTGAAAGAAGTATGGCAGAGTCTGAGCCAGATCAGGGAAGGCCTTAAATTTCAGGCTAAGGAGTTAAAACTTCACCCTGAGTTGATGAGGAGCCATGGAAGGAAGATTTTTAAGCAGGGGTGTAACATGATCTTGTTGTAGATTCTTCCAGTGCCAAGTGCTCTTGGCAATACCTGGAGGGGCATTAGGTGCCCTGTTTCTAGCCAGTTGTCTGACTCCTTGGCCATACTAACCTTATCTTCCTGTGAACCTTTGCCATTCTTGATGTCTGTCCTGTGTTCTCACTGACTTGTATACTACGTGACTTCGAGTTTCACTGTATGGAGGTTTGTCTCATCTCCCTGATAAGAGGATAAGCCTTCTACTGCTTTCGTGTGCAGTAGTGGGGACAGCATTTCCCCCACTGTGTGCCCTCTCCTCCCTAATATGAAATGTAGCAGGTAGTAGGCATTGGTAAGTGCTTGTGTAATTGAAGTTGAATAGAACTCTCTGGGGATAAAAAATTTAGCACAACTAAAAAAAAATAGTACAACTAATTCCTAGAGTGAATCATCTACCTGTGGCCCAGTGGAAATGAGGGGTGAGTCTTCAGAGTTTAGAGGTATGGATTGTTCACCAATATATTATCTCAGAAATTTCCTGCTGTTGGGTTGCACAGACAAGAATAGAGATGAAATGAGAATTAAATACTGACCAACTTTCAACCATTCAAACTATGCTGTGCTGAGTTACACAGAGTTAGTGAATGGAGCATTCTTGAATAGTTCCTGTTAGAATAACTCATTCTGGCTAAGGGGCAGTTGACCCCTGTTAAGCACATGTTTTAGCATTTTCTAGTTCTCTCCATATCAAGCCCTGGCCTTGGCACTGAGTCTGGATTTTAGACTAACCTAGAATCAGTTAGAAGCAGATTGTAGAATGTTTTGGTGTAAAATCATACTCTTTGATAACTAATATTGTAGCATTGGAACAGGATGATATGCATTCGCTATAACAAAATAAAGACTACAGAATGAGGAAAAAAAAATTATATTCTTTGAGCCAATGGTATGTTCTTTCTAGCATGGAGAATTGCTTAAGAGCCAAGAACTTCTTAATTCCTTCTTTAACTCAGAGGCAGTCTTAATATTGCCAGGGAGAAGGAAGTGGGGCAGCTACCATGAATTGATTCTGTTGGCAGAAAAACAAGGAAATGGAACAGTTTCCTCCAAAGGCACGCGCTTTAACAATCGGTTCTTTTGTGAACACCCCCTGGAGTGGGAATTGGCATAGCTTTTGTTGGTGCCTTTTAACCAATGGCAGGCATCACAGGCCTGAATGCTGGGAATTTTAAGTGTAGTTTGATGAGTTTCAACAAATGTGTATGCCCATGTAATCATCTTTCCAAACAACATGTAGAAGATTTCTGTTACCCTAGAATCACATCTCTCATGTCCCTTTACAGTCAACTCCTTCAACCCAACCCTGGCTACCTACCTCTTACTGGTTTCTCTCACTATGGATTCCTGTTCTAGAATTCATATAAATGGAATCATATGGGATCTATTCTTATATATGCCAGTTTTTGCCAGCAATTTACTGAGTCTATGCTCCACTGCCAACTTATAATACTACCGTAATGCCCCCCTCCCTGTGCACATACACTCCTATGCCTGCCTGCCTTTTCCCATGAGTAAATTGGCTTTTTCACCAACTCTAGGAAAGTATGGTTCCCAGGCCCAGTTATTGCATTAACTTTAACTTCCTCCATCCTCTGACATTTTTAAATAAAAAAAGTTCAGAACATAAAAGGGGCAGAAATTAAATGCTATTTCCCCCCACTCATGCTCCTGGAGGAGTCCTAATGATGCTGGGTTATTCCCTCCCACCTGGGGCCTCATTGAGATAATAGGATTTGCAATGAAAGTACCTGGGAGACACGAGGCTATGCTCCCTGTCCCCCATCCATTAAGTCAGGACTAAGGTTTCATCTGCAAATCCTGGATGCATTAGTTGAGGGTCAAATGTCAAATACGCCGCTGTGATGGGAGAGGACATCTGTGGCTAATTAGACCACTAATTGGCTAAGCTGGGGATGGTGAAGGACAAGGTCTGCCCTCTTGGCTCTGCAACCATGGGAAGCCAGCTTCCAGCCCCCTGACAGGGGATGAAAGATTGTTTGCAATAGGAGCAGAGTGCCCTGCCTCAGCTCTCCGGGTTCAGCATAAGGCATGACATGGCCTTAGGAACTGGCCCTGGTTCAACCAGGGGAGTAAAAGTGAGCTAGTTGCCAGTTGTTTACCTCTTCTGCTCACTTTAAATTTAGTCTTTTACTTTGGAGACAAGAGTTACACACTTACACAAACCCATCCTGAAATCTTGAGTGACCCACAATTTGTATGAAGATGTTAAAGACCTCAGTTAATACCTACGTAGGTTGGGTGACATTTATTCATTGGTCCATTTATTATTGCATTTAATAAATGCTTATATAGTACCTGTCCTATACAAATCATGGTGCTAAACACATGGAACCTCCAAAGATCAGTTAAATGATCTTTGCTTACAAAAGTCCATACTGTCATCTTGCTTATTATAGCTTGTAGTCTGTCAGGCTTGTGAGGTTTATAAGTGTTCACTATAGTCTGAGGGAGGCTGTGAGATGGCCATAAGATGAATACAGGCAGTGCCTCAGGAATTCCAAGATGGGAAAGAACATTTATGGTCTAGAGATGGAAAACTTCATGGAGGAGGTGCCTTTTGAGCTGAACCTTATCAGGTGGAGAGAATTTCTATACGTGAAGATGAGGTTGGGAACTTATTCAAAGAGCAGAAATAAAGACAAGAAGGGATCCATGGGCATATTTTTGGTGAGATGGTGCCATCCCCATTGTAGCATATTGTGTCTCTGAGGCAGGTGGCCTTTTGGCTGAGAGCCTCACTTTCCTCTTACTTTACAGATCAATGAGCTGAGCAATGTCCCTGTCCCTGTCATGCTAATGCCAGATGACTTCAAAGCATACAGCAAGATCAAGGTGGACAATCATCTCTTCAATAAGTAAGTTGCCTACTGAGTAGGCTCAGGTTTTGTGGGCAGTTCTTTCCCTCAAGGCAGAGAACTTCTGAAACCTCAACCCATGGCAGGGGCCAGGCCAGCATCTGGAAGGGTGTGACAGTGAGACCTGGATCACACAGCTGACACACTGGCTGGGAAAGATGCATTCATCATGTGTGTCTTCCCCATGTGTTGTCCTGTCATCTTACTTTTTTATCGACCTACCTCCAGTGTCCATTGGGGCATGTGGCTTGGGTCAGGGTGATTCATCTGGGGCCCGTTTAGGTAAAAGTGAGCTGCTTAGGAGCTGAGGTATCTAGTAGGAGGCTGGCCTTATCTTGATCTTAGTCTGAGGCAAGCTGCTAGGCATGTTCCTGGCCCTGGATATAGCCAAGCTCTTTTCTCTCCAACTGGTGTGTGCACAACAGGCTGCGTGTGGTACCCAAGGGCTATGTTTGAAGTGATTCTTCCCATTTTTGTTTTTTTTGTGGCTTCTTGGATTAACACTGGTGTCTGAAGGTTGTCTCAGACTTGGTTGGAGCAGCATCTCACCTGGCACTGTTTAGGGCCTGCTCTAAGCCTTTGAGGCCTGCCTTTATCATCCTATGATGGGTTACCCGGGTACTGGTTGCTGCTCCACTGGCCTCCTTTTTGCATTTGAATCCTGGTTCCTCTTGCGATTGTCACACAATCCCCAGAATATGAGCAGCTAGGCTTTCTCATCTCACCATTCCCAGACTCTTAGCCTGGAGAAACTTGATTTGGAAACATCCTTTAGAGGCTTCTGTCTTCCATAGTACCAGCGTCTTATTCTAGAAGCCATCTGTCTTGATAGCTGCTGCTTTAAGTGGCCACCTGTATAGAAGAAAAACTCTCCTGTTTCTTCTCTCTTGTCACACTAGTACCATACTTCACTTCTGACACCAGATGTATGGGTTTTCCACACATCAGGCAATTCTGTGGAATACCAGCTGGGGGACCTACAATTCATTTCAGTTCAGACACTGTCTACCTGCATTTAGCATCAGGTCCCACAGATTAAGGGCTCAGTCCCACAAGACTGCAACCCCCTCACTTCAGATGCTAGTCACAAGTCCCTGTGGTCATCTGTGCTCCAGACCAACCTGCCATAGATTGGAGGTTCCTGTGACCCTCTCCCTTGGGTTTGATGAATTTATGCAAGTGACTCACAGAACTCAGCAAAACAGTTCACTTACTAGATTACCTGGTTTATTATAAAGGATACAACTCAGGAACAGCCAGATGGAAGAGATGCGTATGGCAAGGTGTGGAGAAAGGGTTGGGGCTGCTTCCGGGCCCTCTCCAGGTGCTCCATCCTCCCCACACCTCCACATGTTCAACAGCCTGGAAGCTGTTGAACCCTGTCTACATTACAAAGACATGATTGATTAAATCATTGGCCATTGGTCGTTAGTTCAATCTCCAGCCCTCCCATCCCTGGAAGTCCAGGGAGTGGGACTGAAAGTTCCAAACCTCTATTCTTGGTGGTTCTCCTGGCAACTAGCACCCATCCTTTGAGGCTTTCCAAAAATCACCTCATTAACATAAACTCAGATATGGTGGAAAGGGGCTTGTTATGAATAACAAAAGGCACCTTTATTGCTCTTATCACATAGGAAATTCCAAGGGTTTTAGGAGCTGTGGGCCAGAAATAGGGACTGAGACCAAATATATATTTATTATCTCACAGTATTCACACCACCTAAAAAAGGAGAGGCAGCCCTAGGCTCTGAGGTGGGAAAGGAGGTAGTTCTGTCCCTGAAGTCAGGGCTCTGACTGCACCACTGCCCATCTCAGAGTCCATGGTTTCTGATGAAGTTTCACCGCCTTGACCTAAAGCAGACATCCAATCTTTTGTTTCCTATTTTCTTTCGTCCTTTTAACACCTGTTCTGTGCTAGTTGTTAGATTGCAGTGCTATTTACTAGAAGACAAGGGTACATAAGGCAGACCAGGCCCCTGCCTTCATGAGAATCCACTGTTTTTTTTTTTCTTGACGTCTCATCCTGGAGTAGTCAGAGGAACATATTTCTGAAAGGGAGTTCCTAGCAGGATGACTATTGTAAAGATGGAGGATTTGGAGGAGGCATTCACCTCTGCAAGGTGATTGTCTCCCTCCCGGGAGTCTGAGGATTGACTAAGGAGCGAGAAGGGTGGAGGTTGCTGCCAGCAGCCAACAAATGGGGCTTCGTGAAAAGATGGGATCGTCAGCAATTGATGGAGTACCTCTTCCATCTAGTACCATTCTCCTCCATCCTAGTGGAAGCCCAGGGCAGGACTTCCTGGATGTAACCATCCTCAGGATGTTTTGACAGGAGCATCCCCAGAGGAGAGGGGCCTTGCCCTTTAGCCGTCACACAGACATTGACCTTATAGCAGCTGCTCACGTGCATCACCCACCTGTAGCAAGTATAGCGCTTGTGAAGTGGGACCTCCATGTGATGTTTTTTTCCTTTAATGTAAATTTTATTGAAAGATAACATATGCTCAGAAAAAGTGCACAAATCATAAGTATACTGCTAGATTAATTTTTAGCAAATGAACACAAGGGATGTAAGTTTTTAAACTTTTACATGCTCAGAATTACCTGGAATGTTTGTTAAATGCAGACTTCCAGACCCACTGCCAGAATATCTAGGGCCTAGAAATCTACATTTTCAGCACTGTAGATTATTCAGATACAGGTGATCTGTGGACCCAACTTGAGAGGTTCTGATGTAAGAACTGGATGAGCAAGGATAAGTTCACAAAGATGTGTCTCTGCTTTTGTCTAGAGAGAACCTCCCCAGCCGCTTTAAGTTTAAGGAGTACTGCCCCATGGTGTTCCGGAATCTCCGGGAGAGGTTTGGGATTGATGATCAGGATTACCAGGTATGGGGTGTCTTCGCAGAATCGGAGGGGTTAGGGAGTGGGGTGGGCTCCGGAAGCCACAGGACAAGTAGAGATAAGGCGCGTCTGCTGTCCTTGTGCTGCATCTTCCTGTCTTGTCCTGTCGGTGCAGATAGCCTTTTCCCCAGCCCCCAGTCCGTGGTGGGCTCTTGAAGGGGTGAGGGCCTCCGAGGTGCTCTGGTTCTGCCTCACATGCTCCAGCTCCTTTCCCCAGGAGGGAGAGCAGTGGGGGGGAGAGGAGTCCTTGGCAGCTACTTCATTTTAGTCCAACACTCCCAGGCTAGGCTGAAGAACCCTTCTCTTTCATAGTTTGACTTAAAAGAGAGAATTGTTGTCAGTGGGAGATGAGGCCTCTTAAAGCAGGTAAGACAGATTAGAAAAGGAAGGCTTCAAGGGTAATGTAACCTCTTGCCAGGTATGAGTACCACCTCCTAAACTTGTCTTCTGTCCTGATGTTGAGAGGGGGAATAGGCACACAGGGCTGCTGCCCTTTCAGGAGGTGATAATGTCTTAGAGGCCTCTGGTCTATGGGGAGGAATCAGGGGCATGATAGTCTGACTCATAGTCTGTGGTTTCTGTTACTTCTACTAGCAACTTCCTAGGGCCTTCTCCTGGCAGACAACCGGTGGTAGTGGGAGAATTTTCCACTTCACTTTTGTAGCAGTAAGAAGTAGAGCTGACTTTTAGTTGTCTGTGAGGAAAAAGGGAGTGTACAGCCTAGTGAAATATAAAATGGGTGCCTAGATCTTTTAAAATTCTGTAAATACTCCCACCCCACTCCCAGTAAGCCTTTCACAGAGTAGTTCATGAGAAGCAGAATGGGCCTCCGTGAATCTCCCTCACCCCTCTCCTCCACTGTGGAGGGCCTACTGCAAAGACTTGTATCCTGAAAAGGAGGGTGTGGGAATGTGAGAAGAGGGGATGCCAGAGACTGGAACCATCAGGAATGGCCTTGTCGAAGAGGTACCAGCAAGTTCCTCCTGCCCCCTCTGTTGGACTGAACCCTCAACCAACTCATGACCTGATTGGAGTCTGAGGTTTCTAAGAACTTGCCATCATTGACTCCAGATTGCTCAGACACCTTCCAGTGTCACTCCTTTCCTTCCCCTTGGCCATCTAACCACATCCTCTCAATGCCTGCAGTTTTTCTCTAATAGCCTCGTGGACAAGATTGTGCTCAAGTCTGAAGTAGGGCCAGGGAGGATGGTGTTCAGGGAAGGGCTCCATACTGTCGGACAACAGTGATTTTAGTGAGTCAGAAATGCTGCCTGGAAATGAGGCAGGGATAGAACTGCACTTCCCAACTAGGCGTGGGGCCTGTACATCTTACTGGTAGAAAGACTGGCTGGCAGAGAGAGGCTCTCAGTAATGCAGCCTCCTCAGCACATCTAGACTGGGGGGTGTCCCTCACCACTTCACACTTTTGCTTCCCCCTTGAAGTTGGTGCTCCCTCCTCCCCCAGGGCCTCGTGAGGAGGCATTAGATGAAGGTAAAGAGTAGAATCTTGAGGAAGAGACAAGTAAAGGGCTTGGAAAGGAGACATTTCTGTGAGCAGGCCCCCACATATGTTTCCTTGGGAACACGGACATCTGGGGTTTCTCTCTCCATCTTGCCTCCCAAAAGTCTTCTCCCAGCATCTGCTTGGTGAACACATCCCTTTGGTTGACTCACATCTTCCCCTTGCCTCCTCTTGAGGCTTCTACTACTCTCTTATTCCAGTGAGAATGGGTTCTTGAGGAGGACCAGGGGCAAAACCAGAAAAGCTCCCAGAACTGCCTCATGGCTGAGCACAGACAAACAGGAGTTTGAGGTGAAGGGAGAGGTGTTGAGCAGAGAGGTGAGGACCAGCTTTCTGCTTTTGGAAGGGTTTTCCAACATCAAGGCACACAGAGAAAAGAGACAGCTGTGTCTGTTGCTTCTTTGGGCTAGACTTCTTGAGTGTTTCCTAACTTTTGTCTTGGTCACCCTGAGAGACTGGGAAAATCATCTGGGTCAGCCTTGTTTTGTTCCAGGTGTGCAGACTCAGGAGTGGAGAAGTCAAATGGCTCATTCAAGGCCATATAACATGTGAGCATTGAGGTTAGAACCCGGTCCCCTAATGGCTGAGGCAGTTTTAGTTTACGGGGTAACTCTCTGGGTCAGAGTGGAAGGAAGCATTTCACAGTTGATCCTCTTCCTATCTAGACAAGGATTAGGAGCAACACTTGTCACTCTTAAGGAAGACTCTAGGAGAGAAAGTTCCCATGAGAAAAGGGTTGGGTAAGATCACATCTGTCTCAGTGTGGCTGGCGTTAGAGCAGTCTGTCCCGTCAGAGAAGACTCTGAGTAAAGGTCAGGGTCCTCAGGGTCTCTGTTCACCTCCCAAGACCAGCCTGCTCTTGTCTTGGTCCCTCAGAATTCAGTGACACGCAGCGCCCCTATCAATAGTGACAGCCAGGGCCGATGTGGCACCCGTTTCCTTACCACGTATGACCGGCGCTTTGTTATCAAGACTGTGTCAAGTGAGGATGTGGCTGAGATGCACAACATCTTGAAGAAATACCACCAGGTATGGTGAGTCCCGAGCCTGGACAGTAGAGGACGGGTTGGAAGAGGAAGAGCCCCTAGTGGAGCTCCCTGGGGAGGATCGGGCCCGTCTGGTAGCAGCAGGTGCCTCCTCATTACCAGCACTTGGCCCCCTCACCCCCTGCCCCAGTGCCATGTTTCCGGGAGGTAAAACACCTCCCTGCCAGAGGAGAAAGGAGAAGTGCAGGCATGTCACTGACTCAGTGCCCGGTGAACAGCTGTTCCTTGTCAGTGTTGGGAAGTTCTCATACTCCAGCGTCTGCCTCATTTCTTCTAAAAGAGGTCCTGCCGGCTTGGCAGCCTAGGCTGCTTTTCCCATCCTCACTCTGCCCTCACCCAGAGCCTATCCACAAGGAAGGCCAAGTGCAGTGGTGCCATTTGGGTGCCTGGGTCTTCAGGGAAATCTCGCTTCTCTTTGGGCACCTGGGAAGTGGTGAAGGGGACTTTTGGTCTTTTGGGAGTTACACAGAAAACCCTGGGGCATGGTGTAGGTACAAGCTTTTGGTATGGAGCCATTCTGTCTCCCCAGACAGCAGATCACAACCATGCTCTGCATCCCCTCTCTGTCCTCTGGCTTTCCCCTTTCAGGCAGGCAGAGTTAATGCAAGGCCTAGATCAGTGATTTTCCTGAAGTAGAATCAAACAACATCTTCAGTGGAAGCCCAACAATATGAAGCCAAAGCGCTCGGCACTGCCTGCTCAGCCTCTCACTTTCTGCCATGCCAGTTGGGGGTGGGGGTGTGTGGAAAACCCCCATGACTTCATAGTTTGAAAGTCACTGGTCTAGAGGCTCCCAGGGAGCATTTTAGCCTGGGGAGAGCCCCATACATCCTGGCACCTTCATACATTCCTTAGCCTTCCCTCTACCGCCCTTTCTAGTTCATAGTGGAGTGTCATGGCAACACCCTTTTGCCACAGTTTCTGGGCATGTATCGCCTGACAGTGGATGGTGTGGAAACCTACATGGTGGTCACGAGGAATGTGTTCAGCCATCGGCTCAACGTACACCGCAAGTATGACCTCAAGGTAATGGGCTCTGTTTTCCAGCTCTGTGCTGCCCTCTCCCTGAGGCTTGGAGGGGCCATGACTCTAATGTCCACATAATGGGAAAGTGGAGCAAATGTTTTGGCATGAACAGTTGACCCTGGAGTTGATAAGCCTAATTCATGTGGGCCAAATGCTGTTTGAAGTGCAGTAATAGTGATAAGAGGTTGTTGAAGCCCCAAGAGTACCATATTCATGTACCAATTGATGTTCTTCAGCTCCTGTCAGTGGGATGTGCACACCAAAGGCAGCAATATGTGGCCCAGCTGTGCTGACACATGCGCTCTGGCATGAGTTCGTTCAGGCTTGTGGGCTGACTGCACAGGCCACCTCTAGACACTGAAAAGAACATACGTGCACCTGTGAACCCCAGCTTTTTGTTGTTCTTGAATCTAGCTTCCTGACTTCTGCCCCTTGCACTGTTTTCCCCCCTCTGCTGCAGCTACCCTAGTTTCCTTTCCATCCCTGCATTTCCATTTCCTGTGCTCTTCTCTTTCCAGGAATATCTCACAGGTTGCCTGAAATCTGTTCCTTTCCTGCTTTTTCTCCACTCCCACTTTCCCCCACCTAATTACTCCTACTTAACCCTTCTGAGCTCAAATATCACTTCTTCCAGGAAGCAGGCCTTGGGCACTGCCCCTCCCCAGTCCATGTCCGCCCCTGTGTCACATGCTCTCAGAGCATCCTGTCTTCCCTGTATCTCTCTGCACCATTGTAATTAGTGGACTAATCAATTGCATAACTACGGCTCAACGCCTGTCTCCCCTGTTAGAAGGAATGTTCCCTAAGGGCAGGGACTGAGTTGGTACAGTTCTGTTTCTTCAGCATGTACCTTGTATGTACTCAGAGCTCTCTGTAAAGGGTCTGTGTCAGAGGAAGGGAACAAGGTACTGCCTCCTGGCCCCTCTAGGATTCTAACCAGCCTTCTTCAGTTCACCTGCTGCCTCCCGCCAAAGAGTGGTGCATGTTTTCTCGTGCAACAGAATGTGCCTCAGCTGGATTCTCCTGATGGCTCTTATCCTTTCAGGGTTCTACTGTTGCCAGAGAAGCGAGTGACAAGGAGAAGGTATGCTGGGACCTGTGCTGATCAAGTGTGGAATGGGTTCCTTGGAATCAGAAACACCTTCTGTCGGCCATCCTGTCCCTCCCTCTACCAAAGCCCCTAGCCCAGTTCCCAGACATGCAGTCTGTCAGGGCTTTGTGTCACTGAGCGCCTGCTTGTCCTCATCCTCAGCCTAAGCTTTGGTCTCCAGCCTTTTACCCGCCCCCCAGCTGGGTTCCTATAATCCTGGAGGGCTGGCAGTTTCCATCTCTTAGTCTGGCCAGAATGAACGAGTTGCTGCCTGAGTGCCAAGGTAGTCTAGGCTCAGCAGGAAGTCATGGTCTGGTCAGTCCTCATTAGCTGACATATGCCACATACTTGCCATCCCTGCCTGCCGAGGCCTTGGACTGTAGTCTCCTGTGCTGAGCTGTTGATTTGGCAGATGGACTGGATGTGCTCTAAAGACCCCTTTCTGTACCATTGCCCCCAGCAGAGGACTCCTTCTGGTGAATGAATCAGGCCACCCAGCCTAACACTGCTGTTGTTCTCCCAGGCCAAGGACTTGCCAACATACAAAGACAATGACTTCCTCAATGAAGGGCAGAAGCTGCACGTGGGAGAGGAAAGTAGAAAGAACTTCCTGGAAAAGCTGAAACGGGATGCAGAGGTACACTGACGCCCGTTCTCACCCTAGTTGAGCAGGGCTCTGTCTTTGTCCCCAGGGCAGGAGCCTCTTTGACCTTAAGAAAAATTGAATTCACTACTTCCCAGGAGTGCAGACAAAAGGAAAGGTGGTGATCTGAGCAGTGTGGGTGTAGCTGTTTGCACCTAAAGGTAGTGTAGGTGAACATTCCATTTGCAGGGGGATCCGCTGGTGCCAGTAGGACCTTCATAACTCGGTTTGGAATGCTTTCTCTTATCTCTTCACTAATCTCTTCCAATACCTTTTTTATACTTCCTTTCTGATGGTTTCCCATAGTGGAGGGGACATCTGGCCATCAGTGTCAGGAAACCAGCTGTTAAGATATACCCACTAGGCCCTCCTCTGGGTCATTCTCCACTTAACTTAGTGACCTTCTGGTTGGAAAGGGACTTCCGGTAGAGAAGTTCCTCTAGGAAGGACAGGTACGAAATAGTGAAGGTGATACCTGGATCACTAGATGACTCAGTGTCTTCTTCTATTTTAATAGATTGGGAGCCTGCTCATCAAAACTGAACCCTAAAAATCTTTTTTAAATGTCTTAATATTTTTTTCGTGGCAAAATAGGCACAATGTCAAATTTACCATCCTAACCATGTTAAGTGTACAGCTCAGCGGCATTAAGTACATTCACACTGTTGCGCGGCCGTCACCACCACCCATCTCCAGAACTTCTTTTGTCTTCTCCAGCTGAACACTACTCTGTGCCTCCTTCTCCCTAGCCACTGGCAAACACCATTCTACTTTGTCTCTCTGAAATTGGCTGTTCTAGGAACCTCATATAAGTGGAATCATACCATGTTTGTCCTTTGATTCTGGCTTATTTTGTTTGCCATAATGTCTTCAAGATAGCATGCAGCATGTGTCAGCATGTCCTTCCTTTTTAAGGCTGAAAATATTCCAGTATATGTGTACACCACATTTTGTTCACCAATTAATCCAATGGACCTTTGGTATATTAAGATTCTCCAGAGAAACAGAATCAGTAGGGTGTAAATAGGTAGATGGATGTTTATTGTAAGGAACTGGCTTACATGTTCATGGAGGCTGAAAATTCCCAAGATCTGCAGTTGGCAAGTTAGAGCCCCAGGAGAGCTAATGGTGTAGTTTCAGTCCAGAGACTGGCAGGCTTAGGATAGGCTGATATTTCAGCCTGGATACAAAGGTGGGAAAAAGCTGGTGTTCCAGCTCAGAGGCAATCAGGCAGGAGTCCCTTTTACTTGCAGGAAGGTGAGCCTTTTTATTCTGTTCAGTTGATTGGATGTAGCCTATCCACATTAGGGAGAGCAGTCTGCTTTACTCAGTTTACCAATTTAAATGTTAATTTCATCCATTAACACTCTCATAGACACACCCAGAATATCTGACCAAATGCCGGGGTACCTGGGGGCCCAGTCAAGTTGACACACAAGATTAACCATCACACTTGGGTTGCTTCATTGTGAATAATGAGCGATGCTGTGAAGAAACATGGGTTTTATAAACCTCTTTGCTATGAAGCTTTTCCTTAATCACCCCCTGTGTATTTGTGTGTTTATGCTGCCATTCAGTTTGTCTAGAGTCTTTCTCCTTCCTTTCCTACTTATCTCCCTATTCTGCTTCCAAGAAGAATTTAAGGCAGTTTACACAATTCGTTTTCACATTCACTTATAAATGTTCTCAGTGAATAGGAGTAGGTTTTGTTCAGGACTCTCTTCTGGGGCCCTCAGCCTCAGGAAGGCTGTGCAGAGGTGCTTGGGACCTGGCGCCCCTGCCAAAGAAATTCTACTGATGTCCTGTCATCAGGGCCCCTTGTGCTTCTAATTGTCGTGTGGGCCTGTACGTGGAGCTGTTCTGCCCCTGTTGCGGTCCTCCTCCTAGTTCCCTAGTCACAGTTGGGTCAGCTGGACAGTGTTCCTGGTGCTCAGGCTCAGTTTGTGACCAGGGCAGAATACCTGGCACGTGACTAATGGTGGCTGTTGGCTAATTCACAGATTTGGAGTAATTATTAGCAAGTTACTAGCTAATTTGACTCTGGCCTCATTATTAGCTAAACTGGAATGTCAGCTGGCAATTTCCATCCTGTATCATTCCCTCCCTCTTTGTTCTCCAAGTCACGGAATTCTAGATCAGGAGACCTGAGATTCCATCCTTCTCTCAAAACCCATTATACAGATGAGAAAACAGGCTTGGCAAGGGGAAGCCACACTCTGAGAGCCATCTGCTCCTGTAGGCACACAGCCTCTTCTGACTATCAGAGAAGAGGTAGACAGTGTTAGTTGGCTCTGTCATTGGTGTTCCCTTTTTTTCCTCCCCATTTTTATCCTGATTGGTGAAGAAGCTAAACTACATAGTTGTGTAAACTTTACCTGTGACCCTCAGTTTGAGGTATTTTTTTTTATTAAGGTATTGATATACAATCTTACAAAGGTTTCACATGAGCAACATTGTAGTCAAAACATTCACCCATATTATCAAGTCCCCCCACAACCCCATTGCAGTCACTGTCCATTAGTGTAGTAAGGTGCTGCAGAGTCACTACTAGTCTTCTGCGTGCTATACCGCCTTCCCCGTGAGCCCCCTACATTATGTGCTAATCATGGTGCCCTCAAGCCCCTTCTCCCGCCCTCCCCACTCCCTTCCCTCTGGTAACCGCTAGTCCCTTCTGGGGGTCTGGGAGGCTGCTGCTGTTTTGTTCCTTCAGTTTGCTTTGTTCTTATACTCCACAAACGAAGGAAATCATTTGGTACTTGTCTTTCTCTGCCTGGCTTCTTTCACTGAGCACAATACCCTCTAGCTCCATCCATGTTGTTGCAAATGGTAGGATTTGTTTTCTTCTTATGACTGAATAATATTCCATTGTGTATATGTACCACATCTTCTTTATCCATTCATCTACTGATGGACACTTAGGGTGCTTCCGTATCTTGGCTATTGTAAATAGTGCTGTGATAAACATAGGGGTGCATATGTCTTTTTGAATCTTGGATCTTGTTTTCTTTGGGTAAATTCCTAGGAGTGGAATTCCTGGGTCAAATGGTATTTCTATTTTTAGTTTTTTGAGGAACCTCCATATTGCTTTCCACAATGGTTGAACCTAATTTACATTCCCAAGTTTGAGGTATGTTTTACCTTGCATCCCTCACACACACACACCCTTGAAATACTATCTACTTTTATTTACTTCGTGTTCATACTCTGCTATTTGCTATTATATTTTATATTTACTACTAGTAAAAAATCCTAGTCCCAGCCCACTAAATTGGATTTAGGACTCATTGTGGGTTGTGTTTCATGGTTTGGAAGACACTGCTATGTTGCATCCATCTCTCCATCCTCTTGCACATACAACATTTCATTATTTCTTTCCTCAAATTTGCCACAGCCTCTCTTGATCCCAGACTGTATGAGCTGTTTGTTCCATCTTCCTGCCATGCTTGTCTACCTTTACTCCTGCAGCCTCTGCCTGTCTGACTCCTCTCCATCCGTCAGGCTCAGTCTCAACTCCTTTCCTCAGGGGGGCCTCTCCCTGCTGTTCTGGACTCCCCCAGCTCTGAGCCCTTGTGGAATGACTATCTTCCCCGTTAGGCACTGAGCTCGTTGAAGGCAGAGACTCTGATGTCTTACTCTCTGTTGTGTTTTAGAATTGGAGAATTGAGTTGAAAGGAGTGTCTTTTCTCCCTTTTCCAGGTGCACTGGGATGTCCCATGTAACCTCTCTTTCCATGTCTCCTTCCCCCAACTGCCTAGTTCCTGGCCCAGCTGAAGATCATGGACTACAGTCTGCTGGTGGGGATCCACGATGTGGACCGGGCGGAGCAGGAGGAGATGGAGGTGGAGGAGCGGGCAGAGGATGAGGAGTGTGAGAATGACGGCATGGGCGGCAGCCTGCTCTGCTCCTATGGCACCCCTCCCGACAGCCCTGGCAACCTCCTCAGCTTTCCCCGGTTCTTTGGGCCTGGGGAATTTGATCCCTCTGTTGACGTCTATGCCATGAAAAGCCACGAAAGTAAGCGGGAGCCCATGCCTGCCCTGTCCACCCCTGGCCCCCATCCTTCCCACTTCAGGCCTGTTGTAGATGGGTGTATCTGGACCCTTACCTCCATAATTGCTGACCCTGGCCTCTTTCTGCCTCCAGGCCCCCAAATGGGTCACCACCAGTAACTGTGTCTTCTGGGGCCTTGGGGTCCTCCTCTGTCAGGCCTCCCTGCACCTCTCTGCTTGTCCTGGATATCTGAGGTGTGGTTTTGCTTTGTTTCATGGTTATAAAATCTTTTAAATACTGTCATGTCAACCCCAGAGGGTGGCATGAAGATCAAATAAGAGAAGATTTATGAAAGTTTCTGAGAAGGACTCCATTGGTCATTCCTTTCCTCAGTTCCAAATGATAGGGATGGATCTGGATCTCATACCTGAGGGTTATGGACCCAGCTGCTTTCTGCCATTCTCCCTGCCACCACATCCTCCTTCCTGTTTCCCCTCCCGCTCCAGGTGCCCCCAAGAAGGAGGTCTATTTCATGGCCATCATCGATATTCTCACGCCGTATGATACTAAGAAGAAAGCTGCACATGCTGCCAAAACGGTGAAACATGGGGTGAGCCCTCCCTGTCCCCAGCTGGGCCCAGCGGGCAAGCCCTCAGGCCTCAGGCTTCCTGCTCTAAGGAGTCAGTCCCCCTCCCCTCCCTTTCAGGGCAGGGAGCTGGGAGAGCAGCCTGCCTGGCTGCCTGGTGTTCTCTCTCCCCATCTACACCCCACCCCCCTCCCTGCATGGTAATAGGCCCAACTTGTTTTTCCCCTAGTTCTCAGGCCCTCGGGGCCCCTTCGGGTTCCTTTCCCGAGGGCTGTTGGGCATGTTGTACATCTTATTGACTGTGGTAATAGCTTTGTTTACATGCCCACACCGCTCCCCAGAGGCTCCTTTCCCCATACACTTCAAGCTACTGTTCAAACAGGGGTCCCCCACCAAGATCCAGAGTCTTTCTACCATCTCCCCATCACCTTGCCCCTACATCAGAGGATGCAGGCTTGGGGTTGTGAGTCGAAGGAGTGGAGCCAGGGCAATTTCGAAACATGGGAATCCCTTCTCAAGGTGGCTTGCCCTGTCAGGGGGATAGTATCCAACTCTAATGCTGAGCCAGAGGCTTCTGAATACCCAGGCCCCTCTCAGGTGCAGCCTCCTGAGAGGCTCAACCTAACCTGAGTTAGTCTCTGTGTATTACAGGCGGGGGCCGAGATCTCGACTGTGAACCCTGAGCAGTACTCCAAACGCTTCAACGAGTTCATGTCCAACATCCTGACGTAGTTACCTTCTACCTTCAGCCAGAGCCAGAGAGCCGGATGTGGGGTTGGGAATCAGAAGAGGGAGAGGATGTATTTGGGCTGGATGGGAGGGTGGGGAGCAGAGTGGGGATCAGGGGAGGGCTTTAGCAGTGAGACTGTAGCCTGTGACACGGAAAGAGACTCTTGCTGGGGAGGCGGGGATGTGCTGTAATGTGCACATACATTATGTGGCCTCCCCTTCCCCTTCCCCCTGATTTCCCCCCAGTTTGACCCAGGTTAAAAAGGGGTTTCCTTTTCATTACCTTGCAATCTTTTAAGATACCTTGGAGCTAGACATGACTTTGTTGGTTTATTTGGGTTTGTTCCTGAAATTTCCTTGCTCTGGGTTTGCTATTTATAATGATGTATATCATCACCTTATCCTCCTTCCCCCTCCCTGCCCTGCTTCCAGTTCCCTTCGATTAAAAAGACGCCCCAAAGACCCGGCCAGGGGTCCTGTCAGAGCCAAGCACTCTGATGCCAGAGGAGAGGAGGGCAGACACTTCAGCCTTGCTTCATTTGATCTTGTCTGGATTAACTTTTTAATTTTATGGAGTATTGTGCACAACTTCCTCTACCTTTCCTCCTGGATCCGAGTGAAACTTTATGTGATTCTTCCATCTAAGTGCTGTCCTCCAGAAGGAACACTCAGATCAACATCAGGCATCTTGGATCCGAATCAGAGATCCCAGAGGGGAGTTCATCCTCATGGGATGGTAAGGGGTCGGGGGACTGGCTGGGCACTCAGACAGCTGGTTCTCATACAACCCTGTAACGGGTCATCACCCAAGCCCTGGCTGTCTTGGCCCCCAAGTTCAGCTGTCCTCTCTGTAAAGCCTGCCTCCCACTGGTCAAAAGGAACAGAAAGCACCTTTGGATATAGCAGGACCCTTGTGCTATGGTTATTTCCTCTTGGGAAAACCGTAGAAGCTGGCTAGTATCAAATGAGGTCTTGTGTCCTCCATCCATTTATTTCTGATTGACCTTCTCCAAGGCACCCTCACATGTAGATGAGCATTTAGCGGTGGGAGGGGGGAGATCTCCATGTGCCTGGGGTGCTCCTTGCAGAGATACCTTTTCAAGCCCCAGGCTACCGTGTAGATAATCTGACTCCCTGCATCTGTGGTTTATCACCTGGACAGTTATGGCCAGCAGGGGGTGCCGCCACCTACATTGGAGTGGTGCCCAACCCTGAATTGCTTCTAAGTCACTTGAGGATGTAACCCCAGGAACTCTAATTAGGCTTCATGTGGGCTGTTTTCCTTGTTCCCCTCTAGACTTTTAGCAGATCTGCCATCCACAGGCTTCCTCAGGAGTGGCATCCTGCAGCTTCCTTCAGGATCTCCACCCACCTGAGCCTGCCACCCAGGCCTCAGAATTGAGCCGTGTGTCATTCTGTGATGCCATCAGAGCAGTCTGGTCTGGCTAGGAAAGAAATGGCCCTGCTTTGGGGGAGGTACAGTCCTGCCTCTTCTCACCCCTCACCAGGAACAGGGGATTTGGGATGAGATACAGTAAAACTTGTAGATAATCCCACAGATGCAAAGAAATTTTGTGGAACCATTTTGAATGAATGGATTGGTTTCCTTTGGCTCCCTCCAAACCTGGCCAAGCTCAGCTTCGGGAGCAGGAACCAGAACTGTCTTTGTGCCCTCCTCACAGCATTTAGGTTGGGGAGGAATGAGACAGCATTCTTGGACTCCACTGGGGCTGCTGGAACCCTTCTGGAAGGGGCAGATGGGTCAGACAACCGCCCTGGGCCCAGGAAGGAGCCATAGGTAGCTCTAAACAGCAGCCAGACCACAAAATGACTTGGGAAAGAACTTGGAACCAAGTGGCTCATGGAGAAAACAAATTTGACTTAGAAAGGGGTTATGTAGGAATAATGTTTGGACTTGATTTCCCCACGTCCTAATCAAGAATGAAAATTTGGATCTCCTAGTCAGTCTGTCAAGCATCTCCAAAGCTTGGCACGTGGCCTCCCACAGCCTCCACAGCCTCGGACTCCCACCTGCTTCCTGCATTTGGTCTGCTGATCATGTTGCCATAATGTGTACGAAAAGTGTAACACAATCCTATCTACCAGGTATCTAATTTCTTTAACATTGCAGTTTTTGTGGTGTTTTTTTTTTTCCGTTATTGTTTACATTTTGAGAGGTAGTATTCTGTTTCAAATGCTCTTTGTGTTTTTCTGACAGTATTGTTGATGGGGTTGAAACATTTGAGCTGTGGTTGGATGGAGTTTTAGGTATTTTTAAAGGTCATTCTCCATGCTGTCTTCAAAACCTTGGGTTTGGCCCTCTGACTCCTTTGGCATTCAGATGTTTAAAAGCTATTTATCTTGGTTTATGTAAGCTTTCTTTTTGTAATGATGAAGATACTATATTTGGTTGGCAGTCTGAATGTAGAGAAAGTGAGCTGGTCCCCAAGGTCTTGTCTGCCCCCACTCTTTTTTCTGAGTCCCATCGTTCCCTCTCTGGGCAGTGGAAGGCATCTGAAGGGAAGTGACTACCCTCAGCCTCACTCTTTGGAGCCATGGAGAAAAGCTCAACAGTTTTATGGCATCCCAGAATAATTCCGGGTCTCCCTAGAACTAAGGTTTAAGAATAGGAAATGGCTGACTGGGGGAGGCGATGGGATATGGGCAGGATTCCTCTCTGTTCCATTCTTCTGCCACTTAACCAGTCAGTTTCTCCTACCCTGCCCCACTTGTGAAAGTCTCCAGCTGAAGAACTAGTCTCCCAGGTCTCCCAGCCAAAGCAGAGGGTTCTCTGAAAACCCCATGTAGACCACTAGGTGAAGGCCTCCCGTCCCTGTCCTGTTAGCACACCACTGAGTCTTTGTTCCCTGGTGCGAGCTCCTTCCCTGCACCCTGTGGTTTGGGGGTTCAGGGGCAGGCTGGGAAGCCAGCAGTCCCAGGAGCAGACTGAGGCAGTGCTCCGTCTCTCCTTATCTAGCTCAGGGGTTACTGGTCTGTGGCGGGTGCCATGAGTCACTCCTGTGGCTGTTCTCAGTGGCACTAAGTTCCCACGACAGGCAGCTCTTCTTCCCCTTGCTCTTTCCACCTCATTTGTTTCTCTTGCCTGTGCTTTGGGCCTCCCACAGGTCCCTTGGTAGTGCTCAGGGCCTGGGACTAGACTCCTGCCCCAGTGACTTTTCTCCTCTTGTCTGCCAGGGCCTGCCCTGGGGAGGTGGACCAAAGATCCAGGACTTCCTCAGTAGCCAATCCCACGCCCAGTTGTCTTTTTACCAATTCAAGTTGGGAGAGACAAAACTTAAGCACTCCTCAGCATTTGAACTATTCAAGTTTTGGGGCCAGAAGGGACAGTGTATTTAAACGCTTAGAGCTCTGGCTTAGGCCTGTGCTCCCCCAAGCCTAGGGACCTCACTTTCTGGTAGAAATGTGGGGAGGGGGATCCAGCCTGAGCACAGGAATCAAAGGGAAAACACATTCAAACAACTGCCCCTAAACCTACCAGCCATCCACAGGGGGCAGTGACATGGCCCTAGCTTTCCTCTGAGATGTGCCACTTCTGAAGAGTGCCTCTAAAGGGAAGAGGACACTCAGCTCTCCCCAGTGGGTTGGGCTGAGATCTTTCGGGGGCTAGGGAGGAAACTTCCAGAGGAGACCTCTTCCCCTTCCTCAGAGCCATTTTGTGAGTTGGGAACCAACATTCGGGAAAGGGCCTGGTGCTGCCCAGCACACCCAAGCATCAGGTCAGAGCATCATAATAAAAAAATGTGAATGAAACTTAGATTCAGCTTTTGGGGGAGCAGGATAAACTACCACCTCACCATATGTGTGTGACTTCTCAACTTCCACTGCAATTCCCATTTTTTAAATAGGAATTTTCAACCCCGTGCTTGTCTCATGTTTGCTCGGAACAGTTTGAGATCCTGTTACTGTGTTAAAATGCATGCATGTTAAGATGAGTCTTCAACCCAAGGGAAAAAATAAAACTCAAAAAGCTTTGTGTACACATCTGTTGGAATGAGCTTTTATTTAAAAGTTTTTTTCAGAACTGAAAGTTTGGTCCCAGTTTCAGAGGCTGCTTGGGCTAAATCAGTGTATGCTGAGTTTGGAGAAAGTATATAGTCAGTGACTCTGGCCATCCACTTGGAGATGTGGTTAATCAGCAATGGTTAAGAGCACAGGCAGACGGGAGCTGGTCTGCTCAGCTGTCCTGACAACACATACAGAGCTTGGACAGACCGCTAGCCTCTCACTTTGCCAGCTGTGGAGAGCCAGCACTGGCTACGAGCCACATGCCTGACACACCTGTCCCAGCTCTTCCCTGTGTGGCTGACTGAAAAAGTCACCTGTGTACCTCAGGTTCTCCATCTAGACTTTTAAGTTAAAATCTAGTGGTTTTCAAATTGTGGCCCTGGACCAGCAGTTATCAGTGACACCTGGGAATCAGAAACAAATTCTCAGGTCCCTGTGCAGATCTGAATCAGTTTTAACAAGCCCTCCAAGTGATTCTAAAGGAAGCTAAGGTTTGGGAACCACTATGCCTACAAACCTCCCACTTGCTTATTAGGGCATCTACCACAGGCTGCAAGCTGGAATAATTTGGGGGAACTTCTAGAAAAGTCAGGCACCCAAGTCCTTTTAAAAGGCCAATTAAACCAGAATTTTGAGGGATCGGATCAAAGCATCTGTGTTTTAGAAGCTCCCCTTAATGTGCAGCCAAGGTTAAGAAACCCTGATCTACAAGGATATTACTTGTGGGGGCGCAGCCAGATTTCTACCTAAAACAATGAAAGATTTAAGGATTTTCCAGTAGAGCTGAGTGAAAAGGATTCCAGGCTTTGGAGTCAAATGAAACAGGTTTACATCTTTGCTTTAGCACTTACTAAAGTGGCCCTAAGAAGTTACTTAATTGTCCATAAACAAGGATAATGTCATCTAAAGACACCAGGATGATTAAATTCTAGAATGTGTAAAGCACTGCATGCAGAGCCTAGCACACAGCAAGTACTCAAGTGACTTGTAGCTATTACCCACTAGTGTCCCAGTGCCGCACACTGCAAGTCAGGAAAGCCGGAGGGCTGAGACACACCCTGAATAGCTATCTGGAGCCGCTCAGCTGGGGACAGATCTGGGGTAAAAGACTCAAGGAAGCAGGAATGCAAGAAAAACTATTTTATTTAAAAACAAACAATGGGCTCTGGGAACAGGGTTAGTCCATTCGGGCCTTCAGTGTCCTGGTGGTGATTTTGTCCTTCTCACTGCAGAGGGAGAAAGTCACAAAACATCTACACCCATCCTGCCAACTCTAGGTCTAACTGCTGTGCTCACGTTACATTAACATTAGCTGGTTTCCTCTGCCTGTGGTGAGGAAGGGAAGAATGGAGAAGTAGGGACTCCACTAGTGAAGACTTCCCTTAGGTGGAACCATCAAGAGATGAGATGGTTCAGGGCTTGACTGTGAAGCCCTCCAAAAAAGGAAAAGAGCCTCCCAAGTCATTCAGGAAGGAGGTGTGATGTGTTTCACCCTAGAGAACATAGAAGAACCTTGGGGTGGTAACTTCCCCGCAGCTGCTGCAGTCTGGTTTTCATAGCAATTAGGCAGGTTATTCCATAACAGAAGGGCCTAAATGCTTATTCCGGGATGCACCCAAGAAAATCAGGTGGGAGGACACCTTTTACTTCACCCAGTTATGTTCCTGGTGACGGCCCCAAACAAGGTAAAGGGGGTGGCAGTCAGGGAGCTGGCTGGGGGTTTCAAAATAGTTCCCAGAGCTCAGGACATCACACAGCTGTGGGTTCCACACTGGTGGGAGTTGGGAGAGTAGAGGGGAGCTGCCCAGGATTTTGCTCAATCTGTAGTAGCTCTGCTGGGGCTATTCCCAAACAGGTCCCTGAGCCTTTGAGGACACTTAAGGAAGGAAAGTAATGTCTATGTGAGCAAGGGAGCAGGAAACTCAGGGTCATGGAGCCTCGCCTGCCACAGCCTTTCTTATCTCACATGTCCTGGGGGATGGGGTGTGTTGGGGGAGGAAGAGGCAGGTGTCTGCACATCTAGACTTCTCCCAACTCATACTCACATGATGTGGACAATGACTCCCATGCCTGACACTGCATCCCGGTCCACGGCATTCAGCATGGCTTGTGAGATGGTTTCAAACAGGTGTTCTGGATCCTGTCAACAGAACAAAAGCCTTTCAATCCCCAGAGCCTTGGACCCTAACTTGATCTGGCTCCTTAACTCCCTTTTTTCTAGGGTCAAGATCCCCAATTCTGGCTTCTCCCATGACTGAAGGGAGGGATGGTTCCCTGGATGTGGGAAGGCCCTTCAATGCCTCTCTGAAGGAAGCAGGGAAAGTGGGAGACTACAAGCCCTGACTTCCTCCACTAACCAGCAGTGTAACCTTGGGCAAATCCCATGTCCCTTCACTAAGCCTCAATTCCTCTTCTGTAAAATGGAGAGCAGAATTTATTTAGTTTCTGTGTGCTTTACCAGCTGTCTCATGGACTCTCCTCATGAGTGTCACACAAGTTCCTCAAAATGCAACCTGTCCATGAACCCATTTCCCTCCAACCTGTTCCTTCTACCTCCTCTATCTTAGATGGCTTAGCTAGAAAACTCAGGCATCCTCACCATCTCCACCTCCCTCACTTCAGTCTTAGGTGACCAAGTCCTCTAGACTCTGGCCACACCCCCTTCACTGCCAGTATCTTTGCTCAGGACTTCAAAGCCTCCTGAAGGTTGACAACATAGCCTGTGGCATCCACCTGCAGGTTCTGGTTCCTCAGGCTCCTTACTGCCTTTGACACCATGTACAAGGAAAAATTCAAACTCCTGGACATAGCACTCAAGGCCTTTTGAAGTCTCACCCCAATCTTACTCTCCA
The DNA here is from genome assembly GCA_032199065.1 of Smutsia gigantea. Taxonomy (NCBI): domain Eukaryota; kingdom Metazoa; phylum Chordata; class Mammalia; order Pholidota; family Manidae; genus Smutsia; species Smutsia gigantea. Next base: position 29,540 of record JAVSCE010017655.1, read on the forward strand.
CGGTCACTTCCCCATACATCTGCCCACACTCCAGCAGCCACAGTGAGCTCTCTTGCATCACAGAATACACTGGGACCCTCTCGTACATGTGCACAGGCTGTTCCTTCTGCCAACCAGGCCCCTTCTTTCCGAACTGCATTTTAACAGGTATTTGTCATCTGTCTTGCTTCATTAGATTGAAGAACAGACTATTTGGTGTCCACAGAGCCTGGCAGAGCTGGCCCAACAACCAACCTCCCTGTCAGGCACTGTTCTAGTCTCTCTTTGTGTGTTTTCCTCACATTACCACGCATCAAGTAGGTTCAAGTATCATCACCACTGTACACCAGAGGTGATGCAGACATAAAGAGCTACAGTGACTTACCCAAGAACATAACTAAGTGGCAGGTGGATTGGGTATCCATTCCAGACAACCCATCACCAGAGCCCACCCTGTGGCACTGCCTCTAACTCTACACCTTGTTAAATGTTTGTTCCACAAATGGATAAGAGAACCCTGTAAACCCAATGTAAGAAACAATTAGCTTTTGGAGCAAATATCCGACGGAGGCTTCCTAACACAAGGTGCTCTCTGGAGCCAGCCAGCCTGCACCAAGGCCTGGCAGACAGTTCCTGGACACCCTCCCAGACCCAGCAGCTGTGGCTTTCTGTCTTACCTGAACCACTGCCCCATTATGTCCCGCGTGAAAACGTTTTCCCTGATGGCCAAGGGGTGAGTGCCTCAGAGCCCAGCCCCACTCCATGCTACCAACTCACCATGTTGGGCTCCCAGAGCGACTCACACATCCCATACATTTGTTCAGTACAGGTGCCACTGACCACAAAGTCATCAGTCACCATGGGGCAGCCGATGAGGTCTAGAGAGCAAATGAAGGGCTTAAAGGTCTTCGGGTCCAACCCAGCAATGACTGGCTCAGTGTAGTAGGGGCCAAACCTTGAGAGCAGAGAGAGAAACCCAAACTCAAGAATGTCCACTTTCCTGGTCTGGCCTATTCAGATAAGGCCCTGGCCCAGGTGCAGGGAGGAAAATGGAAGGCCTGTTTGGGAAGGTCCCTTTTCACTGTGGCCAGCTTTGGTGAACCCTTCTCCACCTCCAGGCATCTGGCAATGCTCTTAACACTTTTTCTTCTTTTCTCTGACAATTACCTTCATGTCCTCCTAACCCCTGATTCTTTTCCTCCTCTTCCTTTCTTTGGGAATTCTGCTTTCTTTATTCTATACCTCTAACTCCCTTCAAAAAGGATTTGAAGCAGTTTACAGGAAAAACAATGAAAAATTAAACTACCAAAAAAGAATACAAGGCCTTTAGACTGAACATACTGTTTTATTCTGAATCTCGTAGCAGACAAGGCAAAAAAGGATACCCTGGGTTAACTTCATTGTCTGCCAAAAGGAAAAATCTTGTCAGAAACTTGTTCTAGACCCTGAGCTTTGTGAATAATCCATCTTGGGATTCTTTATATATAAAATACTCAAAAACTAATGGCCACTATCCTCAACAGGAATAGTTAAGAGGCACTACCCATACGTCTTACATCAGCTCTCTGCAGTTCCTAAGAGCATGATCTGAAGTTATGGCTCTGTAAAAAATAATTCTAAAAACAAAAAATTAAAAAAAGTAATTCTAAGGTAGAGGAAGTGGTTAGAACAGCATGCTTTGATCCAGTATTTCTCAAACAAATTCCTGAGTATCAACTTTTGTAATATATTCAAAATGTGTATTTTCCTCTCAATAAACTGAAAGTCAAGTTAACATAAGAATATCCCAGATTATCTGGGGAACAACCTTAAAACTAAATACAATGCAGTTCAGGGTGTATGTTTGTACTTCCAGTTCTGTTGACATGGAGGTGTCACCTGAAGGTGATATCTAACTTTTACAGGCAGTGTTTCACAAAGAGAAGTGCCTAGACAGATTCTCTGGAGCTCGAGAAGTTCTTACCTTTATAAACGGTCTGTACGTTGCTCGAGTTTGCATATCACTGCACTAGCCTATCCTGTTAGCAAATCACTGATTTTAGCTGGGCTTGCAGAGAATGCTTCTGGCTACAGTAGCTGAAAATCTAGACTTTTCCAAGTCAGCCTCAATGTCCTATATTTTTATTATTTTCAATAAACATGAGCCATTAAATATATATATGAGTTAATTTTTACAACTTTATAAGACTTTTTTTCTTCCATATAAATCAGTTTTAAAAATCTTTTGTTAAGCCTTTCTCAATTTGGGATTTGATATGGTTACCAGATATGGCAGACAGTTTATAGCTGAGGATATTACCTTACACCTAAGAAAAAAGTAACCCTTTCTCTGTTTTTACTTTTTAATACTATAAAGGTAGTAACATTGATCCAGGTATAGAAATGGCAAAGACTTAACTTTCAAAAGCTAAAGAGTACTTCTGCAACTTTTCTGTAAAGTCTAAACTTATTTCAATATAAAAAGTTAAAAAAAAAAAAGAGCTCAACTTGTCACCCAATTTTGACCAGAGGTGAGTGGCGAAGGTATTTGTGGCATTCTCCCTTTAATTCCATCCCAGTTTCTGCACTGAATTCCACACTTAGGCCCCTTCTATCCTCATTATAAAGTCCTCAAAGAGAACTGACAAAAATTAAGACACCTAATTCCTTGGTTTCACATATTCCAGAGAATCTAGTGCCAACAGAAGTATCTCTGGAGTAAGGGTGGCTTCTGGCAGGGGACTCCAGGACACTCTTGGTGGGGTTAATTCTGTTGCCTAGAAGCAAGCTCATCTATTTGCATTCCCCACCTTCTTCTGAAGTTGCCTTTTCTTTCCTATTTGGTTGTCAGAGAGGCCCACACAAAACGGACCTATAAACTAAGGCTATCATCCTGCAAATGAGACATGGTAGAGGAGGAATCTCCCTCCTGGACACCTCTCCACACTGCATGCCTACTTGGCCAGTCAAAGGTTTCTGCACTCCCTGTGTCCCAGGCTACACTTCACTCACCGCTTCTCATATAAGAGGTTGGCCACCATGCTCATGAGGGTGTTAGGCTTGATCTGCCGACCCTCCTTCAGCTCATACAGATTCAACCGGAACTTGAGGCGCTGGGCACTGTGATAGGAGGAGAAAAGTAAGCTACTAAGTCACTACTGAATGTCCCCTAGCGTCCACCCTGTGGCAGTCAGGAGGTACATAGGGAGACATACAAACTCAGCCTCTGACCAGACTCCATTCTTCCCTCCCCCATGCGATGTTCTCACCAGCAGCCCACCCTCACGTTCATGTTTGAGGGCTTGTCCAACACTTACCACCTGTAAATACACCACTCTGCTAACCTTTTCCCCAAACTTTTTTTAAGGTGAGAAAAGGGGAGTAAATAAGTGGATTCCCCCTCTTTTTTGAGGAACAATTTATATACAATAAAATGCACGGCTCTTTACACACTCTTGAGGAGTCTGCAGACATAGTGATGGCAGCTTATAGTAGAAAGAGCAGTGGACTGAGAGAGCTGACCTGGTCTAAGCCTTCATTATCTCACTTAATTCTTCCATTCATAAGATGGGAACAAAATAAACTACCTAGCAGTGAGATAATGTATAAGTGTACAACAAGGGGCTTGGAAAACTGCAAAGTCTTATGTGTGTTAGTAAGCAGCAGCTGTTGCGCTAATGGACTGGAAGGTGCCTCAGAAAAATTGGCCACACCTCTTTTGGTGTCTTCTCAGAGCCCAGGGATAGGCCATCGCAGGGAGCAGGCCAGTGCCATTACCCGCCAGAAGCAGAGCGATCAGTCACAGGACACCAGAACAAAGGGCCTTCCACAGGACCTGAGCTTTATCTTTCAGGTAAGGAAACTGGCCTAGCAAAATTAGCAATTACTGCCCACACACAAGCAAACTTGGTGAGAATAGCCTCCTGAAGAAAAAGAAATGGTGTGAGGAGAATGGCAGCGGCTGAAGAGAAGGCTGAAGGGAGTCTTCACTGACAGGAAGGCTAAGCTATCACTCTCTGATTCCACTAGGACCCGAAAAAGGGCTGGCTGGGATAGACATCAGGAAGAATTTCCAAGTTATAGGTCCTTGGGACTTAGGGAGCTTGAAGGGAAAACAGAAAATGTTCTGATAAGCTTCCACCCACATTAGTGAACTAGTTTCTCAATCTGCTAAGAAATAAGTCCAGGAACTGCTGCTCCTTATACCACCAGCTTCCTGCAGCATCTGCCACCTGTGACCACACCTTCCCTCTTGAAATCCTATCCTGATTCTTTTCCTATGGCCTCTCTTCTTCCCCACTGCTAAATACACAGTTCAACTCTGGAACTGCAGCTGATTTTTTCCCACTATATATTGTGTCTCTCTAGAATCTGTTCCTATAGATTTAACAGATCACCAATGCCTCTCCAGCTCTGAGATATAGTTTTAAGACTCCAACTGCTCACAGATGTTTCTACTTGGCTTTCCTTGTCCCTTCAAAATTGTTGTCAAAATCGAAGTCATTACTTCTCTCCTAAAACTAGTCCTCCCAATTCCTACATTTCAGTCAACATACTCAGAACAGAAATCACCTTTAAAACATTTCTGGATTGCCAAATGGAGCAAGACAAGTACCAAATGATTTCGCTTATTTGTGGAGTATAAGAACAAAGCAAAACTGAAGGAACAAAACAGCAGCAGACTCACAGATTCCAAGAAGGAACTAGCGGTTACCAAAGGGAAGGGGTTGAGGAGGGCAGGTGGGGAGTGAGGGAGAAGGGGATTAAGGGGTATTATGGTTAGCACACATAGGAAAGGCAGTATAGCACAGAGAAGACAAGTAATGACTCTACAGCATCTTACTACGTTGATGGACAGTGATTGCAATGGGGTGGGGGGAGACTTGATAATATGGGAGAACGTTGAAACCACAATGTTGCTCATGTGAAACCTTCATACGATTGTATATCAATAATACGTTAATTAAAAAAAAGTTATCTCTAAGATACCTTTCACCTAAAAAAAAATTCTGGATTGCCTACATGCTAAGTACTAGTCTCATTACTAGTAACATGTAAAAAAGACATGAACCCAACCTCAATGAATGACTCTTGGGCTTCACAATACCCAAGTAGCCACTAAGGCTGGTCAGCAACAACTCTCAGAAACACCTTTCTTTCCTTTCCCACTACTACTGCCCCATCAGGACCATAACCCTCAGACCTTGACCATCACACTAGCAACCTATTTTATCCCCCAGACTCTCCCTTCTCTCAAATCACAGAACCACTTTCAATTTGATAACTAATTTGGCAGTTAATAGGCACCAGCTCATCATAGGTCTGTTACTGTTTTGTGTGCCTGCCTTCTCTCCCCACTAGACCTGAAGTTCTTAAGGAACTGACACAGGCTTTGGCTTCAGAACTGCACTGGGATTGAGTGCCATTCATTAGCTTGTATCTTGGGCAAAACACTCTCTGAGATCCTCAGTTTTCTTATCTTCAAAATGGGACAGCAACATGGTAACGTCATTAAGAGGCCCAAGTAAGTCCATGCAGGAAAAGTGCTTTACAGTTTGGCACTGAATAAATACTGGTAAAAGCTCGTTTGGCCAGAACTCTGTGCTCCTTACAGTGTCTGGCAACGTCTCAGATTTACTGGTGCTGTTTGGCAGATGACACCCAGGCAGCTCAAGACGCCCAGATCCAAGAGGTCTGAGTGTGGGCGGGGACCCTCGACACTTACACGGTCTGGACGTCGGTGGCTAGCCCGGCCAAGCCGATGTACAGCCGATCGCCCATAGGAAAGATCTTCTGGAAATCCGTGGTCACCATCTGGGCCTGGATCCCGAAGCGCCTGTCGGCGGCGATGGCCACACAATCCTTCCCCTTCATGGCCATGACGGCCCCTCCGTTATAGGACATAATAGACTGGGGCAGACAGAGGGAAGGGGCTCAGCAAGAGGGGCCAAACACGGTCACAGCACTCGATTCGGAGGCTCCTGTACACATGGCCCTCCACTCTGGGGGCGCCCGAATGCCCCAAACTCCAGCTCTGACATCTGTGCTGTGCGGCTGTGAGGAGCCGCATTCACCCCCTCGGTCCTCACCTCACCTCACCTCAAACTGCGGCCGCTCCTTTCAACCGACCACCAGGCCCTCCAAACCTCTCATGACCCCCCTCCTCGTTCCTCAGACCCTACCCGGGCTGCCCTCTCCTCGCTCCCCAGCTCACCATGATTGCGGTGTACTAGCACCTTCTCCCTCCACAACTCCAGGGAACCCGCTATGGATCTCACTGCGCAACCACTCTCGCCGCTTTCTACTAGCTGAGAGGCCGACCCTTCCGGGACACTTTGGCTTCCTATTGGCTCTGCCTCTTTGTCAGTCATCAGTACAGAGTTTGGTTGAGAAGCCAAAACGGAGGCGTGGAAAGAGGAAAGTGAAAAGTCACTGCGAGTGCGGAAGAGCCTGGCTTCGCGGTGCAAGCTGGATTCTCGGCGGACCCGGCCTCAGAACACCGGAGACCCGCCCCGGGATCTGCGCGCACATGGGCTGGTGAAACCGGGGAGACCCGGCAGCGTGTTACCTATAAATAACGCTGTGTGGGTCGAGTGTATTACTCATGCTAGCTTATTTCATTTATTCATTCCAAGAATCTTCACATCTGTTGTGTGCCCAGAACTATTCCAAGGTCTAGACATTCACTGGCCTAGAACGGTGCCTGGTATTTAGGAGGCACCCATTAAGTGCATATTTAATATTGCAAATGGGAGGGCGTCTAGGGTGTTTTGCGGATTCAGGGGTTCAGCTGCGAAAGGGCTGTTTGGAGGCCGAAGGTGGTTCTGCTTTTTGGGACTCTCAACAGGTCAATTTCACGTATCCCTATTCTCAGGTCACTCCGAAAGGGACATTCCCAGCCGAATTCCCCATATATGACAGATCCAGAGGAAGTCTACGACGACCCTCCCCAGAACCAATGAAAGAGAGGCACGCGGG
>JAVSCE010017656.1:0-36495 GCA_032199065.1 Smutsia gigantea
GAAATAACCTAAGTGTCCATCAGTAGATGAATGGATAAAGAAGAAGAGGTACATATACACAATGGAATATTATTCAGCCATAAGAAGAAAACAAATCCTACCATTTGCAACAACATGGATGGAGCTAGAGGGTATTATGCTCAGTGAAATAAGCCAAGCCAAAAGAGACAAGTATCAAATGATTTCACTCATATGTGGAGTATAAGAACAAAGAAAAAAACTGAAGGAACAAAACAGCAGCAGACTCACAGAACCCAAGAACGGACTAATAGTTACCAAAGGAAAGGGACTGGGGAAAATGGGCGGGAAGGGAGGGATAAGAGGGAAAAAGGGGCATTACGATTAGCAGATGTAATGTTGGGGGGGCACGGGGGGGGCAGTACAACTCAGAGAAGACAAGTAGTGATTCTATAGCATCTCACTACGCTGATGGACAGTGACTGTAATGGGGTTGGTGGGGGGGACCTGATGAAGGGGTAGTTTAATAATCGTAATATTGCACATGTAATTGTAAATTAATGATAATAAAATAAATTATATAAAAAAATAAATAAAATAAATGGTAGATAAGTTAAAAAATAAAAAAACCCCATTTACAAAAAAAAAAAACAGAATAAAGAAAAAACTGAAGGAAGAAAACAGCAGCAGATTCACAGAACCCAAGAAGGGACTAACAGTTACCAAAGGGAAAGGGACTGGGGAAGATGGGTGGGAAGAGAGGGATAAGGGGGAAAAAGGGCTATTACAATTAGCATGCATAATGTAGCAGGGGTGGGGAAATGTGTAGGGGGAAAGGGGGAAGGCAGTATAACACAGAGAAGACAAGTAGTAATTCTGTAACAACCTTCTACGCTGATGGACAGTGACTGCAATGGGGGTATGTAGTGGGGACTTGATAATAGGGGGAGTCTAGTAACCATAATGTTGGCTCATGTAATTGTATTTAGTAATAGCAAAATAAAAAACAAAAAAAAACAAAAAACAAGTCCTAAGTTTGGTTACTGTTTTCATGAAAAAGGGGGAAGCAATAGCAAACATAAGAAATAACCTGGCAGTTATGATAAAGCTGCAGAAAGGAAAGGTGAAGGGAAGTTTTTTTTTTATACGTGGTCTTTTGTGACTAGCTTCTTTCACCTAGCAGGTGTGGTTTAATGCTCTGCTATTGCCATCTTGAAATTCTTTTATTTTTTTAATTTTGGTATTATTAATGTACAAGTACATGAGCAATATTATGGTTACTAGACTCCCCCTATTATAAGTCTCCACCACATACCCTACTACAGTCAGTGTCCATCAGCATAGTAAGATGCTATAGAACCACTACTTGTCTTCTCTGTGTTATACTGCCTTCCCCATATCCCCCCCCACCTCTGCTACATTGTGTGTGCTAATCATAATACCCCTTTTCCCCCTTATCCCTCCCTTCCCACCCACCTTCCCCAGTTCCTTTCCCTTTGGTAATTCTTAGTTCATTCTTGGGTTCTGTGAGTCTGCTGCTGTTTTTTTCCTTCAGGTTTTTATTTGTTCTTATACTCCACATACGAGTGAAATTATTTGATACTTGTCTTTCTCTGCCTGGCTTATTTCACTGAGCATAATACCCTCTAGCTCCATCCATGTTGTTGCAAATGGTGGGATTTGTTTTCTTCTTATGGCTGAATAATATTCCATTGTGTATATGTACCACATCTTCTTTATCCATGCATCTACTGATGGACACTTAGGTTGCTTCCATTTCTTGGCTATTATAAATAGTGCTGTGATAAACATAGGGGTGCATATGTCTTTTTCATGAAGGGAAGTTTTTATAAGTTTCTACCATGGTATTATTAAAGTGTTAAAGGACATCTAGAGAGGGGGCTCAAGATGGCAGCGTGAGCAGGGTAGCGGAAATCTCCTCCCCAAACCATATACATTTTTGAAAATACAACAAATACAACTATTCCTAAAGGAGAGACCAGAAGATACAGTACGACAGCCAGGCTAATCTACATCTAGGAGAACTCAGCACCTCACGAAGGGGGTAAGATACAAAGCTGTGACCCGGTGGGACCTGAGCACTCCCCCATCCCCAGCTCACCAGCGGGAGGAAAAGAATCAGAGTGGGGAGGGAGTGGAAGCACAGGACTGCTAAATAACCAGCCCTGGTGATCTGTACTGGGAGCACAAACACACAGCGTATGGTGTACTGGATATTAGAGAAATGGAAGGGCAGGATCCAAGACGGAGACTGTGAGCAGGCCCCCTGGGACAAAAGAAAAGCGGGCGCTTTTTAAAAGTCTTAAAGGGACAAGGGCCCAACAGCTGAACAAAACTGTCCCAGCACACTCAGTTCAGTGGGCTGGGAATCTTGAAGAATTTTGAGCCCCCTAACCGCCTACTGGGTAAAGCAGCCCTGAAACCCCTCACAGCGATAAGCAGCCTGCCATTTGTTTCCCCTGGCAGGGGCTGCAAACGGACCGGTTGACCTGCCACAGCTGCAGAGCAGCCGGAAAGCGGCCCCGCCCATGGCAACCACACAGAGTCTCCTCCCAGCGTGCAGCTAACTGGAACGGGGAGCGGAAGCAGCTCAGGGGATTATCCCGGTGAGCAGGTAATCTCACAGGCTGCGAATCAGGAGCAAGGTACAGAAGGCGCGAAGGGGCCTGCCCTTGCAGTAGAATGCACCAGGCGTGTTTGACACGCCACCACAGTGCTCTAGGCTAGCCCGAGGGCGGCCCTGACCATGGCAACTGAGGGGATTATCCCAGAGACTGCCTCCTGGTGTGCGGGTAACCGACACAGTGTGCAGAAGCCAGAGCAAAGTCAGGAAGGTGCAAAGGGGCCCATCCTTGCAGTACAACGCACCTGGCATGGCTGCCACGTGCCTGCAGTGCTCTACGCTAGCCTGAGGGCGGCCCTGCCCATGGCAGCCCAGAGGATTATCCCAGAGACTGCCTCCCAGTGTGCGGGTAACCGGCACAGGCTGTGGAGAAGGGCAAGGCGAACAACAAATGGGAAAGGACTTTGTTCTTCCAGCTGACACACGTGTCACCTGCCTGCAACCACTTCTATTGCCATGAAAAGACAAAAGAATCTGGTTCAGTCAAAAATCACTCAAGACAACTCCAGAGAGAGGGTCTGATGGTATAGATTTAAACAATCTTCCTGAAAAAGTATTCAAAATAAAAGTCATAACCATGCTGATAGACCTACAGAGAAATATGCCAGAGCTAAGGGATGAAGTCAGGAAGGAGATTACAGAAATGAAACAACTGATTGATGGGCTTAAGAGCATACTGTATGAGGTGCAAGAGACTGTTAATGGAATAGAAATCAGAGAACAGGAGTACAGAGAAGCTGAGGCAGACAGAGATAAAAGGATCTCTAAGAATGAAAGAATATTAAGAGAACTGTGTGACCAATCCAAACAGCACAATATTCGCATTATACGGGTACCAGAAGAAGAAGAAGAGAGAAAAAGGGATAGAAAGTGTCTTTGAAGAAATAATTGCCAAAAACTTCCCCAAGCTGGGGAAGGATACAGTTTCTCAGACCATGGAAGCCCACAGATCTCCCAACACAAGGGACCCAAGGAGGACACCACCAAGACATATAATAATTAAAATGGCAAAGATCAAAGATAAAGACAGAGTATTAAAGGCAGCCAGAGAGAGGAAAAAAATCACCTACAAAGGAAAACCCATCAGGCTATCATCAGACTTCTCAACAGAAACCTTACAGGCCAGAAGAGAACGGCATGATATATTTAACGCAATGAAACAAAAGGGCCTTGAACCAAGAATACTGTATCCAGCATGATTATCATTTAAATTTCAGGGAGGGATTAAACAATTCCCAGACAAGCAAAAGTTGAGGGATTTTGCCTCCCACAAACCACCTCTACAGGATATTTTAAAGGGACTGCTCTAGATGGAAGCACTCCTAAGGCTAAATAGATGTCACCAGAGAAAATAAAATCACAGCAAAGAAAGCAGACCATCCAAATACCAACTAAAGGCAAAAAATAAAATCAACTATCCACAAAAAGTCAAAGGAAACACAAAAGAGTACAGAATAAAAAACCTAACATATAAAGAATGGAGAAGGAAGAATAATAAGGAAGAGAGAAATAAACAATCATCAGACTGTGTTTATAATAGCTTAATAAGAGAGTTAAGTTAGACTGTTAGATAGTAAAGAAGCTATTCTTGAACCTCTGGTAACCACGAATCTAAAGCCTGCAATGGCAATAAGTACATATCTATTGATAATCACCCTAAATGTAAATGGACTGAATGCACCAATCAAAAGACAGAGTAACAGAAAGGATAACAAAGCAAGACCCATCTATATGTTGCTTACAAGAGACTCACCTCAAACCCAGATATACACAGACTAAAGGTGAAGGGATGGAAAAAGATTTTCATGCAAACAACAAGGAGAAAAAAGCAGGTGTTGCAGTACTTCTATCAGACAAAATAGACTTCAAAACGAAGAAAGTAGCAAGAAATAAAGAAGGACATTACATAATGATAAAGGGGTCAGTCCAACAAGAGGATATGACCATTATAAATATACATGCACCCAACACAGGAGCACTAACATATGTGAAACAAATACTAACAGAATTAAAGGAGGAAATAGAAAGCAATGCATTCATTTTAGGATACTTCAGCACACCACTCACTCCAAAGAACAGATCAACCAGACAGAAAATAAGTAAAGACACAGAGGCACTGAACAACACACTAGAACAGATGGACCTAACAGACATCCACAGAACTCTGCACCCAAAAGCAACAGGATACACATTCTTCTCAAGTGCACATGGAACATTTTCCAGAATAGACCACATACTAGGCCACAAAAAGAACCGCAGTAAATTCAAAAATATTGAAATTCTACCAACCAACTTCTCAGATCACAAAGCTATAGAACTAGAAATAAATTGTACAAAGAAAACAAAAAGGCTCACAAATACATGGAGGCTTAACAACATGCTCCTAAATAATCAATGGATCAACAACCAAATTAAAACAGAGATCAAGCAATATATGGAGAGAAATGACAACACAGCACAAAGCCACAATTTCTGTGGGACGCAGCAAAGGCAGTTCTAAGAGGAAAGTATATTGCAATCCAGGCCTATTTAAAGAAGGAAGAACAATCCCAAATGAATAGTCTAAAGTCACAATTATTGAAATTGGAAAAAGAAGAACAAATGAGGCCCAAAGTCATCAGAAGGAAGGACATAATAAAGATCAGAGAAGAAATAAATAAAATTGAGAAGAATAAACCAACAGAAAAAAATCAATGAAACCAAGAGCTGGTTCTTTGAAAAAATAAACAAAATAGATAAACCCCTAGCCAGACTTATTAAGAGAAAAAGAGAATCTACACACATAAACACAATCAGAAATGAGAAAGGAAAAATCACAACGGACCCCACAGAAATACAAAGAATTATTAGAGAATACAATGAAAATTTATATGCTAACAAGCTGGAAAACCTAGAAGAAATGGACAACTTCTTAGAAAAATACAAACTTCCAAGACTGACCAAGCAAGAAACAGAAAATCTAAACAGACCAATTACCAGCAACAAAATTCAATCGGTAATCAAAAAACTACCCAAGAACAAAACCCCTTGGACAGATGGATTCACCTCTGAATTCTACCAGACATATAGAGAAGACATAATACCCGTTCTCCTTAACGTTTTCCAAAAAATAGAAGAGGAGGGAATACTTCCAAACTCATTCTATGAAGCCAGCATCTCTCATACCAAAACCAGGCAAAGACACCACAAAAAAAGAAAATTACAGACCAATATCCCTGATGAACGTAGATGCAAAAATACTCAACAAAATATTAGCTAACCGAATTCAAAAATACATCAAGAGGATCATACACCATGATCAAGTGGGATTCATCCCAGGGATGCAAGGATGATACAACATTCAAAAATCTATCAACATCATCCACATCAACAAAAAGAAGGACAAAAGCCACATGATCATTACCATGGATGCTGAAAAAGCATTTGACAAAATTCAACATACATTCATGATAAAAACTCTCAACAAAATGGGTATAGACGGCAAGTACCTCAACATATTAAAGGCCATATATGACAAACCCACAGCTAACATCATACTTAACGGTGAGACGCTGAAAGCTTTTCACCTAAGATCGGGAACGAGACAGGGATGCCTACTCTCCCCACTGTTATTCAACATAGTACTGGAGGTCGTAGCCATGGCATTCAGACAAAACAAAGAAATACAAGGCATCCAGATTGGTAAAGAAGAAGTCAAACTGTCACTATTTGCAGATGACATGATATTGTACATAAAATACCCTAAAGACTCCACTCCAAAACTACTAGAACTAATATCTGAATTCAGCAAAGTTGCAGGATACAAAATTAATACACAGCAATCTGTTGCTTTCCTATACACTAACGATGAGCTAACAGAAAGAGAAATCAGGAAAACAATTCCATTCACAATCGCATCAAAAAGAATAAAATACCTAGGAATAAACCTAACAAAGGAAGTGAAAGACCTATACCCTGAAAACTACAAGACACTCCTAAGAGAAATTAAAGAGGACACTAACAAATGGAAATTCATCCCATGCTCTTGGCTAGGAAGAATTAATATTGTCAAAATGGCTATACTACCTAAAGCAATCTACAGAGTCAATGCAATCCCTATCAAAATACCAAAAGCATTCTTCAACGAACTGGAACAAATAGTTCTAAAATTCATATGGAACCACAAAAGACCCTGAATAGCCAAAGCAATCCTGAGAAGGAAGAATAAAACAGGGGGAATTATGCTCCCAAACTTCAAGCTCTACCTCAAAGCCACAGTAATCAAGACAATTTGGTACTGGCACAAGAACAGACCCATAGAGTAGTGGAACAGAATAGAGAGTCCAGATATTAACCCAAACATATACGGTCAATTAATATATGATAAAGGAGCCATCGATATGGGGAAATGACAGTCTCTTCAATAGCTGGTGTTGGCAAAACTGGACAGCTACATGTAAGAGAATGAAACTGGATCATTGTCTAACCCCATACACAAAAGTAAATTCAAAATGGATCAAAGACCTGAATGTAAGTCATGAAACCATAAATCTCTTAGAAAAAAGCATAGGCAAAAATCTCTTGGACATAAATATGAGCAACTTCTTCATGAACATATCTCCCTGGGCAAGGGAAACAAAAGCAAAAATGAACAAGTGGGACTACATCAAGCTGAAAAGCTTCTGTACAGCAAAGGACACCATCAGTAGAACAAAAAGACATCCTACACTATGGGAGAATATATTCATAAATGGCATATCCAATAAGGGGTTGACATCCAAAATACAGCACCTCAACAAACAAAAAGCAAATAATCCAATTAAAAAATGGGCCGAGGAGCTGAACAGACATTTCTCCAAAGAAGAAATTCAGATGGCCAACAGGCACATGAAAAGATGCTCCACATCACTAATCATCAGAGAAATGCAAATTAAAAGCACAATGAGATATCACCTCACACCAGTAGGGATGGCCACCATCCAAAAGACAAATAACAACAAATGTTGGCGAGGATGTGGAGAAAGGGGAACCCTCCTACACTGCTGGTAGGTATGCAAACTAGTTCAACCATTGTGGAAAGCAGTATGGAGGTTCCTCAAAAAACTCAAAATAGAAATACCATTTGACCCAGGAATTCCACTCCTAGGAATTTACCCTAAGAATGCAGCAGCCCAGTTTGAAAAAGACATATGCACCCCTATGTTTATCGCAGCACTATTTACAATAGCCAAGAAATGGAAGCAACCTAAGTGTCCATCAGTAGATGAATGGATAAAGAAGATGTGGTACATATACACAATGGAATATTATTCAGCCATAAGAAGAAAACAAATCCAACCATTTGCAACATGGATGGAGCTAGAGGGTATTATGCTCAGTGAAATAAGCCAGGTGGAAAAAGACAAGTATCAAATGATTTTACTCATATGTGGAGTATAAGAACAAAGAAAACAACTGAAGGAACAAAACAGCAGCAGACTCATAGAATCCAAGAATGTACTAACAGTTACCAAAAGGAAAGATACTGGGGAGAGTAGGTGGGAAGGGATGGATAAGGGAAATAAGGGGAATTACGATTAGCACACATAATGTAGGGTGGGGGCACGGGGAAGGCTGTACACCTCAGAGAAGACAAGTAGTGATTCTATAGCATCTCACTACGCTGATGGACAGTGACTGTAATGGGGTATGTGGTGGGGACTTGATGATGTGGGGAGTCTAGCAACCATAATGTTGCACATGTAATTGTAGATAATGATACAAAAAAAAGAGGACATCTAATTAGTAATATCCTCCAGAGAGTAAGATATACACACCTGCACAAAAGAGGATAAAAAGATTTGAAAGTCATCTACAAACAACAGAGTCTAATAGTAAACTAGATTCTGGAAGAAGATGAATTGTACAATTAAGCTGGAGGGATATAAAAGCAAGAGATTCTGGGCTACAATACCAGAAGATGCATAGAATAAAGACGTGAAGAAAAGGGGAATGAAGAAAACATGACAAAGCTGAAAGATGAAATGTTGCATCAGAAGTAGGAAGATAAAAAGTTCCAAGAAAATTAGATTGGGTCTAAAAGTTCCAAGAAAATTAATTGGGTCTAAAATAAACCTGAATATATATAGTGTTGTTTTTTAGTCAAAAAGAGATAAAACACTGTATGATCCAGCAATTTCACTCCTTGCTTATAACTGGCCCAACTCTGCTCATAATTGTCCCAAACTGGGAGTGGATAAACTGTAGTACATCTATACCATGGATGGTGAATGGATAAACTGAAGTACATCTGTAGCATGGAACACTAAACAATAAAAAGGGATGTTTGATACATGCAACAACTTGGATGAATCTCAAAGGCAATATGCCAAGTGAAAGAAGCCAGTCTCAAAAGGTTACATATTATGATCCCATATATATGACATTCTCAAAACCATAGGGATGGAAAACAGATCAGTAGCTACCAGGAATTATTTGTAAAGTGGCCATAAATGGACAGCACGAGGGAATCTTGAGGGTTGATGTAAATGTTCTGTATCTAGATTTTGGTGGTGGTTACATGAAACTATATGTGCTAAAATTCATAAAACTGTATACCAGAAAACTCAATTTTACCTCATAATAATAAAAAAGTTAAAACACCTATTAATACTTAAATTTTATTATTCATATTTGGAGTATTGTTTATTCTTTAATGCAATCCTATGGAGGATGACAGTCATATGCTCATCAAAGTTTCCAAAATTTAATTAGGTTTTTTTTCTGAACATTACCTACAACTTTTTCTCCTTCCACAAATGTTTTAAAAACAAAAGTCAAATCTGAAAAAAACTAATTTAACTTCTCAGTATCATATTTACTGAACAGAGGTCTGATAATAAATGATAGCTTTCTGCTTAAAAAAAAAGTTCAACACAATAAACTATTCTTCTTTCCAAATGCAGAAAAGACTGTGAATGAAGAATTGGAACTACAACCTTAGTTTTGCCAACACTTCTACATAGTAGGGTATTAATTTTTGCCATTTTCGGTGCAAAATAAAGACACACCTTTTTGTGACTGAAAAACTGTAAGATTCTACATTGTTTTTATATTTTTATTCAAAGTTGTCTGCAAATACAGCATGGAACAAAAGCTGGTATTATGTATGAATTTTGCTGTCAGTGTACTTTATGTTGACAGTGGAATCATGATTTCCTTCTCAGTCCAACCTCAAAAATCATCTCTGTGGAAGGGAAGCAAGCAACAACGAGAACACTGTTTGATTAAATAATCACAGGAGCAATCTGTCCTAAACGTAATTCGGTACAATTCTGACCTTTTCAGAACCTTACTAATGTTGTGGCCTGTCAGCAAGTCCCTTCCCAAACCAGTCAGGACAATAACATTAATTCTTACAGGTGTGTTACTTAAATAAAGGTAAGTTATTATTGCAATAAATTAGGAATCAGGTGATGATGTCAAGATTAATGTTCACAGATTAATATAACTGAATCATCAATAGATCCTTTGCCAGAGTTTAAATTTCCACAATGCAATCTTTAATTCACTGGCTTCTAGCTCTTTCTTACCATCTGCAAAGTCCTCCTCATAGAAACACAGCTGATGCTGTTGAGCCCCTGGCAACAGCCTTCAGAAATGGCTGTTCTATATTTAACTGGTTTGACCTATATGTAAGTGTTCATCTCTATCAGCCTGGACTGTCCAGAATCACAGAGGTGATGCATTTTTTAATTCTGTAACGCACATATACCTTCTGTGGGGTTATTAGCTGAGTATATACTGAGCCATTTCCAGAAGAAAGGATTGAGAAACGTGTAATTGAAAAGGCTGGTTATGATTACTATCTACCTAGAAATTCTTTGCCAACTCAGTGTTATCATTAATAGTGTCATGGTTAAACTGTCTGCAAGTTTCAAAACAGCACCAAAGATACCTAATGCAGCCAGTCATGTGTTAGCTATCAAAACAGATTTTATGTTTCTTTACAGGGCATTTTAACTATGCCTGTGTTTAATCCTCAGTATCCCATCAGGGCCCATTAGACAATTTTCAGTTTTTAAGTTTCTTTGTTGAGCAATTTTAACCATTTATAAAGATTGGTATTTTATGACTTTTTTTCTTAGAAGTCTCATAGAACAAAAAAGTGTATTTCAGAAAAATAGAATTAAACTAATTCTATCTTGCAATTATCATATGGGGTCCACTGGATATTTTTCCAAATCTAAGAAATAGTATGCTAATTCAACATTCTAGAAATTATGTCATCATTACTCATCAATTATTCCCAACTATACTAAAAAAAGTAAGATAATTAGAAAATGGAAGAATGATGGACTTGGTTAGAAGAATGATGCAACAGTGAAATAAATGTCACTATTATATCATCCTGCAGTTTTCTTACTGCATTGCCTGAAGTATTATCTTTCAAGAAGGTATAAGAAGAAATCTGGAGACACTATCCACTATCTCTGTTGCCTGATTTTACCTTTAAGTGAACACATTTGAGAATTCAGATTTTTTTGTTCCCTGGCCATAACGATAAAGAAAAGAAAATTGACAGAGGAAGATATTTCACAACTATTAGACGGATCTGAAGATGAATGCAAAGAGTAATGAAGATGGTGAAATTGATCATTTGTAAGTAAAATCTCATGCTCTGTACCTTCAGGTGATGATATCCCACATAAATTTTCTCAAACTCAACAATAAATGAATAATATGTTTCAAAAGACAAAAAAAAAGTGCCATTTTCATCCACTACTTATTCAACAAAAAGTCTTCATTGTGCAGTATTTCGTGACAAGAAACCAGGCCATCTTATTTTTCTAAAAGGACACTTCATAGTGTCCTCTCATCTTTTGTTTCATCTGTGCATCAAAATTTCCTTGATACGGTTTCTAAGTAGACAGATGCTGAAGGGCAGGTATAGAGAGATAACTAGAAGAAATGGATGACATAGACATTTAAAAACTGAACTGACCATTCTTAAAGGAGTATACAAATCTATAAATGGAAATGCTTTGCAAATATGGAGCATCTGATGGCGATCCTCTCTTCAAAAAAATTGAGCTAAATGTTTTACAAAAAATTCTTCAAGTATTGTGTCTTTTAAATTTTAAGTATAATTTTCATTTTATTTTTTTTCCAGAGAACAAGTTTTCTTCAGTCCTTAAGGACTTAGGCTCCATACATGGGTTTTGGTGGAGGTCATGGGGCAGCACCCACAGGTCTAAATCAGGGTGGGGGGTGCTCAGTCCTTCTGGGTCTCATTAGAATGATTCCTGACTACCTTGCTGAGAATGGCACAATTCACACAGTAATGTAGTTTCACATACAGCTTAGGAAGTATGTAAGAGTTGAAGACACTCGCTTCGGAAATATTCCTGATGGCGGCAGTCTCTACTGTGTTTTGAATGAAACACTTCCTAATGGCCTTGACCTTGGGCACAAATCAGGCACAATTAGGGCAACGAATAGTCTGTATGTGGTTGTGGCCCTTTTTGGCATGACCATTGTTCCTTCTTTTCTTGGTCATCTGGGGAGGAGGAGCCTGAGAGCTAAGTATTGTGTCTTAATGATGCAAGTAGAAGAAGAACCAGAAGAGATGATAAGCTAGACTATATTAGACATGTATTCAAAATTTAGAATCAGTATGTACAAGTTAATGCATGACAACTCATAAACAGTAAACAGTTATTATTTAGAGGCTCTTGCACATTTTGGTGGTATATATATATATATATACATACACATATATGTCTTAAAAATCAAGAAAATATGGAATTGAAGTTTGGTTTGCTATATTTGAGTTCTCATTAAATATTTTAATAGTCTTTCACTTCTCTTTATTCTCATGTTTGTAAATGATATCCAAATAATTTAAAAATAAATTTTAAAAGTTCTTTCAATCTAGGTAGCAAATGGTGATAACTATTTTTCTTGGTATACTAGTGTTAAAAGCAAAAAATATCATAGTATTAGGGATGAACTGCAAACCTGAATGGGTTCTGGGACTTTATGAAGACTTGAGACTAGTTATTGGATTGCACCAATCTGCCCCTGCTGGTAGAACCAAGTAGCTGAGATAGCCAGAGACTTGAACATGAACAAGAACTTAATGGGATGTAGGAAAGCAGAGGAGAAAATAACCTTATGTAAAACTGAAAAAATTAAGCACTCAACAAGCAGACTCAAAGCATTAAAAATATTGTTATAAAGACAATGATTAAAATTTATTTTTACCTTCAGCAAAAATAAGAAAAAGTAGGAAACGACAGCATAAATTCAGTAATGCTTACTAGATTGAAAAATATATACTACATGTTATGTTTCTGAGTGTTATGTTGATCCATGTAAATCTATTATTCATTTTAATGTTTGTATAATATTCCATTTCCTACTGAAGAATCAAGATATTCCTACTATTTCCCCCATTATGAATCATGCAGCAATCAACATACTAATACATGTCATTTGTGTACAAGTGCAAGAGGATTTCTCTAGGGCAGTTGCCTTGAAGAACTCTTGAGTCATGGAGTTTGTGAATCTTCATCTTTATAAGATGTTGTCAAATTAATCTGCAAGATACTACCAACTTGGCATAATCTTCTAAATACTATGACTAGTAATGTATATGAAGCCCTCTTTCTCCACAACCTCATCAACTTTTTGTGTCGTTACTCTTGAAAATTTTGCCAGGTTGTTTATAATATCTTTTTTATTATGTATTTTCCTGATTCATTTGCTTATCTTCAGTTATATTTTCAGTATTCCCACATGAGAACATGTTCTATCTTGCCATTTATTAGTTCTTAAAGGAGTTTCAAAAATGTTTATAATTTTCTCCTTTAATTTTCCTGTTAGCTTTAATTCTAGGTATCTTATCATTCTGACTGCTGTTGTACACGAAAATTTTTTTAAGTTACATTTTCAGTATCTTCACATTTTGAATCTTGTTATTCCTTTCTTGCCTTCTAAAGAAGGTAATCTTTTTTCTCTAGCTTCTTTTAAGATTTTCTCTTTGTTTTTTGTATTCAGCAATTTGACAATGATTGTATAGGTGTAGACTTCTTTGGTATTTCTTTTGCTTGAGGTTCATATCACTTTTGGAATCTATGGACTGATGTACTTCATCAGTTTTAGAAAGTTCTAAAACATGTTCTCTTCAAATGCTGCTTTTCCCCATTCTCTTTCTCCTGATTTTCTAGAACTTCAAGTATATGCACTAGACCATCTCACAGTATTTTCTTTTGGCATTCCTTTCATCCTTGTTTCTATTTTTGTCTTTCAGTTCACTAATTCTCTCTTCAGATGTGTCTAATGTGTTCTTTAAACCCATCCACCACTTGAGTTTATTTCAGTTACTGAATTTCTCATTCCCAAAATTTCTATTTATTATTTTCTTTATAGTTTCCACTGCTCTACCAAAATTCTTATTCTTGTTTCTCTTTGAACATGATAAATGCAGTTATTTTTAAAGTCTATATCTGAGAATTCCAGTATCTGCAGGCCCAATTTCTATCATCTTTTGTTTCTCATTCTTCATGTTTTTTATGTCTTTTGTGGTTGCTTTTGGTAATAAGCCAGGCATTGCATTTGAAAACTACAGAAATAATCTGCGGACTTATATATTACCTTCCTCCAGGAAGGATCTATCATTTTGCCAGATGCCTTGAGCACTGGCAATTTAGGAACCCGCAATCTAATTTTAGAGAATGACATGATTCAAAGCTAATTTGTAGCTTCTGTGAGACCATATCTACTTCTGGTTAACCCTTGCTTCTATGTGTAGCCTTCAGGGTCCCAATTCACAATAAGGCATATTCATCAGATATCCCCCTTTGTAGTCCATCAGCTTTAATCTCTGCTCCCCTTACTTTTACTAGCCTGTCAAAAGGGCTACATAACTGTGAGCAACTATTCCAGGAATGGCTAATCTCTCTAGACAAACAATGACCCCATACACCAGGACCTTTTATCTGGGTGTCCATTTTCCCCCTAGATTTAATAAGCTCTTTGATGCCTTTAAGCAAAAAATTTTTAAATATTTTGTTGAGCTTTTCTGGTAGTCTTCAGTGGCAGCCATGGTTCAAATTACCTTATGTGCCACTACCAGAAGTAGAAGTTCCCAATTTTATCTACATTTTCACCAATTTCATTGCTCTTGGATACAAGATACAAGAACTGTTTCCTTCTGGGTTCAACTTCCTTCAGTCTCAAGTACATCCTACTTCTCATTCTTCCAGCAAGTTTCTGTGAATAGTTAGTCCTATTAGTCTTTGCCTAATAAAATATCTTTATTTCACTTTTATTTCTGAGAATTCAGCTGGGTATAAAAATTTAAATTGATAGCTTCACTTAGCTCTGTGAAGCTTAGTCTAATGTTTTCTTGTGTTTTGCTGTTGTTGAAAAGTTTGCTGTCAACATAATGGATATTGATTATCATCATCATTTCTTTTTTGTTGATATTAAGGTGTTTCTCTTCTCTCTCTAGCATTCTCTAGTTTCATACAATGGGTCTAGAAATAAATTAATTTTTATTCATCCTATTTGGGCTCATGGTGCTACCTGAATCTGAATATTTGTTTTTTATCAATTCTAGAAAATTCTAGAAAGGTAGCCATTCTACCTTTTAATATTGCCTCTACACTATTCTATTTGGACTTCTCATTTTAACTCTAAGCTTCTCAACTTCTCTTTTGTATTTTTCATCTCCTCTCTCTGTGTTACATTCTGGGTGGTTCTTTAGATCTATTCTCCCATTTATCACTTCTCTCTATAGCTGAACTTATTAGCTTATGTTTAACCTGGCTGGCTGCTGAGTTTTACATTTTGATGATGATATTTTCCATTTTTTGAAGATTTTCCTGTGAGAATCTCTTGTGGCCTGCATTGTTGGAGCATTCCTTGGGATATGATTATATCTAACAAGCTTATGGTATCATAAGCTTAGGATTCATCTCTAAATTAATTTCTCAGCTTGGGGCTCCAGACCACATAGGTGTGTGTGTGTGTGCATGTGCATGTGTGTGTGTATTTCTTTTTTTTTTCAAACCCTAAGCAAGAGTTAAGGATCCATGGTTTAGAACTTAATGGGAAATTCCACAGCTCTCACTCCAGAACCTAGGTAGACAGTTAAATGTTTTTGTTATTTCTCTGTGCTGGTAGCCAGATATTTTCTATCTCATTCTTTTCATTGAGGACACAATCCTTTTAAAGTTTCCAGTTCCTGGTCCACACCATAAGTGGTTCAAGGGCTTGTTTTCTGCCCCCCAGAGGGTGCTAAAACCCAAAGTCATACATTATCAAAATCAAAGCTGTAGCTCATATCTTTACCACTCTAATTTTACAGTTTTCTTTTCATTTCTGGAGATTTCTTTTTCATTCCTGAGAGTGCAATTATGCATTTAAAATGATCTTAACTTTGTTCTACCCAGCATTTAGAGGTGTTTGAGGGAGAAAGGTTTTCAGGTGACCTAGTCTACTGTATTGCAAGAACCAGAAATCCCATGGCATTGTTTTTAAACGTTCTGTCAATGAAATGAATATGTTAATACTAGTGTGTTAGTCAGGGTTTTCCAGAGAAACAGAACAAATAAGATGGATCTATAGATATCTATATATCTATATCTATATCTATATATAATTATATCTCTATAGATATCTATGTATTTATAGGTCCATCCTATTGCACGATATATACATAGATACATAAAAACATATATACATAAGTACAGATCTATATATCTAGATCTACATTTTTATCTATCTATCTATTGACAGATTACTTATAAGGAATTGGCTAACAGAGTTATGGGGGCTGACAAGTCCCAAGATCTGCAGTTGGCAAGGTGGAGACACAGGAGACCCAATGTTGTAGTTCTAGTTCACAGGTCTGCAAACTTGAGATGTTTCAGTTTGCGTCTGAAGGCAAGACAATCCGATGTCCTAGTTTAAGGCAGTCAGGCAGTAGGAAATTCCCTCATACTCAAGGGAGGGTTAGCCTTTCTATTCTATCAGGCCTTCAACTGATTGGATAGGGCACACCCACATTGGGAAGGGCAACTGCTTTACTAAGTCTACTAATTCAAATGGTAATCTCATCCAGAAATATCCCCAGAAACACTCCCAGAATAATAACCAAAATGTCAGGGTATGCTGAGGCCCAATCAAATTGACACATGAAGTTAACTATTACAATTAGAAAACTGTTTTGATTTTTAACTTATTTTATTTTTTTAAGACTCAAACCAAGCTTTCCTTTGAGACCTAACAACGCATACCTGTCACTTTACAAATGAGTTGACTCAGTAGTAAGCAAGTTAGCTTTCTGCACATGGACCTCACATACATACATAATTCTATAAGTCCCTTTATGGATTTAATTTCCCCCTTTTCCAAAGGATAAGTGACTTCAAATCTCTAGATGTAATGTGGAATGAAAGTGTCACCTGAAAATACATTCATGATCTGTTTTTGCAAAGCCTTTGGTTTATACAATCATCTATTTTAGTATCATGAACATCTGGGTAATGACATCTACTCACATCATGCAAATCCCCCATAATACCTGGTTCAGTGATGTAACTTGGTACTAAATACATTTTACTTGCTAGTTTTTCTAGGTGTAGATCACAGTAACAAGTTTTCCACCATAACTCCTGAGTTTCATTCATCATATAAATGATAAACTTTTACTAAATTATATTAACATTACCCTCCTTTGCTCCTCTTCAGCATCAGCAAAGAGTTTACGAATGTTAGCCTCTGATTCTCCCACATATTTGTTAAGGATTTCTGGCCCATTGACCACTTTGGGCTCTCTTGCATTCAACATCTTGCCAATCTGTCGAGCCAAGAGAGTCTTACCACAACCTGGGGGCCCATATAACAGGATGCCTTTAACATGTTTGCAACCTAAAAAGAAAAAGAAAACAGTCTTATATCAACTAACTAAAATCTAATTAAGATATCTAAAAGAAAGTTTTCCTTCTTATTCATATGCATATTAGGAAAAATACAGTCATGCCATTAACATATATTAATGCCTAGGTGCCATGAACAGAACAAGAATGAACAACTGAAGCTCTTTTTTCAATAGAAAATCTAGAAACACTTCCTACACCGGTACCAATATTTGAGGGGGAAAGCTGCCAATTAAAGGTCTTTGGAAAAGTATACTTAACTATCATTTAGAACAAATACTTTTAACTCTGAATATTTCTCTTTGACTTAAATACGTAATTAAGAACTGTTACTTATTTTTCATTATCCTTTATATTAAAGGCAGGGAAAAAAAGAGATCTGTTTCTAGGCAAATTTAACCCAACACAAATCTATTATGATGTAGTAGGCTATGGAAACTATATCTTAGTCATAGAAATTACAGGTCTACCTGTCAATACAAGCCCTTAAAGAAAGGGCAAACATGTCTGAGTTGGACTGGTATAGAGCAATCCATAGGATCCAGATGGATGTTACAGACTGTGGATAAACATGAATGTCCTACTTCACGTGACTAATATGAGGCACATGATTTCTCAGAGCTACCCCGATGAAGATGAAGTTTCAAAAGAATAGTGTTCAATTCTTTTCTACGGAAGCATTGCTAAATGCCTTAAAAGTATCATCAACAATAGCAAAATAACAAGACTGATGACTTAGACTCACCAGTAATTCTTTAGCCAACTTTACATGAGCATTTACTCCATTTCTTAAGATTCAGATGACCCGTGGATTTTGTTTACTGATTCTAGGAATTCTCACAGATCTAGCAGCTTCACATTTAAGACACATCACCCTTTTCCTAGGAGTTTTTTCTTTATACTATACCAAAAAAGCACTCTGTGAAATGATGAATTATTAAATTTCAGAGTTAAACTCAAAATCACAGTTGAAAAAGAAAATTTCTGGAAATGTAATATAAATAGTGTTTCTATGGAAAACAGTTTGTCCTCATTTGGAATAAAGGCTTTCAAAAATTATATCTTTAAGAAAAAATTATTACAATACATTTAATAACCCATATAAAAGGAATCACAAGATATAACCAACTCTACTAGAAATTTTAGATTCTGAGAAGGTAGACCCTTTGGGTCTTCCCCGTATGGTCACTGCTTCTGTCTTTATGTCAAAAAAAGACTCCCTTTTAAATCCTTCAAAGAAATGAGAGCTGTGCTTATGATTAGGTTTGTAGGGTCAAGGGGAACTCAGGGGAAACTCTTAAAGGTTTAGGATCTTAGCCCTTCTCATCACAGAGTAAATTCTGTCCTAAAAATGATGACCCAGTAAAGCGTCTTTGCCCTTGACCCACCCCTGGAGCATGAGTGGTAGGGAAAAAAGGGGATAGGCCGTAAGCTCTGCCAGCATCCAAGCCACTGGGACACAGCTGATGAGGAATTTGGAACCTGGCTTCTAGTCTTCCCCATCAAGTCAACTGCTACAACCATGATTTGAAACTATTCATATAAACCATAGCAGAGGCAGGTGGTGCTGATGGTGAAACTGGCGTAAGTTGAGTAGAGCCTGAAAGGAGAACATGAAGACTTGCTAAGTACCTACAAAATATCTAAGTACCTAATCCTCATCTCCAGTTTCTTAACTTTGTCCAAGTTATCAACTTCCTCCTGACTGTACTTCCTTCCATATCGAGCCATACTTACTTTCAAGGATTATCAACTCTTTGGTCTTCTTAGTCTCCTGTTATATCCATCCCACGAGCCCTGAACACAATATATGGCTTTACTGCATATGGTTTACCTACACACTGGCTCCAGAGCACAGCCAGGGGAATTACTTCACTGTGCTGACTGATATCCTCACAATTTCATGCTATCCAATTTCAGTTCTACTCTCACTGCTTTCTCAATACTGCATGCCATCCTTTACTTTTTTTTGTTAGTTCATGTCCCACTCTTAGTAATTATCCAGATCTTTATCAGTCTTCTCAAGTGCTACCCCATGCCATTAAGACAATCTAGACTCTACTTTGCATATTGAAAAAAAAAAGATTATCAGGTATGAACTCCCTTCAGCTCCCACCTTCTCTATCTAAAAATTTATCTACAGACACATCCATTCTCACTGGGTATCAAAGGAGTGTCCTCTCTCTACTCCAAGGTTTAAATTGCAATTATTTGTTTATATACCTTTATCTCTATTAGACTGTGAAGCTATTCAACAGCATGTACTGTCTCATCAATCTAGGATCACAAACACTTAGCATAATACCTAGCACATGACATGTACTCAATAAATGGCTGAATAAGTAAATTGTTTTTTTTCCTACAAAAAGTCAAAGACAATAAGGGAGAGAAGGCCGCTTTAAAAAACTATTTGAAGCTCTTAATTTATGGAACAGTGCTTACCTCATAGCTAAACTAATTTACATACCTAAAACATACATTTGCAATGACTGTGACTTTGCAAATTTAGCATAACAAACTACATAAAATATAGAGATCTTCCTCAACTTACAATGGGGTTACGTCCTGATAAACCCATTATAAGTTGAAAATACTACTAAATCAAAAATGCATTTAATACAACTAGCTATGGAACCATAATTGTTTAGCCAGGCCTACATAAACATGCTCAGAACACTTACATTAGCCAACACTTGGGCAAAATCATCTAACACAAAGTCTATTTTATAATGAAGTACTGAGTATCTCATGGAATTTATTGAATACTGTACTGCAAGTGCAAAACAGAATGGTTGTATGGGTACAGAATGGTTGTAAGTGTGTCAGTTGTTTACTCTTGTGATCACGTGGCTGACAGGCAGCTGTGCTCACTGCTATTGCAGAGTATAGTAAGGTATATTGCCAGCCTGGGAAAAAGATCAGAACTCAAATTCGAAGAATGGCTTCTACTGAATACACATTGCTTTCACACCATCGTAAAGTTGAAAAATTGTAAGCTGAACCATCATAAGCCAGGGACTGTGTGTACTAGAAACTTTAACTTTGTTTTTGTATGTGGAAAATGCTCAATTTAATGTGTTTTGAAGTAAACTGATTCAGATCTTATAAAACAATTCACAAAATATTACCATGAAGTTTGAAAGAAAGAAATGCATACCTGTGGAACTTACAGATATTAGATATCACAGATCTATGCAATGACAGAATTTATTCAGTGTAAAATCAAAAGGAATGTCATAGAAGCTCTAGTATGCATTAGAATATAATTCTTTTAGGATCTCTAGAAAGCCTATCAAAAATATACATTGAAATGTGAAGGTTTTCAAAATCCACTTCCACAAAGGAAGCAGTTACTTGAACAAGCAGTGGAAATGGGACTTTGTTATTACTACTGTTATTATAGTCTATTCTGACTTATTAAATAAGCATTGGTCTCTAATTTTAAATGAGTCATAAAAACTCTTCATAAATAATTCCATTCAACATAAGCGTATTAAGCTCTTGTTTGGACTAAGCAAGAAACTAGGTGTTATAGAGATACAAACATGAAAAAGGCAGTCCCTACCTGCAGGGCATTTCTGCTTTAGTAGGAAAGACAGAAATGAAAATAGGTTATCTACAATAAAATATGACATTATCAGAGACATGGATGAAATGTTTTTGGAACCTAGCCAAGAAAGACTGATTCTGCCAGGGTGATGGCAGAACATTAGAGATGTACACAGGGAAAGAGGTAACATTCGGTCTGGACCTGAAGGACCATGGAAGGTTCATGGTTGGGCGACGGAGAGGAAATGGCACCCTAAAGAGAGAGACTAGCATGATCAAAGGCATAGAGGTATAGATGTAGGATAGGAGCTGTCCTCTCAAAACAGCCAGCAGGAACCTGTTGGGCTAGAGCCTTGGAGGCGAAGAGAGGGGAGTACCTGGAGACAATGCTGACAGGTTCCCAACTATGGAAGGCCTTGACACCATGCCCAGAGTTTTTAATTTGTTTTGTAAAAACCCTGAAGTTTTTAAACAGGGAAGGTGCACAATGAGATATGTGTTTAAAAACTACCTGGTGCTAGAGAGTGGAGGAAGGACTAGAGAACGAAAACCAGAGAGTGAAAGTCTAGTTGGAGGAATGTTCTTAACCTTTAAGTAGGGCCACTGCCTTAGCGGCTGGCTCTGGATACTTGCCAGTTAACAGCTTTCTTATCTCTCTAAGTCCTTTGGAAGCACATGAACAACTGGGTTCAGAAGCCTCAGGAGGACGCCACCCTACTGATGTCCCAGCTTTCTCCTGAGCTTTTCCAGGACATTAAGGCCTAGCTTTGATGTTGGGGAGCCTGTGATCTCTGGCTGCTGGACTGTCTGACTGCCAAGCTGTACTGATGGCTGTTACTTTTTCTTTCTTTATGTCTTACATGCCCCCTCATTATTCAGAGATCAGTGTCCTGGGTTAGGGAACTAAATAGCAAAGGGCAGCCATGGAAGAAGGAGAAATCAGTGGAACCTACTCAATTTGTCATATTCTCTCACTCTACCTCTTACTTTCTTCCCTATGGGATAGTCTCAATGGACCTCCCCAGAAAAATGTACATGTACAAAACATTTGCATGCAATTTTGAGGGGATTCTTAGATCCTTTGAGGTCCATTCATGGACTCCAAATTAGAAACCACTGAATGTACTACTGAACTAATCCACACAAGGGACCAGAAATAGAAAGAGGCAATAGTCATAAGAAACAGTAATAGGAAAAGACAGGAGATACAGGAGTTATTCATCAGAGCTTAAAGACCAAATGAAAATAAAAGAAAGAGAAGGAGTCATGGATGACCTTAAGGTATCTAGCCTGAACACATGACTAAAATGATGATAATCTCAGAAGATAACCAGAAGTCAGTAAGAGGAGAATAGAAGAAATAATAACTTTGTTTTGGCTATAAAGCATTTGAGATTCAGGATTAATATCCATTAAAAAATACAGTTTGAAAGCTCAGAAAATATTTGTACTATTGGTTCAATATTTATGCCTGTTCTGGGCACATGAAAGGACATACAGAGGAATGTGACAATACACTTAAACAGAATGTGACAATAGGGACAAATGCTGCAGATACAGAGGATAAGGCCTGCAAAGAGCACAGGAGGTTTAAAAATCAGAAGTTCATGTTGATCTGGGCTCTAGAGTTTTAGAACAGAGTCAGATCATTTTGGGTTGAGGTAGGAGAGAGAAGCTAAGCAATATAAGCAGGAACAGACCAAAGCCACACTTTCAGGAACTGTGGCAACACAGAGGAGGGATTTAGGAAGATAGTTTGCAAGGAAACCTCTTCTTCTGAAACTAATTTAAATAAAGCTGATGTTCTGCCTGCTGGGTTCTGTTTACTATGGGAAGTAGGAGCAAGGTCATCTGCACTAAGGGATGAAAGGATGGTAGTGAGAAATGATGTAAAGGTTTGGAAAGCTCGTGGGGCAATGGGAAAACATGGGAGAATGTGCCTGAGCAGACAGATACCATTAGACAAGTGAACTTGGCACATGAAATTCAGGTCACCGAGAGACTCTCCTCTTTGTTTTAATTATATAAACAACTTACTGTGTTAGGTAAGGTGTAGGTTTTTACTTGAATCTATGAATATAAATGTCATGAAAGCTGGCAAAAGAATCCTGACTTTTTTAGTTCAAACTATCTCTTATTTTCAATGCTGAATCTTAGCAAAATGAGGTCAATAGCAGTATTAATTTAATTTGAAGTCAACATATTTATAGCTCAATTCAATTATCTAATTTTCCCATCCAAAGTGTGAGGTTGAAACTACCATATGGCTTGTTCTTTATGTTTTTCCTCCACTTCACACCAAGTTTCCACAAAGGCTCTAATCTTCATTTCTAAGTCATCCCCATCATTTCTCCATCCTCTATAACCTAGATTGTGAGCTAACAGTTTAACCAAATATAGTTCCAAAGGATTTCTTCTCTTATTTCCTGTGTTCAATTACTTAGCTGCTTATTTTACTAACTGTTCCTATTAACCATCTTCTTAAAAATACCTAATTTTTATTTGGATAAGGCACAAACAAATGAACAACTCTTGGTTATAGTAACATAAAGGAAGGTAGTAGTGAAAAGCATAATCCCAAGTGGTCAAAAATAGATTTATATACGGTTTTGGAATTTAAGTTGCTAATTATATTTGAGTACAGGAGTAAATGAAGTTCTGGGATATCTTAGTCTTTCACTCACTCAACAAATGCTATATTAAAATATAAGAGTCCCACTTTTCTGACCAGTGGTGGGAAGATGAGGCAGTTCTCTTTTGATTACTTTTATTTTCTCAGTGAAATAAAGAGTCCAGGTCATCAGCTGCTGATAAGGACAGATGGGAAGAGTAGTATTTGAGGATGATGCAGAAGAACTAGTCTTCTGAGAGGGCAAGAGAGTAAAATGACAATACAGAAGGAATACCAGGAAATACGGATGCTAGGAAGTACTGAGGGCCCACTGAGATTTGGTTCTTAAGTTTAAAGTGAGATCAGAACACTATGGTTTTATGCTTATCTTAAGCCATATTTAACAGTCTGGGTACTAATACAGAGAAGGCAGGTAGTGGAGATATACTTGGGGCTTCGACACACACAGAAGATGAGGAGCACAGCCATTAAGAGTACAAGCAAGGAGGATAAACATGATAGAACTTGGCATGTAAGCTGGGTAGAGGGAAGAGAGGACAAAAAGGCTGGGAAGTGACAGAGTAAATTAACTGGAGATCCCCATGGGATCAAACTTGCCAGTGTTATGGTGGGGGGAATGCTAGCAATAAGCAAGAAACAAATGGGAGGTGGCTAGAAAGCAGGCTGCTTAAAACTGAGATCCCTGAACAGGTGGTTACTGGTAGTAATAGCACAGCCTTGGGTAAGACTGAAGAGTGGGCGGCTGAGAGGTGGTGAAAGAAAATTCAACAGAAATGAGGCAAAGAACTGCGAAGATAATCTTGACTATTGGACAAATCACCACCAAGGACGCTAAAGTCACCAAGAACACACAGATAAATAAAATAACCAGTGAAGATTGCACTTGAGAGGAACAAGTAAGGCAGACAGCTCCTCCACCTGGCTCCCTGTCCTCTCCTCTCCAGCAGGGCTACCCTTGCTCTCATTTTGTTGTCCAAATGTTACCAACAGTGAAAAATGTTGATATTTATTAGCATGTCATTATGTAAGAGCTATTACCAATGGCAAGACTAACATAAAAAGCTAAAGAAATAAATATAGCACATGATGATGCCATTGTTTACTCAGGATTTAAGTGAACAAGACACTGGAATCTCACTGTAAGACTATACTCTGTAAAGGATTCAGTCTAAGGCTTGTTTGTATTTTATTCTAGACCCATTGTCATAAAGCACTTTTAATGATTTCCTAGAATATGAACCACAAAGCTGCATGTTAATTATGTTTCACAATATGTATATGTCAAAGGATGAAAGTGCCAGATAGGTGAGGCTTGATTGGATTAAATGTATTAGGACATAAATCCGGTGAAAAATCTCTAGAGAACATGAAAAATATAAAGGTCCCACTTTTCCGACCAGTGGTTCCCAGACAGATTTTACAAGCTAGCAAAAGATTTTTTTTTTGAAGTGGGAGAAGTGCTGTCATTGGTTGCTTAGTTTTTATTTTACAAGGTAAAAATTTCACAAGCAAATAAGTCAAACCTGACATCTTCTGTTACCACCATTTCATACAAAAATATATTTTAATATCAAAAGGTAGGATGGACATAATCTCAGAATAAAGGCCAGTCTTTTTGTATTAAGCAAACTTTCATATACACTGAAAAGTAGGGGCTCTGCTTTCAGTTTTCCTGGTTTCAAATTCTGGTTCTTCCACTTACTAGCTAGAAATAAGCAACTACACCTCAGGAGGTTATAAAGAAAAATAAATACAGTGCACAAAAAGTATTTAGCATACTTCCAGGCATATGGTAAGAGCTCATTCCTAGTGGTTGTTAATCAACATTAGCTTAATTTTTATCACCTTTCTATAGGTGAATGATGAAGTAGACCAGACTCCCAACTGTCATGGGGAATTACATCGTTAGGTGACTGTAAAACTGGAAAATAAAATGACTATTTTTCTTATGAAATTCTTTCTGAGACTGACTACTGTAGCCATCCAGCCCCTTAACACTTTACGGTACATTATTGCCACTTGAAAATTGCAAGTTACAGTATGCATTGCACTGATAAAGCTAAAGCTCCAAAGCAGTAAATGAACTGGACCACAGCAGTTTTACAAAGTTTCACAAAGATATTACTAGTGTTTCAGGAAGGCAGGAAGCTTTAGCCTCTCTCTTCCAGGTGGATTACTATCAGAGTCAATCCTGCCTGCTTCACTTATGCCTCAGGTAGTCAATTCATATCTGTTTCTCAAGATTTCCAAGCTTATTTAGGGTCAATATGTAGCTTACCCATAAAAACCAACCTACTATGATTCTCTGTTCCACATGTATACATCCTTCTACCATCTTTCCCCCTTGATCTATCATAATAAGTATGTTTTTTTTGAAAGTTCCCATAATCTCCCCATTTAACTACCCTCATAGTCCCTGACAGATACTAGAAGCTGCTACTCACCTTTCTTAGGGAGTAGTAACCCACCCTGCTCTGCTGGCACTCACCTGGGATGATTTGGTTGTATTGGGAGGAATTGAGGCTTTTTATGGGTATTTCACCCACAAAAGGGTGTCTGCTAGATTACCACATCCCATCGTTGCCTCTCAGTCTGAGACAGATTAGTATATGCCTTCTCACTGTACTTCTAGCTACCATTTTTTTTCAGTTGAATTAACAATTCTCCAACAATGTACAAAATATGGAATGGTGCTTGAGCCCAGGTATTGATATTCAGTGATTATAATCATACAGATTTTGGTGGGGAGAACTTTAAGAGGCTTTAGGGTATGTGCTACAAATAACTTGAAATGACTTCTGATTTAAAAGTCTGAATTGAATAGGACCTTATCCACTATAACAAAGCTTATCCAACTCTCTAATGAAAATGGTACATCAGATGAAAAAGATACAAAAATATATCTAATATATTAGTTGTAATCTCTTCTCCTGAGATAGCTCAATGAAAAACACATAGCCTCACTTCTGCGATCAACAGTAATGTTTACTGTTTAAAATCTTTTAAAACATTATCAAACAAAGTGATGAGTTTGTATTTGCTAAGCTCTTCTATTTTAAAAAGCAGTGAATTTTCTTTGTTTTCCTGAGATGAAACCAGAGGCAAGCTGCACTGAGGAAAAACTGTTGGTCAACTTTTAGGTATCCAAAGGAGGAAAAATTATAGTAAACACTAATTTCACACAAGAGTGAACAGAATGATAATAAATGAGAAGGGATCTGTGTCAAATTAGCATCAGGGAAATGAGTATTTAATTCATTTCGTGGGCAACATGATTTAGAAAGAGAAGAGAAGTACGAAGTGGGTTTTGAACAATAACTGATGTGTAAAGAGGAAGCCCAAGTAGCTTCTAGTTCAAATGCAGACAGACTTGCCATGTTTGCCAAAGAGGGAGGCTATCAACAGACTAGTGGCAAGTCAGGACATAGTCATGTCTTGTAAGCTTTTCTCTGCAGATGTGCAAACCAGATTTGAATGCTTATTTTTAAATGGTGCATGCACTTGAAAATATAATCACAAATTAATATTAATATTTGATCTTTTGTTTTAAAGTTTGCATAATTCCAACTTCTAGACTAATGGGTATTTTCTTAGTTCCATTCAACTTACCAGTTTAGTAATACAATCTGGTTATTTACTCTAACAGTTTTGATTTTCCAGTTACACAGTGAGGACTTGGATCATAACTTCCAACTTATACTATCAGAGGGTCTCTTGTTTGTTTGCTTCTAAGATTGTCAATCAGTATCTAAAACAGGTTATCAGCTATATTTGCTTCGCTGTGCACTTATCAAAACTTCAAGAAAAAGAAATTTTTAAGACTAAAAATAGTTCCTGACCCCATTTGAGCAGTCAGGGCTTTGATTATCCATTTTCTGGGTATTGTTATGTCTAGTAGAGACTTGCGGTTGCCCCACCAATTTTAAAATACCAAGAGCACTTTAAGTTCTGTTACGATAAAGTGAAAAAGGCCTTTGCCCTGAGCACCAAGCAGCTGTGTGATGTCTACCACCTGACTGGTCTATATCCAAATTAGTCAACTGAGGTTTAATATAGATCTTCTCATTAGATAGCCCAGACCTAAGATGGGGTATGTGTAGCAACTCTCCCAACTAATCTCTGCTGACACCCCCACCCTCTTACACTCCCTTTCAGGGTGTGGCCTGGTATTTCATGAATTCTTGATGACAAAGATCATGCTTCTACCATAGCAGGTCCTGCCTTGCTGCCACCTGGCAGCATGTATCCTTACTGGTTTCAGAATTATACAGCTTTTCCTTTCTTCTTTTTCCTTGTTCCTTAGCTTTAAACTCATTTTCCTTGTCTTCTATAGACTCTGCTTCAGACTAGCAAACATCTTGTCTTCTCTAGCATACAACAACTTCTTCCTTTTCCTGTAAATTCTACTTACTTTATCAGTTCATGTTCTCTTCTTCAGGTGTCACCTTAATTAATGCCTAACCGATCACATCTGTTCTTACCATTAAGCTCTGACTGATCTCATCTTTGGGTTCTATTCTTCAATATTTATAGTAGCGGTTGTCAAACTTTAATGTGCACCAACATCCAATGGAGTTTGTGAAAATGCAGATTTCCAGGCAGCCATCACTCCTAGAAATTCAAATTTGCTAAGTGTGGAGTGGAGCTGAGGAATATTTTACAAGATCCCCTAGGCGATTCTAATGTAGACCAAAGGACACTGAGAACCATCATTCATAGTTACAACTGACACTTACATTAACCTGCCTTCTAAGAGTCTTAGGTTTTTATTTTATTTAGTACATACATTCTATAGCCTTAATTAAATCATAAGCTGATAAGGATACATTTTTTTATTCCTTGACAAGTTGTGGCTACAGAACAGTAAAGAGCTATTCTAACAAGATAAAAGTTATCGATAATAAACCCAAGATTTCTGTAGTTGAGTACAGCTAGGGAAGGTATGGTTTTGTGAGAGATGACTTGGGGGTTTTACTCAACAGTAAATTCAATATGAGTCAAGATAGAATGTGGACATCAAAAATGTTAATGCAATTTCAGCCTGCATTAAAAGAACACTGGTATTTTGAACTAAAGATGGGTAGTTCTGGTCTATTTTATAACAGAGACCGCACTTGTACTCTATTGATTTCTTGTTTTCACAACTTAAGGCAAATATAAACAAAAGCTAAAGTTCACAGAAATGTAAATAGGATGGTAAAGGGCTAAAAAATCAAGATATTAAAAGGATTGGCTGGAGGAACCAACCAAACTGGGAGATTTAGCTTAGAGGAGAAATAAATCTGGAAGGAGTATAGGTCTGGACAGAGTAGCTTTCTTCACAACCTTAAAGCATTTTCCTAGGGAAGTAGGATTATCTTTGTTCCACATGGTCTTGGGGGAGAACTAGAAATATAACACCTCACCTTAGCATAAGGAAGACTCAAATTAAACCTACAGCTGTCCAAAACATGGAATGCAGCATTCAGAGAGAGTAAGTTTCACATCACTGGAAGAAGTTAAGTTTAGTCTAATGAAATTGGCAGAAGTTATTCACCAGAAATGGAGAGAAAATTCAAACAAAGGAGAAGTGTGTGAACTAAATGACTTTTAAGATTTCTTGCAATGTTGAGATTCTACAATTCCTTTGATATTCCCTGATGGAACCAGCCAGTTTGCAAATAGAGTGAAATAAATACACCAGGATTGGAAGGAAGGAGACTGAAGGTTAGGAAGCTAATAAGAAGGCTATTGCTATAGTTCAAGTACAATTTACTAAGCTATGAAAGAGAGAAAAGGAATGATCCAAAAAACAAGACAGATAAAAAAATTAGTAGTATTCAATAACGGATTTTAAAAATGCATGCATACATAAATAGCCAACTGATTTTTGACAAAGAAGCAAAGCAATACAACGGAGCAAAGATAGTTTTTTCAATAAATGGTGCTGGAACAAGTGGACATCATGTACAAAACAAAGTAACCTAGACAGAGACCTTACACCCTTCACAAAAACTAATGCAAAATGTATCACAGACCTAGAAGTAAAATGAAAAACCATAAAAATCCTAGAAGATAACATGGGAAAAAACCTAGCTGACCATGGGTATAGCAATGGCTTTTAAAATGTAACACCAAAGTCATGATCCATGAAAGAAATAATTGATAAATTGGATTTCATTAAAATTAAAAACTGCTTTGTGAAAATCAATGTCAAGAGAATGAGAATACAAGCCACAAACTGGGAGAAAATATTTGCAAGATCCATCTGATAAAGCACTGTTATCCAAAATGTATAAAGAACTCTTAAAACTCAACAGTAAGAAAACAAACAACACAATTTAAAAATGGGCCAAAGACAATAACAGACATTTCACCAAATAAGATACACAGATGGCAAATAAGTATATGAAAAGATGCTCTACATCACATGTCATCAGGGAAATGCAAATTAAAATGAGATACCAGTATATATACCTGTAAGAATGGCCAAAATCCAGAAGATGGACAACACCAAATGTGTGCGGATATGGAGGACAGGAACTCTCATTCATTGTTGGTAGGAATGCAAAATGGTACAGCCACTTAGGAAGACAGTTTGGTAGCTTCTTACAAAACTAAACATACTGTTTCTATATGGTCCAATAATCATGCTCCTTGGAATTCACCCAAAGGAGTTTAAAACTTATGTCCACCCTAAAACCAGCACACAGATGTTTATAGGAACTTTATCATAATTATTCATAATTGCCAAAACTTGGGAGCAACCAAGATGACCTTTAGTAGGTGAGCAGATAAATAAACTGTGGTACATCCAGATAATGAAATATTATTCAGCACTTAAAAGAAAGGCACAATCAAGCCATGAGAAGACATGGAAGAACCTTAAAAGCGTATTACTAAGTGAAAGGAGCCAGTCTGAAAAGGCTACATATTGTATGATTCCAACTACATGACTTTCTGAAAAAGGTTAAACTGTGGGTTCAGTAAAAAGATCAGTCGTTTCCAGGTTTGGGGACACAGAGGATTTTTTGGGCAGTGAAATACTCTGTATGGTACCATAATTATGGATACATGTCATTACACATTTGTCCAAATCTATGATGTACAATATCAAGAGTGAACTTGAGTGTAAACTATGGACTTTGGGTGATTATGATATATCAACATAGTTCATCAGTTGTAACAACAGTACCACTCTGGTGTGGGATGTTGACGATGGGGAGGCTATGTAAGGAGACAGGGAATAAATGGGAAATTTCTGTACCTTCCTCACAATTTTTCTGTAAGCCTAAAACTGCCATAAACAAAAGCTTCAAAAAAAATGCATGCAAAAGGAAAAAAGAAGAAAACATGACTCCAAGGGCCTAGAAAATAGAGGTAACTGGGATATTTGTGGGATAGGACAACCTGTCCAAACCTAACACTCAAAACATAACAAAGTTTTGAACATTTCAAGAATTCTAATGGAAGATGCTAAAAGCATCTGAAGATACAGCCATATATTACAAACAGTAAAGGTAATCTAAAAATTACCACTAAATGCTTAGATAAAAGGGATTAAATTCATATGAAATAATATCTTTTGGAAATGGATTATTAAACTTCCTCCTTGAGCAGTACAGATCTGTGCCTGAGGACTGAGGGATACCTAGGTTTCACTCTCAACTTCCATAGATATTTACTGAGTTTCTACCATATACCCAAAAACGTGCTAAGCAAAGTTCTTTCAGGTGATAAATGAGATCACCCCCATCATAAGTAGCTCAATATTAAAAATCAAAGGCATGACTACAGAGAAACAAGATAAAGGACTATGAGAAGCCAAAGAAGAAAACAACTGCTCTTATTGGAGGATGTATATGGGAGGGAGCTTCCATAGGCTGAAACTTGAAGGATGAGCGCATATATGGCAACTCCCTGCCAAAGTCTATGCACAGACCTCACACCTCACTAAAATGAGGCATTTAGATGGTAGCAGGTCTGGAAATTTTTCTATTTTTAGTCCATCTTCCACTTTTTACTAATGAAGCAACTGAGACTTGAGTCACACAATCAACGACAAATCTAAGACTAGGCCCCATGTCTCTTGACACCTTGTCCATCCATTTCCCACTAAACCATTCTGTTTCTCATATTCCTCTCTTCCAGAGAAACTACTTAGTGATTGATTTTATATAGATAACATTTTGACTTTTTTTTTGTTTTTTTTAATATAATTTATTTTGTTATCATTAATTTACAATTACATGTGCAATATTACGATTATTAAACTACCCCTTCATCAGGTCCCCCCCACCAACCCCATTACAGTCACTGTCCATCAGCGTAGTGAGATGCTATAGAATCACTACTTGTCTTCTCTGAGTTGTACTGCCCTCCCCGTGCCCCCCCAACATTACATTTGCTAATCGTAATGCCCCTTTTCCCTCTTATCCCTCCCTTCCCGCCCATTTTCCCCAGTCCCTTTCCCTTTGGTAACTATTAGTCCGTTCTTGGGTTCTGTGAGTCTGCTGCTGTTTTGTTCCTTCAGTATTTTTTCTTTGTTCTTATACTCCACATATGAGTGAAATCATTTGATACTTATCTTTTTCGGCTTGGCTTATTTCACTGAGCATAATACTCTCTAGCTCCATCCATGTTGTTGCAAATGGTAGGATTTGTTTTCTTCTTATGGCTGAATAATATTCCATTGTGTATATGTGCCACATCTTCTTTATCCATTCATCTACTGATGGACACTTAGGTTGCTTCCATTTCTTGGCTATTGTAAATAGTGCTGCAATAAACATAGGGGTGCATCTGTCCTTTTCAAATTGGGCTGCTGCATTCTTAGGGTAAATTCCTAGGAGTGGAATTCCTGGGTCAAATGGTATTTCTATTTGGAGTCTTTTGAGGAACCTCCATACTGCTTTCCACAATGGTTGAACTAATTTGCAGTCCCACCAGCAGTGTAGGAGGGTTCCTTTTCTCCACATCCTCGCCAACATTTGTTGTTGTTTGTGTTTTGGATGTTGGCCATCCTCACTGGTGTGAGGTGATATCTCATTGTGGTTTTAATCTGCATTTCTCTGATGATTGGCGATGTGGAGCATCTTTTCATGTGCCTGTTGGCCATCTGAATTTCTTCTTTGGAGAAGTGTCTATTCATGTCCTCTGCCCACTTCTTAATTGGATTATTTGCTTTCTGTTTGTTAAGGTGCATGAGTTCTTTACATATTTTGGATGTCAACCCTTTATCAGATACGTTTTTTATGAATATATTCTCCCATACTGTAGGATGTCTTTTTGTTCTACCGATGGTGTCCTTTGCTGTACAGAAGCTTTTCAGCTTGATATAGTCCCACTTGGTCATTTTTGCTTTTGTTTCCCTTGCCCGGGGAGATATGTTCATGAAGAAGTTGCTCATGTTTATGTCCAGGAGATTTTTGCCTATGTTTTTTTCTAAGATTTTTATGGTTTCATGTCTTACATTCAAGTCTTTGATCCACCTTGAGTTTACCTTTGTGTATGGGGCTAGACAGTAGTCCAGTTTCATTCTCTTACATGTAGCTGTCCAGTTTTTCCAGCACCAGCTGCTGAACAGGCTGTCATCTCCCCATTGTATATCCAAGGCACTTTTATCAAATATTAATTGACTGTATATGTTTGGGTTAATGTTTTGATTTTCTATTCTGTTCCACTGGTCTGTGGGTCTGTTTTTGTGCCAATACCAAATTGTCTTGATTACTGTGGCTTTGTAGTAGAGCTTGAAGTCAGGGAGTGTAATTCCCCTGTTTGATTCCTCCTTCTCAGGATTGATTTGGCTATTCGGGGTCTTTTGTGGTTCCATATGAATTTTAGAATTATTTGTTCCAGTTCATTGAAGAAAGCTGTTGGTAGTTTGATAGGGATTGCGTTGAATCTGTAGATTGCTTTAGGTAGTATAGCCATTTTGACAATATTTATTCTTCCTAGCCAAGAGCATGGGATGCATTTCCATTTGTTAGTGTCCTCTTTAATTTCTCTTAGGAGTGTCTTGTAGTTTTCAGAGTACAGGTCTTTCACTTCCTTCGTTAGGTTTATTCCTAGGTATTTTATTCTTTTTGATGCAATTGTGAATGGAATTGTTTTCTGATTTCTCTTTCTGTTAGTTCATCATTAGTGTATAGGAAAGCAACAGATTTCTGTGTGTTAATTTTGTATCCTGCAACTTTGCTGAATTCAGATATTAGTTCTAGTAGTTTTGGAATGGAATCTTTAGGGTTTTTTATGTACAGTATCATGTCATCTGCAAATAGTGACAATTTGACTTCTTCTTTACCAATCTGGATGCCTTGTATGTCTTTGTTTTGTCTGATTGCTGTGGCTAGGACCTCCAGTACTATGTTGAATAACAGTGGAGAGAGTGGGCATCCCTGTCTTGTTCCCGATCTTAGATGAAAAGCTTTCAGCGTCTCGCCGTTAAGTATGATGTTAGCTGTGGGTTTGTCATATATAGCCTTTATGATGTTGAGGTACTTGCCATCTATACCCATTTTGTTGAGAGTTTTAATCAGGAATGGATGCTGAATTTTGTCAAATGCTTTTTCAGCATCTATGGAGATGATCATGTGGTTTTTGTTCTTCTTTTGTTGATGTGGTGGATGATGTTGATGGATTTTCGAATGTTGTACCATCCTTGCATCCCTGGGATGAATCCCACTTGATCATGGTGTATGATCCTCTTGATGTATTTTTGAATTCGGTTTGCTAATATTTTGTTGAGTATTTTTGCATCTACGTTCATCAGGGATATTGGTCTGTAATTTTCTTTTTGGTGAGGTCTTTGCCTGGTTTTGGTATTAGAGTGATGCTGGCTTCATAGAATGAGTTTGGAAGTATTCCCTCCTCTTCTATTTTTTGGAAAACTTTAAGGAGAATAGGTGTTATTTCTTCTCTATATGTCTGGTAGAATTCAGAGGTGAATCATCAGGCCCAGGGGTTTTGTTCTTGGGTAGTTTTTGATTACCAATTCGATTTCGTCACTGGTGATTGGTCTGTTTAGTTTTTCTGTTTCTTGCTTGGTCAGTCTTGGAAGGTTGTATTTTTCTAAGAAGTTGTCCATTTCTTCTATGTTTTCCAGCTTGTTAGCATATAGATTCTCATAATATTCTCTTATAATTCTTTGTATTTCTGTGGGGTCCGTCGTGATTTTTCCTTTCTCATTTCTGATTGTGTTTATGTGTGTAGATTCTCTTTTTCTCTTAATGAGTCTGGCTAGGGGTTTATCTATTTTGTTTATTTTTTCAAAGAACCAGCTCTTGGTTTTATTGATTTTTTCTATTGTTTTATTCTTCTCAATTTTATTTATTTCTTCTCTAATCTTTATTATGTCCCTCCTTCTGGTGACTTTGGGCCTCATTGTTCTTCTTTTTCCAATTTCAGTAATTGTGTCTTTAGACTATTCATTTGGGAATGTTCTTCCTTCTTTAAATAGGCCTGGATTGCAATATACTTTCCTCTTAGAACTGCCTTTGCTGCGTCCCACAGAAGTTGTGGCTTTGTGTTGTTGTTGTCATTGGTCTCCATATATTCTTTGATTTCTGTTTTGATTTGGTCGTTAACCCATTGATTAATTAGGAGAGTGTTGTTAAGTCTCCATGTATTTGTGAGCTTTTTGATTTCTTTCTAAAATTTATTTCTAGTTTTATACCTTGGTGATCTGAGAAGTTGCTTGGTAGGATTTCAATATTTTTGAAATTACTGAGGTTCTTTTTGTGGCCTAGTATGTGGTCTATTCTGGAAAATGTTCCATGTGCACTTGAGAAGAATGTGTATCCTGTTGCTTTTGTGTGTAGAGTTCTGTAGATGTCTGTTGGGTCCATCTGTTCTAGTGTGTTGTTCAGTGCCTCTGTGTCTTTACTTATTTTCTGTCTGGTTGATCTGTCCTCTGAGTGAGTGGTGTGTTGAAGTCTCCTAAGATGAATGCATTGCTGTCTATTTCCTCCTTTAATTCTGTTAGTATTTGTCTCACATATGCTGGCGCTCCTGTGTTGGGTGCATATATATTTATAATGGTTATATCTTCTTGTTGGACTGACCCCTTTATCATTATGTAATGTCCTTCTTTATCTTTGCTACTTTCTTCGTTTTGAAGTCTATTTTGTCTGATACAAGTACTGCAACACCTGCTTTTTTCTCTTTGTTGTTTGCATGAAATATCTTTTTCCATCCCTTCATTTTTAGTCTGTGTATATCTTTGGATTTGAGGTGAGTTTCTTGTAGGCAGCATATAGATGGGTCTTGCTTTTTATCCATTCTGTTACTCTGTGTCTTTTGATTGGTGCATTCAGTCCATTTACATTTAGGGTGATTATTGATAGATACATACTTATTGCCATTGCTGGCTTTAGATTCGTGGTTACCAAGGGTTCAAGGGTTGCTTCTTTACTATCTAACAATCTAACAACTTTCTTGTTAAGTTATTGTAAACACAGTCTGATGTTTCTTTATTTCTCTCCCTTCTTATTCTTCCTCCTCCATTCTCTATATACTAGGTGTTTTATTCTTTGCCTTTAGTTAGTATTTGGATGGTCTGCTTTCTTTGCTATGATTTTTTTTCCCTCTGGTGACATCTTTTAGCCTTAGGTGTGCTTCCATCTAGAGCAGTCCATTTAAGATATCCTGTAGTGGTGGTTTATGAGACGCAAATTCTCTTAACTTTCGTTTATCTGGAAATTGTTTAATCCCTCCATCATATTTAAAGGATAATCGTGCTGGATAC
This sequence comes from Smutsia gigantea, assembly GCA_032199065.1. NCBI lineage: Eukaryota > Metazoa > Chordata > Mammalia > Pholidota > Manidae > Smutsia > Smutsia gigantea. The sequence continues at coordinate 36,414 of JAVSCE010017656.1, forward strand.
AATATTCTTGGTTCGAGGCCATTCTGTTTCATTACGTTAAATATATCATGCCATTCTCTTCTGGCGTGTAAGGTTTCTGTTG
>JAVSCE010017657.1:0-54934 GCA_032199065.1 Smutsia gigantea
TGTTGGCAAAACTGGACAGCTACATGTAAGAGAATGAAACTGGACTACTGCCTAACCCCATACACAAAAGCAAACTCCAAATGGATCAAAGACCTGAATGTAAGTCATGAAACCATAAAACTCTTAGAAAAAAACATAGGCAAAAATCTCTTGGACATAAACATGAGTGACTTCTTCATGAATATATCTCTCCGGGCAAGGGAAACAAAAGCAAAAATGAACAAGTGGGACTATATCAAGCTGAAAAGCTTCTGTACAGCAAAGGACACCATCAGTAGATCAAAAAGACATCCTACATTATGGGAGAATATATTCATAAATGACATATCCAATAAGGGGTTGACATCCAAAATATATTAAAAAACTCACACACCTCAACAAACAAAAAGCAAATAATCCAATTAAAAAATTGGCAGAGGACATGAATAGACATTTCTCCAAAGATGAAATTCAGATGGCCAACAGGCACGTGAAAAGATGCTCCACATTGCTAATCATCAGAGAAATGCAGATTAAAACCACAATGAGATATCACCTCACACCAGTGAGGATGGCCAACATCCAAAACAAACAACAACAAATGTTGGCGAGGATGTGGAGAAAAGGGAACCCTCGTACACTGTTGGTGGGAATGCAAATTAGTTCAACCATTGTGGAAAGAAGTATGGAGGCCCCTCAAAAAACTCAAAATAGAAATACCATTTGACCCAGGAATCCCACTCCAAGTATTTACCCTAAGAATGTAGTAGCCCAATTTGAAAAAGACAGATGCACCCCTATGTTTATTGCAGCACTATTTACAATAGCCAAGAAACGGAAGCAACCTAAGTGTCCATTAGTAGATGAATGGATAAAGAAGATGTGGTACATATACACAATGGAATATTATTCAGCCATAAGAAGAAAACAAATCCTACCATTTGCAACAACATGGATGGAGCTAGAGGGTATTATGCTCAGTGAAATAAGCCAAGCCGAAAAAGACAAGTATCAAATGATTTCACTCATATGTGGAGTATAAGAACAAAGAAAAAAACTGAAGGAGCAAAACAGCAGCAGACTCACAGAACTCAAGAACGGACTAATAGTTACCAAAGGGAAAGGGACTGGGGAAGATGGGTGGGAAGGAAGGGATAAGAGGGAAAAAGGGGCATTACGATTAGCAGATGTAATGTTGGGGGGGCACGGGGAGGGCTGTACAACTCAGAGAAGACAAGTAGTGATTCTATAGCATCTCACTACACTGATGGACAGTGACTGTAATGGGGGTATGTGGTGGGAACTTGATGATGGGCATAGTTTAATAACCATAATATTGCATGTGTAATTGGAGATTAAGGATACCAAAATAAATTATTAAATATATATATATATAATTAGCAGGGAACTAAAAGAGGGTGGAAAACTTCACACTTTTCTCATCCCCCTATAGCAGAAAGAATATTTTCTTAAGGTAGAATTGCTTTAAATGTCATTACTTCTACATGATTGCTTTTCTTTGTGCATTCTGTACCATAATTAGAATACCTACTTAGATTTTGTCTGTGCCTTTTTTAGGGTCAGTTAACCATAAGAAAAGGGCATACACCCTATGGTACCTATTTGGAATATCAATGGTTGAAATAGGACATTTCAGAATTTAACTTAACTGTGTCGTTACCTTTCAGTAAGACCTGTCAGCCTATCCCCTTTCCCACCACAGGCACTAAAATCTTGTCATGAGAATGATGGAATTAATGAGAGAAATTTGGGGATGTTAATATAATTTGGAAATTTTGAAATGTTTGGGAACACCTCTTCTGAGTCAGAAGAGAATAGAGGATATAATCTGAATACCATGTGACAGGAGAAAAATTAACAATAACATCTTTTAAGATTTTGCTTGCCAAATTGTCTTCATTTTAGGTTATGCTAGTAATCAAAAAATCCATGAATATGTGAGGGATGAGATGGGCTTATATCTCATGATGACTCCCTTGTCTTTGAGACTATGCCCAAACCACTTAACAAGGAATATATATCAGGCTCTCTAGAATCTAGGCTCCTCCATTTCTCTACCCTTATGTCAGTCTGCCCCATTCTGAAACCCTGAATTCCAGTAAGCCTCTACTTGCATAGTTTCCTCTATGTGAAATACTGCCCAACCTCTGTGCCCACAACTACCTAATCATTTTTAACAAGTGTCTCCTTTTCTATTTAGCCTTTCCTATTCCAGCCTCCCCCGTTAGAGAAGAATCACACCCTGCATATGTCATCTAACACCTACAACACTTCCATGCACTTACTTATCCGTATCTGTTTCCCTCTACCAGACTCAAGACATGGAGAACAAGGACTATGATTAGAATTTTTTTTCTATATGAGACGGGTCAAGATGGTGGCAAAGAACACTCAGAACTAACCTCCTCCTACAGACACAACAAATTTGAAGATACATATGGAATTATTTTCCTCTGAAAAGGACCTGAGAACTAGACGAACAGCACCTCCACAAAAAAGATGAAGAAATACATTGGGAAGGGTAGGAGAGGCAGAGACATGGTCTTGCCTGGGATCCCACCGAAGATGTGGTGACACCACAATTAGGAGTGATCCCAGAAATATGGAACTCTCCTTCAAGGAGTAAAGGGATTATTCCTCACATCAGGCAGCCTGACTCCTGGGGTCTGACACTGGAAAGACAAGCCTCCAAAATGTTGGCTTTTGAAAATAAATGGGAATTAAGAGCAGGAGAATCAGAGAACTGGACCATAAGTGAGAGAGACCCACTTACTAATTTTAAAGCAGTTACCAGGGAAGCAAGGGACTGTAGTGAATTTTATCCATGGACTAAAACACTGGTGGACACCATTTTTACAATCTCATCCTAACTTGCTGGTGATAGAACCAACTGGTACCATTTTTGGTACCCTCCCTCTAGTCTGCTAGCTCCAGAGGGCATGCTTTGCTCACTGCATGCCATAACTGAATTTGGCTACTGCCCTGCACCCTGCTCATCCTGTGCAGCATCCATGCTGCAACCAGGCTGGGCAAGTGCTGCTCCGAACCACACCCTCTCCACACAGCAGTCAAACCACAGCAGGATCAGGTGAGCACCCTCAAACTCACCCACACGGCACAGAGCTAGGACAGGTGAATACCTTGAGCTCTGCCCTCCCCCTGCAGCAACTGAGCCATAACTGGCCTGAGCAGGTGTCTGTCCTAAGCCCCACCCACTCAGCACAGAGACAAAGCTGCAACCAGGATGGGTAAGCACCCAGAGGGGTTGGGGTGGGTGGGTGGGAAGGGTCAGGGGAATAAAGAGGCACAAAGATTCTCAATTGTAATATAAGTTGGTTATTGGGATGGTAGCACAGCATAGAGAATATAGCCAATGAATCTGTAACATCTTTCTATACTGGCAGATAGCAACTTCACTAGTTGGGGTAAGGATTTAATAATGTGGGTAACTGGTGAACCACTGTGTTGTATACTTGAAACTACTATGTGTGTCAACTATATTTCAAATTTAAAAACACAAAAAATAACAAGTGTTGGCAAGGATTTGGAGAAATGGGAACCTTCATGGACTGTTGGTAGGAATGTAAATTGTTACAGTTATTATGGAAAACAGTGTGGAGGTTCCTCAAAAAACAAAATTAAACTACCATTTGATCTGGCAATCTCACTATTGGGTAGATATGCAAAGGATATGAAATCAATATCTTTAAGAGGTATCTGCACTCCCACTTTCACTGCAGCATTATGCATAAATAGCCAACACATGGAAACAATCTAAGTGTCCATTGACAGATGAATGGATATAGAAATATGTGTGTATAAATATATCATGTATATGTGTATACATACATGCACATGTGCAAACAATGGAATATTATTCAGCCATAAAAAATAAGGAAATCCTATCAGATGCCACTACTTGGACGGACCTGGAGGACATTACCCTAAGTAAAATAATCTAGATAGAGAAAGAAATATTGTATGATCTCACTTATATTGGGAATCTAAAAAGTCAAATTCATAGAGTCATAGAATAGAATGTTGATTACCAGGGTCTGAGGGGGTGGATGAAGAAAACTGGGAGAGTTTGGTCAAAGAGTACAAACTTCCAAGTACAAGATGAATAAGCAATGTACCACATGGTGACTACAGTTAACAGTCCTACATTGTATACTTGATATTTGCTAATGGTGTAGATTTTAAGCATTGTCACCGCAAGTGGGAAAAAGGTAATAATGTGAGGTGATAGATGTGTTAATTAGCTTGACTGTGGTAATCATTTCACCATGTATACCTATATCAAACCATCACATTTTACAACTTAAATATATACAATTTTTAATTATCAATAATGCCTCAATATAGTGGGGGTAAGCCCATCAATGAGTTTTTAATTTTGGTTATTGTATTTTTCAGTTCTAAAATTCCATTTGGCTCTTCTTTATATCTTCTATTTCTTTTGTAAGACTTTGTTTTTTCAATTGTGTCAAGCATGAACATAAGTGCTGATCTGAAGCATTTTTATGATGGTTGCTTTAAAATCTTTGTTAGATAAATCTAGCACCTCTGCTATGTCACTATTGACATCTATCAATTCTTCCTTTTTGCATTTGCTATGAGATATCCTTGATATGAGTCATTTTCAACTAAAACCTAAACATTTTGGGTAAAATGTTATGAGACGCTTACTACTGTTTGAAACTTTAGTTTCAACTCGCTTCCTCTGATTACACCTGGGCAAGGATAGACAAGTCTGTTACCTTGTTATTACCAGATGGAAGTAGGAAATGCATGCTTCCCCAGTTGCCCTACTCCACTGACACTGAGGGGGAAGGGCCCCTCATTATGTCATGCAGGGTTGGATAAGTGTCTTCCCATTAGGCTTCTATTGATACCTTTCTGGCTAGGAAGGATAGGAGTGTCTCGTTATTGTTCCACATGTGGCCTCCACTGACACTGTTGGGGGTAGTGATCCTGTCACTACTGTTCAATGATGGAAGTCCTGACTCTCCTCTGGGCCTCCTCTGATACCACTCTAGCAGAGAGGCAGAGGGGTACTTTATTGTAATTGCTCAGTGAGAATGAAACTCCTGCTCTAGACATGGTCTCTAATGACACCATAGTTTGAGGGGATATTTTGTTATTATTTGAAGGGGATGAAAGTCCACTGCCCAACTTCGCTTCTCTGATACAACCTTGGCAGGAGTGGGTGGGGGTTGGTTGCCTCATTACAGCCTGGTGAGGGTAGATGTCTAGGTTCACTACTTAGCTTTTGCTAGCACTGGTGGGGATGGATCCACAGTTCTTTCTGTGGTGGTTGGCTGGAGAGGAGTGGCTATTTTCTAAGAGGCTTCTGTCTTGCTAGGCTGCCCCTTTCCTGATTCTTTGACTAGAGAGAACAGACTTCTGTAGGGGCCTGTGTACACTTGTTAGTATTCTGGGTTGTTGGCTTCTTTATCTCCAAGCCTGAGATATATGAAGCAAAAAAATCCCAGAAACTCACCACTGTGTTCTTGGGTCCTAAGGTCCCTAGCCAGTCTACCTTCTTCTCTCCACCTATCAGAATGTATTTTTGCTTGTTTCATATATGATGCCTTGTGTTTTTGTTGTACTTGGTGGAAGGAATAGGGGCAATTATGTCTACTGCATCATCCTGGATGCAGAAATCCTGCCAAGTTGCATTTTATTTCCAGATCCATTCCCAGCTACACTTGCAGCATGGCACAGATATGAATATATCCTGGACAATGATACCTAAGGATGAGTCTGCTAGGAGGTTTCTGGGGAAGATTATCCTCCTTTATAGAAAAGATACATGAGGCAAAATCTGTAAATATGATCAATATTTCTTGCCTGTGAATATGATTGGTGAGCATGTAATGATTGGCAGCCATTTTACAACTAGGAAGGTACAAACCTGAAATTGAAAACCAACTTGCCATTGATAGTAGAGTGAAAAGACAGAAAGAGCCTAGGCTTTCAAAATTGTCATTTAGCCTTGAAGGAACCAAATCTGCTCAGATTTGCTATTACATAAAAAATGTCCTTATTCTTTAGGCCATTTTAGTTGGATAGTCTATTACAGCCAAAAGCATCTTGATACACTAGGTTATTCCCAACTGTAAGTTAGGAATTTTCATATGAATGTTTTACCTAAACTAACAATTTCTAGATGCATAAATTTCATTCTTTAAACTAAAAGCAAAATGCCATCTAAAATACATCCTGCAATTTGCTGCCTAAGTATTCCTGATATTGAATCTTATCTGGTCAAAACTCTAGTACTTAATTTTTAACCTACTGTAGAATACATCTTTCAGTCACTTTTTAGAAGTCTAAGATGAAATAAAGCCTTTAAAATGTTAGTTGCTTTTCTGTGATTATGTGGAACTCATAATACAAAACTACATATGAACATATTAATCACAATATGATACTTGGCTATAGTATCTTGGATTTACTTCCAGGCCTTAATAGGTTGATAATATAGCCTTAAAATTTAACTGTTCATAGAAGAATAAACAAAGTTGACCTAAATTTTACAATACTCTGAAAAGATAATATTTTGTGATTTCCTAAAATATCTCAGTGTAAAACCTTTAAGGACCAATATACTTTTGAGTTTAGAATCATTAGCTGAAATAAAATGAAATAAAATACTTTCTTTGCTTCAGTTGCAATAATAAGCAGCTCTTGATTTTCCCAGGGGAAGAAATCTATTTAAGAAATGCAGAAACAGCTTCTAAGTTGTGTTAAACTTAGTGAATAATTCACAGAATCAATTTTTCTATCATTAACATTATATAACACAAATAATTCAGAAAATATGAATTCATTTGAATAATACATGGACCAATGTTGTATGAACTGTATCCTGAGCTTAAAATAATACAGATAAGTCATGCTAACTCTGGCTATGTTGAATGATATTAGTTCAAGTATTCTGTTTTAGTACTGAGTGTATCTAACAAAGGCATAAGAAACGGACTACTATTGTCTGATAACTCTCCCATATTATTTAGGCCTAATATATATCGGGTAGCCCCTTTGGAGCTGCTCCATAAAGTAGTAGGTGTGTCTCTTGCCTCAGTTTTGGAATATGGTAACAGAGGGCAAATAACAGGTTCCACTACAATCCTAATAAATTTGACCAACTGAGGCAATGAAACTACCAGCATCTAAATCATAACTCATGAATTAAGGTACAGATCCAAAGGAATGTGAGAATGACAGTGAGAAGCAATGGGTCCAAATAAATGCCATAGGGCGTGTTCTAAACTCATTAAGGAGAGGAGAAACAATGTCTGACAAGATTTTTATGAACTCATAGAGTATGCTTGTATGCAAGGGAAAGGACCATTTAAAGAGGCTAGAAAAATGGAAAATAATAGATGCTATATTTTCTGATTCAATACATGAAATCATAATAGAGAAGACTTAATAATGAAAGTACTCCACACCACTTCTCAGAACCATGAGTTGGTCCAAAAGAAGTCACTTAAAATACTATTTTTTTTTCATTTTCACAGCTAATACGAAACTTGTATATATAAAGGAAAACATCACATACACACTGAGGGCCTAGTATATAATCTTAGTTTCTTATTTTCACTTGCATATAAATAGAAAGTTAAAATTATCCCAATCAAAGCCATGTGTCAGGTGGTTTCAAGAATATTAGGAAGTAGAACAGAGGGGGAAAAAGTGGCAGAGTATGAAGGCAAGGCAGAAACCTCCTCCACCCCACACACACCAAAGAAGCAACTACAGCAAATACAACTAACCCTGAAAATGACCTGAAGACTGCAAAACAGACCACATACAGTTGGTGAAGAAGAGAAGACCACACAGAGAAGGGTAAAGTGGCAGTGCCATGATCAATCCTGATTCCAACCCTTCCCCCATACCAGCTCACAGGTGGGAGGAAGAGGAACACAGTCGGGAGGGGATAGGCACTCAGGAACTCCACACACCTGGCCCTGGAGATCTGCTCTGGGAACATGAGTCTACATTGCACCGGGTTCTGGTGATTAGCAGGACTGTACACCAGGGAGATCTGGAGCACTCAGGGAGGCTGAGACTCTTTCCCCTGGTAGAGAACGCATGCTCTGGCAGTCCCACTGAGACCCAACACAGAGGCAGCAGTTTGAAAGATTTGCCAGCAGTGGGAGGAATGCCAGAGGGGTGAGGGTTGGGTGGAGCTCTGTCTGCAGGAGAAAGGGCAGGTGGAGGACACTTCCCCAACCCTTTCTCAGCCCAACAGGTCAGGCACTCATAGGAACCCCAAACACTCCATCCCCCTTGCTGGTGGCACTTCCCTATGAACCAGGCAACCTGCCAGGTCCTGTGGGCCCAGCAGCATCAGACTTTGTTGCCTGGCCAGCACAGGGAGGCTTTCCCAACTTTCCTGGCCCTCTCTCAGTCCAGCTTCAGAGGAGCCTGTGAGACCCAACTCCAAACACTCCTTCCTCAATGCTGGTGGCCCAGCCCCACTGTGTTCCCCTTTGCACCTGCCCCACCCACCCCTTTAGCCCAGAAGCTCCACCATCCCTGCACAGCAGGCAGAGCACAGCCCCACTCACAAGGATCCTAGCAGAATTGCTGCTGCCCTGCTCACAAAAGTCTAGCTGAGGAAAACTGCCATCCACGGGGGACTGAGGTAGACCACTGCTGGCAGACAGAAATGCAGCCCTGCCCATAGCCCACCAAGAGCAATTGGGGCTCTGCCACAAAGGAGAACCAGACACTGGAGAGCAAAGAGTCTTGAGCTTCTGTATTCCCACTACATAAAGTTGTTACTCTATAGACCAGAAAGCATAGCAGATCCATCTAATATAAAGGAAGAAACACAGAAACCCTGACAAAATAAGGAGGCAGAAGAATATGTTCCAAACAAAACTACAGGATTAAACACCAAGAGATGGCTAAATGAAATGTTGATTGCCAATCATCTTGATAAAGATTTTAAAGTAACAGTCATAAATATGCTCACTGATCTGCAGAAAAGTATTGAAGATCTCAGGAAGGACTTCCACAAAGAGATAGAAGAGTTGAAACAGAGCCATTCAGAGCTGAAGAATACAGTAACTGAAATGAAATATACAATGGAGGGAATGAATAATAGACTACTACAAGAAGAAGAGATAATCAATGAGATGGAAATTAGAGAACAGGACCACAATGAAGCTGAGGAACAGAGAGAAAAAAGAATCTCTATGAATGAAAGAATGATAAGAGAGCTGTATAACCAATCCAAACAAAACAATATTTGCATAATAGGGGTACCAGTAGGAGAAGAGAGAGACAAAGGGATAAAAAGTCTCTTTGAGGAAATAATTGTTGAAAACTACCCAATCAGACAAAGGAAATAGACACTCAGGTCATGGAAGTACAGAGAGCCCCTAACAAATGGAACCCCAGGAAGCAACACCAAGACATATAATAATTAAAATGACAAATATTTAGGGTGAGGAGAGTGTATTGAAAGAAGCCAGAGAAAGAAAAAAGATTAATTATAAGGGTAACCCCATCAGGCTATCAGCAGACTTCTCAGCAAAAATTTTACAGGCCAGAAGAGAGTAGCATGAAATATTTAATATATTGAAACAGAAGGACCTTTAACCAAGAATCCTCTACCCAGCAAGATTATCATTTGAATTCAAAGGTGAGATTAAACATTTCACAGATAAATGAAGGCTGAAGGAATTTATAACCACTACACCAGCATTGCAGGATATGGGATACGTTAAAAGGATTGCTGTAGATGGAAATGTTTCTAAACCTAAATAGTTTTCAACAGTGAAAATAAACCCACAGTGAAGATAGTAGACCAATTACTTACCAAGCAAGTACAAAATTAAAAGAAAAGTAGTAAAACCAACTACGTATAGTTTAGCCAAGGAATTAGTCAAGGAATGCACAAAAAATGCAGATTATGACATGTAATACATAAAGTGTGGAGGAGGAAGAATAAAAAAGTACTTTTAGATTGTGTTCAAGATAGAGCAATCATCAACTTAATATACACAGTTATATAGGTAGAAAGCTATGCATGAACCTTATGGTAACCACAAACCTAAAGCCTATTAAATGATCATAAAAAAATTAAAAAAGAGAAATCCAATCACAACACTAAAGAAATTCATCAAATCACATATATATAAGAGAGGAAGAAAGGAACAGAGAGGAACTACAAAACACCCAGAAAACCATTAATAAAATAGCAATAAGTACATACCCATCAGTAATTACCTTAAATGTAAATGGACTGAATGCACAAATCAAAAGACATACAGTGGCAGAATGGATAAAGAAACAGGATCTATCTATATGCTGCCTACAAGAGACTCAATTCAGATACGAAGACATACACAGACAGAAAGTGAAGGGATGGAAAAAGATATTTCATGCAAACAATAGGGAGCAAAAAGCAGGAGTAGCAGGACTTATATCAGACAAAATAAACTTCAAAACAAAGAAAGAAACAACAGACAAATAAGGACATTACATAATGATAAAGGGGTCAATGCAATAAGAGGATATAAACATTATAAATACCTCTGCACCCAACAGAGAAGCACCTAAATATGGAAAACAAACACTAACAGAACTAAATGGGGAAACACACTGAACTCATTCATACTAGACTTTAACATACCAACTTACATCAATAGACAGACGAGCAGACAGAGAATAAGGAGCCAGAGGCACTGAACAACACATTAGATTAGATGGACTTAACAAATACCTACAGAACATTCCATACACATTTTTCTCAAGTGTACATGGAACATTCTCCAGAATAGATCACATACTAGGCACAAAAAGAGCCTCAATAAATCCAAAAAGACTGAAATTGCATCAAGCAATTTCTCAGACCACAATGGTACGAAATAACAAATTACACAAACAAAAAATCCCACAAACACATGGAGACTAAACAATATGCTTCTAAATAATCAATGAATCAATAAACAAATCAAAGCAGAAATCAAGCAATACATGGAGACAAAGGAAAACAAAAATACAACAGTCCAAAATTTGTGGGCCATCACAAAAGTGATTCTGAGAAGGAAGTACATAGTTATACAGGCCTACCTGAAGAATGGAAGAGGTGGTACATATACACAATGAAATATTATTCAGCCATAAGAAGAAAACAAAGCCTGCCATTTGCATCAACATGATGGACCTAAAGGGTATATGTTAAGTGAAATAAGCCAAGTGGAGAAAGACAAATACCATATGATTTCACTTATTTGTGGAATATAAAAACAAAACAAAACAAAATGAACAAAAGAGCAGTAGACTCATGAACACTGAAAAGTGACTGGTGGTTACCATGGGGTTGGTTTGGAGTGGGTGGATGGGGACAATGAGCAGTATAAAAGGGCACAAATATTCTCAATCATAATATAAGTTGGTCATGGGGATGGTAGTACAGCATAGAGAATACAGCCAATGATTCTGTAACATCTTCCTATGTTGACAGATAGTAACCACACTAGTGGGGGTGAGGATTTAATAATGTGGGTAACTGTTGAACCACTGTGTTGTATATTTGAAGCCAATAGAAGATTATATATCAATGATACTTCAATAAAAAAAGATTACAATAACAAAGTTCTGAATTTAAAATGCATAGGGACTAAAAACAATGTGGTATCCTAAATTATATCCTGGAACAGAAAAAGGACATTAGAAGAAAAACTGGAAAAATCAAAATAGTGTGTAAAGTTTTGTACCATTTTTAATTTCTCAGTTTTGACAAATGTACTATGTTTATGTATGTCAGGATATGGGATAAGCTGGGTGACATATAGGAACTCTGTGCTATTTTTGCAACTTTTGTGTAAATATAAAATTATTCCAAAATAAAATTTTTATTTCAAAAAAAAGAATATTAGGAAGTATCAAGCACAATTCCTCCTCTGAGGACCTAATATTCCTACACTGGAGATATGCCTCTGGTAAGTAACAATTAACATCAAATTCAAAATTTCTACTTAAGATCAGAATGACAATAAATGTTCACTTCAGAGGAGGAAAAGTGTAAAATAAAGGAAGGTAACTATGGGAGACCATGAGGCAGGCTTAATGAAGAGAAAGGAAGTGGAGCTGACACTTTACAATGGGTAGTGCTGAGATACTTATAGGGGAAGATAAGTGTTTCCAGTTGGATAAATAGCATGCAGAAAGGTAAAGAGGTAGATGCAAATATTATGAGTTTAAGGACCCAGTAATAGGAATTCTGTTAGTGAACAGAGAGAGAGAAGACTGGAAAGGTATGTTGGAGCCAGACTATAAATAATTTTGAAGGCAAGAGGCAGGGGTGTGCTTTTTACCTAGAACCAAAGCGGAGTCACTGAAATCTTTTGAAAAGAAGAGAGATTCAACCAAAGTCATTATAGTATGGTTACCTGGCAGTACATGTTGGCTGGATGGAAGTTGGGATGGTGTGGGGAGTAGGCTTAAAAGTAGACAGACACGTCAGTAAGTTGCTGTGGTGATCCATGCACAGAATAATGGGAACCAACCTACATGTGGATGGTAGTACAGTTACCCTTGAACAACACAGGTATGGACTGTATGAATCCATTTATATGCTGATTTTTCTCAATACATATGTTAGGAAGGAAGGAACTCAGCTTGGTGCCTCAGGGAAGTTAAATATACTGAGGCGAGAAACCAGTCAAGAAAGCAAAGTAAGTTTTAATGCACTCTGCATAGAGTAACAGAGTGAGCTGCCTAAGGTGAGACAGGCCCGGCAGCTCATTCTGAGGCTTCTTTTTTGTGGTTTTGGCAGGGCAGAGAGGTCCTTGATTGACAGTTGTCAGCCCTCTAGGCTGGTTCTGATTGGTGAAATGAGGACAGAAGCTGTGCTGTGCCTGTGCCTCTGATGTTTCTTATCTGGGGGGACCCTGGACATTTCCTGAGTCACTGTTAGACCCTCTGGTTTCATCTGATTAACTCTCTGAGTCATTTCTGGCTTTCTGGCTCTATTTGATCAACTCCCTGAGTCATCTTTGGGGGCCCTCTCACCTTTTCATCCCGCTCATTTCTGTCTTTCTGCCTAACACGTATATTGGAAACATTTTTTGGAGATTTGTGACAATTTGGAAAAACATTTTATTTTCTGTAGCTTACTTTACTGGTAAGAATACAGTATATAATATATCCACAAAATATGTGTTTGTTATCAGTAAGACTTCTGGTCATCAATAGGCTATTAGTAAAGTTTTGGGGGAGTGAAAAGTTACATACAGATTTTTGACTGTGCAAGAGGTCAGCACCCTTGACCCCCATGTTGTTCAAAGGTCAACTATACTTGGGAACAAATATATCATAAACAAATACATAATAAATGGGAAATAACATGGATTCTGCTATGAGCAAAGGTTCCTCTGATGTTTCCTGACAACATCCAAGAAGAACCAAAGTGATTGCAAATTTGTTCCTCCAACAAGTGACACAATAGAGATGCGGTTTCAACATATTTCACCTCAGATGCAGGGAAAGAACCAAAACTGCAGGAAGAGGAGCTCAAAGCAGATATGAGAAAGAATCTTCTCAAATAGCACCGAATGGAACAGAAATTTGATATCAAGTAAGACTATAAGATTTCTTCTGTAGATATTTTTAGGAAAAGAGATTGTGTTTGTGTGTGTGAGAGTGTGTGTGCAGGCATGTGCACATGAACCCACAACCCAGTACATTCCCACCTTGAGCGAGGTAAATCAAAAGAAATTGATGACATTCTTAGGTGGTTTCCAGCCTGTGATTCTTGGGCACCATATCTGTTTAATTAAAAAGCTATTCAACATGCACAGAAGACATTACAAAGGATGTTAATATTAAAATAAAGAAAATTGCAGAGTCATTTAAAAATCATTATCAAACATTTAAATTTCCATTAAGGAAAGTGGAACAATGAATCTTTAAAGGCTCCTAAATGGGTGGCACTCCACATTGTATATTTCAATACTTATGAATAGCCAATTGTAAGTAATCCAAATTTCAAAAGACAACTGGCCGGGGGAGGTGTATACAAGTGATTAGAATTTCAAAGAGCTCAGAATAAATACCAGCTCTTTGATAGGATAATTTATGCATAAAGTGGCAGGAAGAGGTATCTGAGTTGTTCTTGGAAAGTTCACACAGAGCTATATTAGGAGTTTAAAGCAACCTTTGGAAATTTCTTATGTGTAATGAAACTCTCGGCAAGGTGTTTTTCCATATTGAGATATTATTGACCAGTGGTATACACAGAGAACATCTAATGGTCATATTGCTTTATTACAAATAATAAAGGAATAGTATCTGCAAAAAATACAAATTTTGATCTGTTTGCTTGGGTATCATTTAAATTGATGAATATCATCAAAAACAGCCCAAGGAAAACCGAGATGAATTACCAATTCAGAGGGATACTTGAGTTCAATGTCTTTTTGTGAGCACAAAGAAGTCACAGGAAACTCTAAATCCTTGAATGTATAGAGCTATTTAGTAATCCGTGGCTCTTTGGGAAGGAAAAAAAAAGACTGAAATACCCATTGTATTTGGTAAGCCAGTTGAAGGTTTACATAGGTAATGTTAAAGAGACCATCACAAACAGTTCACAGTCTTGGACAAACATTTTTCCACAGGGTAAATATCAGAGAATGTAAGAAAAAGTCACCCTTAGGAAAAAGAAACCATTTATTCTGAAAGTACATAAGATTATAGTCTACAGTTCTTAGTAGCAATACCTCCCAGTTCTGAATGCTTGTGTTGAACTTATTCCTTGTACGTATACTGGGGAGAATTTAAATTCCAAAGATCTATTTTGTTCTGGGAAATAAAACCCATTAGTATAGTGCCTATTGCTGAGTCCACAAAAAATTCCCAAACTTAAAAACTCCTTGGCTAATGTGGAACATTTTCAGGAGATTCATGGGATATCTCTCTGAAAATTTCACAGGCCCCAGCTGATACAGGAGCAGCATGACTGGATCTCTGTCTGGACTCAAGTCTAGGCCTGGGCCCCAGCGTCCCTGCAAAGGGGCTGCAGCCTGTCCTTTCTCTTCCAGAGCTCAGTTCCACAACTACTGCCTACATTTCAGAGCAAGCAATGTGGCTGGGGGCATGCAACTCAGGACATTTTAGATTCTGGAGCTAAGCCACAAAACCCTTATTAAAAATCTTTGTGAGTTCTGTAACATCTTTCTATGTGGACAGAAAGTAACCGTACTAGTATGGGTGAGGATTTAATAATGTGGGTAACTGTTGAACCACTGTGTGCATACTTGAAACCAATATACGATTGTATATCAATGATACTTCAATAAAAAAAGATCATGAGGAGCTGTCCTCAGATTGTATGGTGTGCAATGCAAACTAATCATGCTCTTTGCTCAGACCAACAATCTGAGAACAAAGCATTCTCTCAAAACAAATTAAAGGTATGTCCTTCTCATGGTGAGTGGGAAGGAGATTGTATAATTTATCCAGGCAAGGATTATATGAAATTTGAATGATGTAAGGGGAACAGGGAGAGATGGTTGATGGGAGGCTAGGGAAGGGAGAAGGTTAGGAGGAAGGGTAAGATATGTGGTATAACAGAAGCAGCTATGGCCGAATGCTTGTCTTATATTTGTGTCATCTTACAATTTCAGAAGTCAGCATATAAAATAGGGCTTTGGTTCTAATAAGGGCTGCTAAAGGCCCCTGCCTCCCTGGCCTGCTTCACTGTTACCTGATGTAACAACTCTTAGCGAGGAAGACAGGACACTGTACAAATGAAAGATGGGTAGCAGCCAGGGCAGGATTAACCTGCTCTCACGCAGTTCTGAAGAGCAATTGAATGTGGCCTCCATGAAACCTGAGTTTAAAATGCCTCATTTGGGGCCTCCCTGAAGAGTCAGAGACTAGTGAGGCTTCTTTCTTGGACTGCTATGCTGAGAGGTTTCTATTCTGGATTTAAAGAAATACAACAGACTCTCTGAAAAAAAATATGGTTTATATTCCTGATTATCAACAGAGCCCAAACACATGCTGGCATAATATTTTACATTGCTGCCTCTATTTCATGTGAGACTAATACACTAATAAAGCTGAAACATAACAGAAGGGCACAGTATCTGCTTCAGAAATTGGAATTTCATATATAGAATCTAAAAACCTAGTAAAAATCTCGGCTTAATGAGCCAGGCCTTGATATAAGGGAGAGAAGCAAGCTAGCAGGCTGTTGCCTATGTGAAGGAGCTCTAACCAGGCCTTGGCTCGAAGCAGGCAGGATAACTGGCCACCCTGGGCTGGTATGTGAGGGAATCTGACACTTTCCACAGTATTTTCTTACAGGATTATCTGCCAACGTTGTAGACCTCATTGCATATTTAGCATATGCATGTAGCATAGCATAGTACATAAGAGTGTGGGATGAAAATTTAGTCTACTAAGGTTCAGGAATAAGTTTCTTTATTTCCTAATTCTCATCACAGGAATGTTGCCTAACCTCTCTAGCCTCAGTTTCCACATCTTTAAAATGGTAGCATCAAGAGCTCTGATCACACAAGATTGTTGGGAGTGGTAGTAGTAATATATATTTAAGTATATTACACTGAATCTGGCACAGTGTAAATACTGAAAAATAATTGGTGCCCTTTCTCAAGACAGCAACACCAGAATATTTCTGCTTTATCCCTGTCAGATGGTGGTCCAGTGGACTCCTCAAAGGAAATTTGTTCATACACAAGGAACAAGCTACAACCAAATGACATGAGTTTTCTAATACATTCTTCAAGGTATTTTCCAAGAAAATGAGAACTCACAAAAGGAACTACTTTAGGATGGACAGATTTAGCAAATAAAAATATAAAATGCTCAATGAAATTTGAACTTCAGATAAACAAAACATAATTTTATTATAAGTATGTCCAAATATTGTATGCCACATACTTAAATGTGACTCCTATTTCTCTCATCTCTCATATCCAAATTGTCAGGAAATCTTGTTGGCTTTACGTTAAAAATATATCCAGAATATGGTTACTTCTTGCCACCACCCTGGCTTCTGTCATTTTCATCTCCTGTCTAGATCATCACAAAAGCATCCTCACTGGTTTCTCTGCTTCTGACCTCCGCCCACCACAGCAGACGAGTGACCTGTTAAAATGTAATAGACTCTTCCAGTGGCTTCCCATTTCATTTAGGGAAAACACCAAAGTCATCACATGGCCTACAAAGTCTGTTTTATCTTTATTTAGTATCTGTCTCCAACCAGTAAACAGCAACCTTTGAGAGAGGTTAAGGATGTTTTGCTCTTTTGTTTATTACTCTTTACACAGTGCTGGCACATAGTTGACACTCAATAAATATGTGTTGTATAAATAAATGGATCAGGCATTCCAGGTAATGTAAAGAAATGTGATATTCACTATCTCACCAAGATATCTGCACTTTCATGTTCATTGCAACATTTTTCACTACTAGTAGCCAAGATATGGATGCAATCTAACTGTCCCTCGATGGAGGAATGGATAAAAAATATGTGGTAAATACTGTGGAATATTATTCATCCATAAAAAAGGAAATCCTGCCATTTACAATAACATGGATAACCCTGGAGGACATTAGGCTGAGTGAAATAAGTCAGACTCAGAAAGACAAGTACTATATGGTCTTACTTATATGTGGAATCTAAAAAAAGCCAAACTCATAGAAAGAGAGTAGATTGGTGGTTGCCAAGGGTGATGGGTGAGGGAAATGGGGAGATGTTGGTCAAAGGGTACAAACTTCCAGGTATAAGATGAATATGTTATGGAGATCTAATGTACAGCATGGCGACAACAGTTAACAATACTATATTGTATGCTTGAAAGTTCCTAAGAAAGTCTCAGCATACCAACAATGAAAGATGGTAATTATGTGAGGTGAATGATTGTTAACTAACCTTAATATGGTAAATATTTTATAATATATTATGGGCATCAAATTATTATATTGTATATCTTAAACTTACACAATGTTATATATCATTTATAGCTCAATAAAGCTGGGGAAATTTTTTAAAGGAAATGCTATATTGAAGTTTCTGGTATGCATTTCTTTCACTCTGGCATTCTACACATAGCTGAGTGAGGAGGTAGTTAATAGTGATTACCATATCACCAAGAAAACAACTGCAACTTATGTCTATTGAGAGCATTTTGATAAATAATCTATTATACATTGTCTACAATCCTTACAAACACCACTGCAAAGTAAGTGAAGCCCAGTGAGATTAACTGGCTAGCCTAATGTTACCAAGATATTAATTATTTGACTAACACTGAAGTCAAGTCCTAGCTAAATCTAGTCTGTACTCTTTCCAGATTATACTGAACTGCTTCCATGTAGAGCTTATAGAAATTTCTGTGGCTTCTATATTTCTATCAAAACTTCCTTCCCTCAAAATCTCCAACTACTAAGTGACATCTTGCTTTGCATTGTACTTAGAAGCATAACGTAATTTTGTTGGAGATCACTGTTGCATGTGTGTTAATACTTTACATTGAAGAGTAGGTATTACCTGAAGTTGGGTCTACTGAAAAACTCTGATACCACTGAATGAAGTATTGATAGCTGCCTACCTATACAAATGTCATATTCTGAACTGGGGCTGAAACACAGTGACAAAGAACTTCCACAACTCCCTCCAATATCTTTAGGTACTTTGTGACAGGTGTAATGGTGCTATGTAAGCTGTACATTGCCATATAGTTAGAATGCTGAATTTTTAATAAGGATAAACTTACATTATCAGGTGTGTCCCATATAAGAAAAGCTTGAGTCTTTTGAACAGGTTAATAACCAAATTTTTATAAAGTTATAAGAAAGCAATAATGAATGCTAAGTACACTATAATTTGATATCCCCTTCTAAGTACTGTGCTATCTGTATATCTCATTCACTATAATTGAAACCTTATCACCTTTGATTAACATTTGCCCATTTCCCCCACTCCCTTGCCCCTGGTAACCACCATTCTGTCCTCTGATATTAAGAGTTCTGCTCTTTTCTATTCCACGTGTAAGTGAGGTCATGCAGTATTTGTCTTTCTCTGCCTAACTTATTTCACTCAGCATAATGTCCTCCAGGTTCATCCATGCTGTTGCAAAGGACAGGTCTTCCTTCTTTTTAAGACTGGTAACATTCTATTGTTTTATATGTATGTATGCACATTTTCTTTTTTCACTCATCCAAGGTTGTTTCCAAACCTTGGTTCTTGTGAATAATGCTGCAATGAACATGGGAGTGCACATATCTCAGGACAACCTATTTCCTTTAGATATAGATCCAGATGTGGGATTGATGGCTCATGGTAGTTCTATTGTTAATTTTTTGAGGAAATTTTCATAATGACTATAATAATTTACATTCCCAAAAATAGTGTACAAAGATTCCCTTTCCTCCACATCTTTGTTAACACTTCTGTTTTCCTTTTTTATAATAGCCAGCCTAACAGGTGTGAGATGACATCTCATTGTGCTTTTGATTTGCATTTACCTGTTGGCATTTATATGTCTTATTTGGAGAAATGTATATTTGGGTCCTTTGCTCATTTTTCATTCCATTTATTTGTTTCTTGCTATTGAGTTATTTGAGTTCCTTATGTATTTTGGTATTAATCCTTTTTCAGATATTTGGTTTCTGAATACTTTCTACTACTCCATAGGTTGTCTCTTCATTCTGTTGATTGTTTCCCTTGCTAGACAGAAGCTTTACTTTGATGCAATCACCTTTACCTACTGTTGCCTTTGTTGCCTCAGTTTTTATAATCATATTAAGAAAATCATTGCCAAGACCAATGTCAAGAAGCTTTTTACCTGACTTTTTCTTGTAGTTTTACAGTTTCAAATCTTATGTTTAAGTCTTTAACCCATTTTTTAGTTAATTTTTATATATGATGTGAAATAAAGGACCAATTTCATTCTTCTACATGTGGGTATCTGGTTTTTTCAGCACCATTTTTTGATAAGACTATCCTTCCCCACTGTGTGTTCTTGGCACCTTTATCAAACATTAGTTGATCATATATATATATGGGTTCATATATGGGCTCTATTCTGTTCCATTGTTGTATATGTCTCTTTTTACGCCAGTACTATACTGTATTGACTACTATAGCTTTGCAGTATATTTTGAAATCAGGCAGTAAAATGCCTCTAGCTTTGTTTTTATTGTTCAAGATCACATTGGTTATTCAGTGTCTTTTATGGTTCCACAGCAATTTTAGGATTGCTTTTTCTCTTTCTGTAAAAAATGCCATTGAAACTTTGATAGGGTTTGCATTCAATCTATACATAGCTTTGTATACAATGTATAGTATGGACATTTTCACAATATTTTTTCTTCCAATCTATGAACACAGGATATCCTTCCATTTATATTTGTCTTCAATTTCTTTCAGCAACATTTTATAGTTTTCAGTGTATAGATCTTTCACCTCCTGGTTAAATTTATACTGCTAAATATTTTATTCTTTTTGATGCTATTGTAAATGGGATTGTTTTCTTAATTTTTTTTCTGATAGTTCATTGTTAGTATATAGAAGCAGAAATGATTTTTGCATGTTGATTTGTATACTGAAATATCACCAAGAAGTATTTGCATTGTATATTAATCTATTTAATCCATTGTTATTTCAAGAAATAATATTAAATTAAAATGTTTGGTAACCAGTGTTTTGTATTTTTTTTAAGTGTCCAGGCATTCAAAGATTATTTATTAATTAACTGAAGTATAAGATATTAAAGTTAGTCAAGGATCTGAAAATCACAATTTAGTTAACACATTAAATCTCTGTGAAACTATTTTAAGAATTCCATAAAATTAAACCCCTTAAAAAGGCATCCATCATATCATTCTATTTAGCTTAATATAATTTTCTACGTAAAGTTTTTAATTATATACAACTGTGGAAACGATAACTTTTAAAGCTCATTAAACAAAAATGGGAAATATTTGAAACTTGAATTACAAGGAACTTAACCCTGATCTTAAACAAACTAAAATATTATGCTAACATTGTCTTTATGTGGGAAACAAATTTTATACAGTCTCTGAATCATGCTAAATATCTTATTTTATCTTGAAAGTAAAGCTTTTTTTATTATCCTGTAGCTATAGTAACAAAGGCTATTATGTATATATACTTTCCAATGACCACCAAAAAAAACCCATTTAATAACTTTCTTATGTTTTGTTTTTTACCTTTTAGACAATTCATTTTATCTAAACTAGATATTCCCAGAATGCATACAAAATAGCTTAATTTTTGTTTGATCAGTTACTCTTTAAAGTTTCATAAGAGGGGAAAGAGAAGTGGGGACAGGGATGGAAGGCAGCGAGCTCCAGACAAGGAGAGGGAAGAATGTTTAAATGCAGAAAAAGAGATTGTACGTATACAGACACAAGAGAGTGACATATAGCTGATCTTGATGTAACTTAGACCCTTGACAATTTTATCAAATCATACAGTTAAAAAGCCAGCACTTCTTAATCCATAAGATACAGAAAAGAAGGAGGGGTGTGTCTCTTACGTTTAAAAAAAAATCTCGTTGAGACAAAAAGAAAGGCAGTCTTCTCATGAGGGTTCATTGTTTCTTGTTTCAAGGTATCCCTCAAATGAACAATGTTTTTCATGTCAAAAGCTCCCCAAAGTGACCACTGCCTTTCCAAATTGTCTTTGTTGAAACTGTTCCAGTTAGAGAAATAAGCACAAAATGTATGCTTATAGTAAGAAAACATGCCAGAAGCAGATGTTATAGTTGTAAAAGAAGAATACCCCTATGAGAGCTGAACAATCTGTAGAATGGTGCTTGTATAAAATGGGTTCTCTGGTGTTTGGCCAAAGGTCCTTCATCAACAGTCAGGGGCCAAACAAAACCTCCCAGTTCTGGGTAGATGAAACTAAACATGGCAATTCTCTGGGACTCAAATGCCATATATTAATATATCTTAATATTTAATGTTTATCCAAAGTGCACTGGTCTGAGGAGACCTTCTGATCTGCTCAGTCCCCAGAACCAGGTCACGGACAATTTATTGGGCTATACTCATCTTCTCCCAACAGACTTTCCTTCTTATGGACAAACACCATTCAAGACACTAGTACAGCAGGCAGACTGTAAGAGGAGCTATTAGACTTTAAACCAATTTTACAAAGGAATAATATAAATTTGGATAACAAAGATATTCCAAGAGACCTTAATCCTAGGAAAGCAAAATAAACCCAAAGCTGAAGGGCTTCAGTGAAATATTAGAGTTCAATTTAACATGAATTCACCTTTCAGCCTTGGACAGTGTGGCATATCAAACAGAGAGAAGCACAAGGGATGGGATATGTGTGCTAGTACTGAGTTAAGGGTCCTGATCCAACAATAGTACATTAGCTGAATCTCAGTGGAACTTCCATTTCTGTCAACGCCCTCTAAACCAAAGACCACTAGGAACACACTGCTGGTTAAACAGGTTGTGCACATTACTCGTTGCAAGGAAGAAGAATGCATGCCATGGAGAACCATGAGATATTTCTAGGACAGGGTGATAGAAATGACTTAACAGAAAAGATTTTTACTTGGGTTAGGTGATTTGGGGGAGGCTTTAAGGAAGCAGGGCTTCATTTTGGATTGCATGCTATCAGGAAGTGGGATAAATCTGTGACTGGCTATTTCAATAAATCTTCTCTACGGAAAGAGCAAATCAGAGTTGGGCTGTAAACTGTAATTGGTGAAGAGGACTCACTCATTCATATTAGTGAGGATTCGGGAATGCTTAGTATTCTGTGGCTATCACACTGTTCATGCTTTGTCTATGTTCAGACATAATTATGGAATGGTCTTCTTTTTGTCTTGATCCATCATTGTCACAGAGTGGCCTTGTTGGTGTTCTGTGACATTGTTCATGTTCAACAGAAGAATCCCAAGGCCTTGCAGTGAGTGACAGACTATCTCATGGCAACACCAAGGCATAGTGGTCATACCAGCCTAGCCTCTGGATGTCAGAAACCGGTTTTCTCTTTCTCATCTTAATTCACACCCCTTTTTCCTTGGGTCAACAGACATTTTGTCTGAAGACATAGTCAGTAGCATAAGCAATAGAGAAAATTTCTTCCATTAGAGAATAAACATGTTAGGGGCGACAAGCAAAGCCCATGTCAGAGGTATGTTGTTAAGCTATCAAGAAATGTCTCAAATTGGCTCCTGTGTAGAAGAATGGAAGTGGAGAGAGATAAATATACATTAAGATGTTAAGTCTGTCTTTTTCATAAATAGTTCAAACAGGCTTATTCAAGAGCCTATTTTGAGCTAGATTTCTAGTTAAAAGTAAAAGTGTCTAAATAGGAACAATATACCCTTTTTTGCTCAGCACAGAAAAGCTCTATAATTTGTTGGAGAGATAATAGAACTATTGCACAGACAAGACCAAAGCTTGTAAAAATCTGTTTACCACTGGCCTAATAATAAGTCATCCCCTCTTAGTCTTTTCATTTGCAATTGATTTCTGGAGGTTGGAAATTAGTTTATGACTCAGGAGTTTGAAGTCAGTAGGACGAATTTGCTGCTTCAGTGTCAGGATAGGTTGTAGGCAGTGATGGATTTGAAGGGAACAAAGAAACTTGGGCTCATAAAATGGGTTTGGGCAAGAGGTCAGATGAGCAATATGAGTGAGGAGGACATAAATAATAGTCACATCCTGTTGGCCTCTGCAATCCATGTCCATTGTCGGGCCTTGTGGGACTGGTGGAGAACTAGAAAACTGAAGTGGATACACCAGAGCAGCCATCAAGAAAAGGTGGGCTTACTGAAGCAATCCCAGGAAATTTTCTGCTATCACTGGTGAGCCTAGCCTAAAGACTAGATTTGAAGGAGAATTTACCTACATGGAATTCCCAAGAAAAAAGCTTAAAGAAGGTCCAGTGAACTGATGAATGGATTGAAATAGGCAGCCAAAGTAGACTTTCAGAAAACTGATCACTCCCAGATACACATTTTACATTGTCTGGCAGTGGTGATATTATTTTAGTTAGCATTTCTTCTTTTCTGCTTTTAATACCATAGCCCACCTGCCAACCTCCTGGAATGGTTCTTAATGCATCCCGTGTTGTTCTGTTGCTTGTTGTAGACTCTCTGGCATGGCCAAAAACAGAACAACCCTTTCTTGAGGATAATCTAGGTCCTAGACACTATTCTAGGAGCTTTACATACATCATTTCTAGTTCTTGCAACAATCCTGCAAAGTAGATATTTCCACCCCCATTTTATAGATGAAAATGGAGACTCAAAGAGGCTGTGTGGTAACCAGATTCAAATAACTGGATCCTGAGTTTTCATGTTCCTGTATTAAGGTGCCCAGCTTTCTCAGGGTGCCTTTACTTGTTCTCAGCTTTGGCACTTGCCAGGCCTGTCCCGTTGATCATTTTGGTAAAAATGTCACCTTTCCCAACAGGCTATCCTCCACCTCCTGGTAACTCAGGGCTGCTATCCCTCACAGTAGCTCTTTATCTATGGAATTTTTCACCAGAGACATTCACAATCTAAGAGAGATAAAGTTAACTACTTTTGTGAGGATTGCTCTCATTTGGTGGCTCTTCCTCCTGTGGACACTTCCTACGCCTACTGACTTCCCTGTCCACTTAGTATCCTACCTCTAAAATCATTGTCATATGTATGTTAAGAAATATGAGATTGAATATGGAAAATGGTATACTAAGAGATATATATTTATTGAACTCTGGCAGTGTTTAAGCTGCTGAGCATTACTTTTAAATTTTTAATTTAGAGAAACAGAAAAACACAAAGGACTACAAAGGCATGACCCTCAGAGGCCTGTGGGAGAGAGAAATCAGGCAGCAAACACTGATAATGCGGTCTTCCAACACTCTCCACCCCCACTAACCTCTGAAGGCCCGTGTAGAATTTGATAGAGGCTAAAAACCCTCACAAGGATGAGTATGTTTATGTCAAATGCCTCCCTACTTCTATTTGGAATGATTTTCTGTCCATTTTGTTTGGAAATCTCATGCGTTTTCATATTATTTAATCTAGAGTGGGTGCTCAACCTGTATTTGGCAGTTGAGTCTTCAGGACTGTTGATATCAGTGCTTCTCAGGTTTCCCAAAGTCCAAGCTTTCTAATTTGATATAATTTTATGCCCTCTCACCACCCCTGAACCTTGCCAAATTATCTGACACTTTTCAGACAGAGCTGCACAGGATATCAAATACCACAGTAAATATTGGTAAAATTGACCAAAGGAAATAAATACATATTAAAGCACTACACGTGGCATCCGTTTTCTCTAAAAATCAAGAATTATTTTCAAATGCAATGACAAAATCAAATGTCCATTATCATTATGAGGTACAATTACATTTCTAAATTGTCAAATTAACGTTCAAGCTGACCTGAGAAAAGATATGTCAGCTTCATGTGCTCCTTACTGTTCTGTAAAATAAAAGCTTTATATTCACCTTATTGCTCTATAAATACAAAATTTTAAGATTGTTCAGGAGGAAGAGATGAGTTATCAAGACATATTGAGCTACTTCAGAATGTGCCAAACCTCGGTATGTATAAATTCAATTATATACTATTTCAGAGACAGTCATTCTGTGTACATCAGAGGAGAACAGAATTGAAAATAGTTATACTTAACATAATTTTAAAATTAAAAAATATTTTTACATTGATTAAAAATATAACTCTTAAAGAATCCACATAGACAAAATATTTACCACATGGATGTAGTCAAAAACTAATGGCA
This sequence comes from Smutsia gigantea, assembly GCA_032199065.1. NCBI lineage: Eukaryota > Metazoa > Chordata > Mammalia > Pholidota > Manidae > Smutsia > Smutsia gigantea. Next base: position 25,786 of record JAVSCE010017657.1, read on the forward strand.
CATAATAAATGGAATAACTGTCCTGTTATTTTATTACTTTGTTCCAGTTTCCCTAAAGCCTCCACAGAGATACATATCTGTCAATTTATGCTACTTTTGAATAAAGAAATTGTGTACACTGTGCCCTCATCATAGATTATGAGCCCCACATCATATGTCATTACCATCTTCAAGTCACAAAATGTTACCTGGAGCTTTTCCAATGTTCACAGAGAAAGCCTGAGCAAGAATAAAATAATTTCAGGATAGATTCAAAGAACAAGTGCATCTTGAACTCTGGATATGAAGCAGAAATTTCTGGAACAAAACCAAAAGTTCCATGTTTGGCTCTGGAAGGAGCATATTCTGATGAGAATGTGTGGCTGACCTGCCCAATTTTATTTTCTTTGTTGTATTATTTCCCATCTCTCTTGGGACCCCTGGCTCCTATTTCACACAATGGTCTTAGGTGAGGGGAGTGGGTAGCTGAAAGAAATGCATGGAGGCATGATGGGTAACCATGCACTGTCAATTTGGATATAGGCTGCATCTCTCTAAAATGATAAGCTCATTACATTTCAGGCAACTTATATTATGGGAAAACTCAAAGAGATGAAACCTCCCTCATTCACAAGAGGATTAAGTTACTTTAACATTACCCCCCACCTAAAAAAATCATATCCTTTACTCCAGGGCAGGACCATATGTTAGGACCTGAAAAGGAGCTAGGACCCAGAGGGGATAAAGCAGGTAAATATGAGAAATACCCTGCCAGTCAGCAGACTCCTTCCCTCTTGCACACATGTGTGCACACATGTGCACACTTACTCTCTGGAAGAACAGGGCCAGAGCAGCAGCAGCAAATGAAAGAGAGCCAGAGCAGAGCAGTGGCAGGAGTAGTGGGAGGGAGGATGCCCAGCCAGCACCCCAGTATGCAAGATAAGAACAGAGATTAATATTTTTTAAAGATTAAAATAATTATGTTTCCAATGTATTTCTCCATTATTCATATTTAAGTCCATGAATATCATGCAAAAGAAAACATTAAGATTTACTTGTATTTACATACTACCAGATACTGGAAATTTGCATGGGCCCTGAAATATGTTACTGAAACATAAAATCAGTCCTTTTCCTTTTGTTGCTTTTGACTGCAGTTACAGTGATTCAGTAGTCAAGATTCCTTTGGTAGCAAATGATAGATCAACTCAAAGTATATTAAGTCATGAAAGGGGCTTTTACTGGTTTATGAAAGCAGGTAGGCAGGACAGGGTTTGGCAAGAGTTGATGGCTGACCGTGTTAGGAAGCTTTTGCAGATTTGCATCGAGTCCTCCTTCATTTGTAAGCATAAAGGAAAATACAACTGCCAGGGTAACCTGACATTCTGCTTAATAATGCAGCTGCCAGCACATTGGTGATCACTGTGTATGACTTTTATTTTGTGCATTCTATATTCACCACCACATATGCCTCTCCCCCACCAAAATTAAAATTAAATGGAATCATAAGAAATAATGAATATGTAAAATATTCACATGAAAACCATTTCATTTGAGCTTTGTGTAGCAGTAGTAAACTAGTGAAGCTGTCATCACATGCTTTATGAGATTATTATAATTTCTCTCTGGAATTTCAGCTGTGTTTGGCCAATTTGTTCCATTCCAATTTAATATAATGCTATGCTTCTGACGAGGTGTAGGTATTTTAAACCACAGTTGCAATCCCTCCTACACACACTCACACCTTTTAAAATACTTATTCATGTTTGAATGATTACATCAATTAACTGGGAACAGGCTGAAGTTGAAATGAATAGGGAGCATTATAACCATTCAACTATTTATTTCTAGGAAACAGAAAATAAAGATGCTTTTATCAAAACAGATATTTCAGAGAAGAGAGATGAAAGAAAAGTAGATGATCATAAGAGTGCTTTAAAATCTATGAGGGAAAATACTGCCCAATTTCAGGGAAGGCTGTGTGCCCTAAGAGTAGAGAGGGCCTGTCCAGGCTCCATCTGGAAGACAAACAGTATCTGCTTCTGAAAGAATACTCTGTAATGGGTCACACGTGGAGGGAGGGTGTCAGCATGTGAGATAGAAAAGGCACAGAGAGAAAGGCAAATCATAGGATTCTGAAGTGTGGATGGTAACCCATTGCTTGTTTCCAGATATGATAAAAGTGATGTATGCCACTGGCATCAGCTGAAAGCCACCAGCCATGGGCCATGTGGCCAGGTTTTCTCTTTTGTACCCAGGCAGAGGATATTTTATGATCTAACTGAGGTGTCTTTTTTTCTTTTCTTTAAAAATATTTATTTGTTAGTCATTCTGGAATGTTCCAAGGATACAGAAAAGAACAAAAGAGAATAACAAATACCCATATATCCACCCAACTGAACAAATGTTGGTTAATTCTTGGGCTATTTATCTCAGATCCTTGTTGGGGTACAGTAGCAGAGGTTCAGAGACTGCTAGTTCGTCCCCAGTATCTCTTCTTGTCGTTTTCTTTAGTAGCAGAACTTCTGATTCAGGTGTGCACAGGGCTTCCAAGAAGTGAAGGCTGTATACTCCAGCCTCCTTCCAGGATGGAAGATGATGGCGAAAAATAAAGCAGGAAGGATCAAGATGGTGTGGAAAGGCCTCACAAACATTTGAGTAAAGACATGAAGGAAGTGAATAAATAAACCATGTGGACCTCCAAAGGAAGAACATTCTTGAATAAGAAAACAGTAAATACAACACAAGGACCATGAAGCAAAATTATGCCTATTGCCTGTGAGTAACAGCAAAAGAGACCAAGTGGGAGAAGTCAATGGAATGCCAGAGGGAGAGTAGTAAGGTATGAGGTCACAGAGGTAAGGGGAACAGAAAGAGTAGATCTTTGTAGGCCACTGTAAAGACTTTGGAGTCAAAGCAGTGGGCATGGTGAATGGCCATATTCCAGATACATTATAAAGATACAGCCAATGGGATTCGTTGATGGATTGAGTGTGGGTATGAGAGCAAAGACAAGGGTGAATCCAAGGTTTGGGGCCAGAGCAATTAAAAGGATGCAGGATCCTTTACTGAGAAAGGAAAAAACTTAGAAGGAGCAGGTTTCACTGGGAAAATCAAGGCTTTGCTTATTGCAATAGGTTAAATGTTTGTATCCCCCCCAAATTCATATGTTGAAACTTAATCTCCAATGTGATGGTATTTGGAAAAGGGGCCTTTGGGAGATGATTAGGTCATGAGGGTGGAGGGGATTAGGTCATAAGAGCAATAAGTAGTGTCCTTATTTTAAAAGGCCCCAGAGGGCTCCTTTGTCCCTTCCACCTTGTGAGGACACAGAAGATGGCCAGCTAAGAATCAGGAAGTGGACCCTCACCAGACACCAAATCTGTCAGCACCTTGATCATACACTTCCCAGCCTCCAGAACTGTAAGAAATACTTCTGTTGTTTATAAGCCACTAAGTGAGTCTACAGCACTCTGTTACTGCAGCCCACATGGGCTAAGGCAGTTTTGAACCTGTTAATTTTGAGATATCTAATATATGTTCAGTTGGAGATGCTCAGTAAGCAGCTGTCAGCAACTGAACATGTGAATTGGGAGTTCAGTGTAGGGATCCAGCAGGAGACCTAAATCCGGGAGTCATCAGAGCATAGGTGGCATGAAAAGCCATGATCCTGGATGAGACGACATATGGAATTATTTTAAATAGAAAAGAGAAGACATCCAAGGACCAAGTCCTGGGCCCTTCAATGTCTGGAAGCTGGGGAAATGACGAAGATCCAGCAAGGGAGACTAAGAAGGAGCAATCAGAAACCCAGGAGAAAGTGACATTCCAAAAGTCAGGTGAAGATAGTCTTTCAGGAAGTAGAGAACAATCACTGTGTCCACTGCTATTGGAAGATCAAGAAATGAGGAATGAGAATGTACAATGAGGTGGAGAAACATGGACACAATTTGGAAACTATTACATGACTGCCTTAGTGAATCCATTGTTTTATTATTTTCACTAGGTAAGGATTATATTATCTCAGAGTTAGAAGACTATAAGAAGACATCCACCCAACCATTCAACCCAGATTACAGGATCCTTGACAGCTGTTTGCATAGCTTTTGCTTAAACACTTCCAGTGGTACTTGGCTCTCAACTATTGAAAACAATCATTTCCATTTTTCGTCCAGTCTGTATTCCAACACTAACTCACTCTAACATGATGTCAGGATATGAAGTCAGAAAAAAATAGCCATACCACTATGAAATAATACTGCCACAAGTTTCATTCTAGGATGCAAGACAATGACTTCATCCCAGTCACTAAGCCTACCTGCAGTCCATGTGTGAAAGAGAATATTCCAGAAAAAAATAGGTACAGAGAGAGGGTTGAGATGTGAGTGGGTAAAAGTCACTGGCTGGCTGACATAACAAACATTCAGAGAAACTTCTCCAGAGGAGTTACCAAGGTCAGTTCCCCACCTGTCCTCCTTGAGTGGGACCAATTCCACTTCAATCCCGCTGAACAGCAGGCCACAGTTCCCTTGATTATCCCTGCTCTGGCATGATTAAAATGCCATAAGCCATTTTTGTTGTGTGCATAAGTGGTCCCAGAAGAGAGGACCAGCCAATGCAATTTGAAACGGCTCTGTGAAGACTTAAGCAATGCCCACATGCAATCAACCCTCTGCTCCTACCTGTCTTCTCCTCCCATTATTAGCTACTAACAGTAGAACAAATAACATTTTTTTAAGAACACACTTTCAAATAAATACCTTTTCTGTATTCTGGAATAGAAAATAACTTTCCAGTGGGTATTATTACTTTCTCAAGCCCACCCCTTTACTATGATTATACTTGCACATTTGACCAGTCAGTATTCACATCATACCCTTCACCAAGTCCCACTCTTAGAACTAGCAGTCACTCACCCTGTCCCAGCCCCATGAGTTGAAACCCCAAACCCTGAACTAATCAGATTGACTTTTTTGGTTTACTCACAGTAGTCCTTCACTGAGAGGAACATAAATTTCAGAGCAGGACCTACACACACTACTGACATTACAGCCTTCCCAAAGCACCCAACATTCCCTTCCTCCTCATATTGCTCTATTCCCATACCCCAACACCACACACATTTAAAGATCATTCCAGAAACCTTTGGTAGTAAATTTTTGTATCATTAATTTTATTTTTCAAATATAGTTATAGTTAATTCTATTTGGTCATAGTTATAGTAACAGATATAGTTAGTTATGCTTATAGTTACAACCTTTTTATGGTTACCAGTTAAAATTATGATTATGGCTAGTATTGTTACTTACAGTTATTAACTGGCTGTGGTTACAGGTTATGACTACTAGTGAATATTGGCTCATGGCTGCTAATTTGTGGATACTAGGTATTGTTACTAACTAGTCACGGTTTCTGATTTGGGGTGATAATTATTAGTGATTACCAGGAATAGCTGCAAACTAGTTGTGGTTATAGTTTGGACTACAACCTAGTCTCAGTTAGTAACTTGTGGCTAGCTAGTTGTAGTTTCCAGGTTGGTCTACTAACTAGTTGTAATTACAGGTTTTGTTATAACTAGTTTTGCTTTCCAGGTTGGGTGACTAACTAGTCGCTAGTTACTACTTTGTGATGGAAAACTAGTCATGACCACCAGGTTGGGCTTATAAATAGCCAATTACTTGTTTGTGGCTGCTAAATAGTTGGGGTTACTAGATAACAGTCCTGACTAGCTTCAGTTACCAATTTGTGACTGCTAACTAGCTCTGCTACTGGCTGTTGGTACTAACTGGTTATAAGTACAAGTTTGTGACTACATACTTGTGGTTACTAGTTTGTGGCTGCTAACTAATTGGGGCTGCCAGGCTGAAGATGGTGATAAGTCATGGTCAGCAGCTTATGGCTACTAATTAGTTGTGGCTGCTGGTTTGTGGGCACTAACTAGTTATAACTCATAACTTATAACTGCTGTTTTGTGGCTTTTAACTTTTGGTTGCCAAGTGTTACTACTAAATGTGTTTACTAGACATTATTTTAACTAATTATGGTTATTGGCCTGGTTACTAACTAGTTGTAGTCGCTAATTATGGTTAATTAGAGTTCTCGTTAGTTGTGCTTATAGTTGTATTTGTGGTTAGTTGTGCTTCTGGTTAGTTTTAATTGGTTATAGGTATAGTTATACAGAGTTATAGGATTACTTATAGGTAGTTGTACTTAAATAGTTATAGCTATTATAAAGTGTTAAAGTTGTAGTTACTTGCAGTTGACTTAGAATATAACCTATTTACAAAGGTACCTTCAGATTTTCCAAAGCTTTAATGATCCATACCCACTGAAAAATATATTTTTACTAAATTCCAATACATTCATTTGACTCATTGCTATAGGGAACCTAAAGTGTAATGTCTTTCAAGGCAAAGCCATATATGTTAGCTTCCTAGGGATTCCTTGTGGTCCTGCGTTCTATTTGTTATGCTCCAACTACAGCAGATTCACAAGTAAAAGGCCAACTACGTATGCAATCTATTCCTAGAAAATGCTCCTGCCCAGAATCCCGGGCTCCTGTCCAATCCCAAGGAAAAGTGAGCAAGAAAACCTACAAGGAAACCAGCTGATACTGATTCCAATCCTCTGAACCAATCCTGCCTGAGTCCCCAGTCCAGTGTTCCCTCCATTAAAGATGTTTCCATGACCCTCAGATTCAGAGATGCCTTTAGCCCTACCTAGAGAGCAAGATAGGCATGCAGGGGGCAAACCACAACTTGTATCACCCTTATGAAGTCCTCATTTACCAAGTCTATGTTAAAATCTTATCTCCTCCAAGATCTTCCCAGAGGTTTAAGGTCAGGATCCATCTCTTCTTCTCCTCAAGACTCTAGGTTTAGTGTAGCACTGAGTGTGTTCTAGCTTGTACAGGTCTTTATACCAATGTCTCCATTCACTTCCCTCAGTGGATTATGAGCTCCTAAAGGATAGAACCACATGCTTTATTCAATTGTGCATGCACTAGAGCAAAGAAGTGGTCTAAAGTACTTGTGAAGTCAGTCACAATGAACATTACTAATAACAGGATATCAAAGTTTGAGATGGCTTATTTTGCTTTAATATATATATATGTACGTGTGTACATACCTATACACAAATATTCATTCTAGGTTATACCAAAAACATAGCCCTGGGTTATACTCTGATGGGCATTCATTCACTTGGCAAACATTTATCAAGAACATACTTTGAACTAGGCACTAATCCAGACATGTGGAATATTATCAGTGAACAGAACAGACAAAGATCCTTGCCTTCATCTTGCTTACCTTCTAGTACCATGAGACAGACACAAAGCTAAAGAGAAAATAAGTTGATTATATAGTAGTTAGAACGTAATATGTGCTATGGAATTAAGAAAACATGGAATAGGGTAAAAGGTGAGGGACAAGTTGCAGTTTTTAAAAGGATAGCCAGTGTAGGCCTCCATGAAAAGGTGGTATTTGATTTGAAAGGCAAAAGGGGGCAGCAATGTGGATGCATAGGGAGAAGGCATTCCAGGACAAAGCAATAGGCAGTGCAGAAGCCCCAATTAGGGAATAAACTTTGCATGATCACGGAACAGCGAGGAGGCCAATGTGGCTGCAGTGGAATGGAGTAACGACATCTCATCCTTCTTCTCCATGCACTCAGCATCCCACCACACTGCTGCCCTCCCTCTCTTCTCCCCTCTTACCTTGGTTGAACTATTATCTGGCATATTTTGTCACTTCAGGGATCCTAGACAACTAGCTTCCCTCTCTCCAGTTTCTGCCTCAGCTCGTTGGGGTTCACCTACCTCCCTGGCCACACCCATGTCCCAGGACTGTGGCTAGTTCAAGTCCTTTGTCCCAGTGTATGGGTAAGGTTATTTTCTTGTGCAGGAAGGCCACCTAGCGTTGCTTCCTGGTCACCTGACTGGCCATGGAATGGGCAGGAGGGCCTTGACCTGCCCGTGGGAAGAGGTGTTCTTGGTTCCCAGAGTTTCAGGGGAGAGGAAGGAACATGGCATCAGGAATTCCAGGACACAGCTCTCAGTTGAGGTACAAAGACTGGCAAGAGCAACAGTAGGTCCCCATCACCGGGTACCCAGTGCCTATGCCTGCCGGGCACTGTATCAGGCCCGTCAGCCCATTTGACCTGCCTGAGAGTAAAGATTAGGGAACTCAAAGGATTTTCCCAGGCTTTCACAGCTTATGAGTCTGGGATGTTCACGTGACTCCTGTCTCTGTGCTTTTAACCTCTGTGCTGAGCTTTCTCAAATTCCAAGTCATCTGTGGGTAAAATGAGGCAATAGGACTAGACATTATGTAGTGTCCCACCTACCTCCAAAGGGTCATGAGCCTGGTCAAAAGACAAAGTCTACAGGGAGAGCTGCTTTGCCACTCTTTTCTAGCTTGCGTACTTGCAGATGGTAGATTTGCATTAGGTAGGAAAGGTGACCTTTTTTGGCATGTGAGGTTTCAAGCCTGCCAGGAAAAAAGCAGACATTAGGTATATTCCTCCATCCAGGGGGGTTGGGATATGATATTGAGCCTGACCTACTTTAGATTCCCATTTGGGTTAATTAGCTTTGCAATGCTCTTCATATCTACACCCTGGCTTTCAAATCATTGGCCACAAGAATACAAAGACAAGCAAGGAAGGCTGGGTTGGTGTATATTTAACCTCATGACTGGAAAAAACTCCCTGTACTTGGCCTCCTTTTACTGGGACAAGCACAGAAGAGTATATAAGGAGAGCACATCTGAATAGCAAATGGGCAACGCACATGTTTTTTTAGGGTTCCCTGCTTTGGAGAAAAAGAAAATCAATATTCAATTTCAACCTCAGTTTAAAAAAATGTGTGAAACTGAAACTGTTTCTGTAACAGGTAAGAAGGTCTCTGGTCTACTATATGAAGTGTGAGTGTGTAATAATGAGACTGGAGTTTGTGATTCAATTCAGCAAATATTTATCAAGCACCTACTGGATGAAAGACATTGAGTCAGTCCAAAAAGAGGTTGCAGAGATGAATGAACCTTATTCTCTGACTTGAAGAGACATGGAACAAGACCATACGTAACTTTCTGATCAAAATTTCTCTGATATTGTTGACAGAGGGAGAATGAGGAGAAGAGTACTCTGATAATGCTGGGACTCACCCCAAGGGAAGAGTGAGACCTCTGGTTATTCAAAGGTTCAAGGTCAGCTGAAATAGCTATAATACCCTGGCAGAAGGCCATGGTTCTCTTTGGGAATGTAGCGCACAGCTGCAGGAATTACATGAAAGTACACTGAGCTGAGTTAGAAGGAAGAGACTGGTGGTAGCCATAGGGGAGGAGTGGGATGGGTGAACTAGGTGAAGGGGATAAAAAGGCACAAAATCTCAGTCATAATATAAATTAGTCACGGGGATGAATGTGCAGCATAGAGAGTATAGTCACTAGTTCTGTAACATCTTTCTATGCTGACAGTAACTACACTGGTTGGGATGAGCATTTAATAACATGTGTAACAGTCGAATCAGTATGTTGTATACTTGAAACCAATATAATATTGTATATCAACTATACTTCAATAAAAAAGAAAAGAAAACAAAGGACTGAAAACTGTGCTGGATGCCTAGGAGCATATAAGCCATCCAGGGGTGGGAAGGAAGCATAGTCCCAACACTGCAGGAGGGCTGTGAGCCAAGTACCATTGTGACTGTCTTCAAGGCTGCTGTAGACTTCAGACACTCAGATGACTATCATCAGAAACCAAGATGATAGGGCCACACAATGATATCCACAGTATTTTGAGCAATGGTAACACCAGCATTTAACCTCCCAAAGTGAAAAGCCTCATACAAATACCACATTTTTATTAAAACCATGAGTTTTTTAATAACTCATGGCTTAATAATGCTTTATACTAAACAAAGCATGCTCTCACCTTTAATCTCATGTAATATGCATAACAACCCCATAATGTAAGGCAGGCAAGACAGAAGATATCTCTGAGTTATAGATTAAGGAACTGGTACTCCAAGATGTTAGTTGATTTGCACAAACACATTAAGACTAATGAGTAGCAGAGCCAGAGTTCAGTTCAGTTCAACAAACACAGCATGTCCTATGTGCTTACTGTGTGATAAAAGGACAAAATAAAACACAATCATGAAGACCTCACCCATTGGTAGAGAAGCAGACAGACAAAAACCGCTAATGCCAAAGCAATGTCTTAAACCCTCAGACAAATGAAAATCCTCTGGAAACACAAAGAGGAGACAAGCAATCCAGACGGTGAGGGGTGTCAGGGAAACTTCCTGGAGGAATTGATACCTAAACTGAGTCTTAAAGACTCAGTGGGGGCTAGCCAAGTGAAAATGAGAAGCTACTAAGACTACAGGAGGGAGATAGCTAATCCTGTAAAGCAGGATGGCATGGATGAGGTATCGCAGAGTTAACTATTTCTATGCCAATATGGGGAATGCACTGCTACAGAGAGCAGAGGTAGGGTAAATGGGAACAGAGGAGTTGAGAAGGAATCAAAACAAGTGTCCCAAAACAATACTAGGCATAAGTACATTTTTAATTTCTCCAAGTGATTCTAATGTGCAGTCAAGGCTGAGGATTCCTGATATAGGCCCTCCCTAGGCCATGATTTTCATGTTTAGTGTGCAGAGAAATCACCTGGGTAGCTTGTTAAAACTGAAAATTGCATAAATACCTCTCACAGATAGTCTGCTTCATCAGGTCTGGGGTAGAATTTAAGAATATACATTTCTAACAAATGGCAGGTAACTCTGATGCAGGCAATAGCCAGAGTATGCCACATACACTTCAACATATCAAGCTTAAATATATAATGGTGATTTCCAAAAGTAAATTTCCAATCACATCTCCCTTCTAGAGGTCAAGATCTATGTACTCAACCCTTTAGTAGGGAGTTTCTCTTGAATGCCCCATAGGTTTCTCAAATTCAACATATACAACAGTGAAATTATTCACTCTCCTCAGCCAACCTACTACTTGTCAATATCCCACATTGTTAAGGTCACAAATCAGTACTAAATACTCTCCAGTACCTTCCCATAACACTCAAGACCTAAAACCCTTAAGATGGCCTACCAGCACATGTCCACTCTCTCCTATGCCAGTCTCTCCCTTTTCATGACGTCTCAGCATCGTAGACTTCTTTCAGTTCCTTCAGAGTATCCTGTTCGCCTACCTCCTGGCTTTTTAATGGGCTTTTGCTTCTGCCACCATACTTCTTGGCTTCACTCCTGTCCATTGTTTAATTGCAGTAAATGTTACTTCTTCCAGGAGGTCTTGCTAGGTTCTATCCTATTAGTGTATACTCCTCTGAATGAAGTTCATGTCTCAACTGAGAGTTTCAGCCCCAGGCAAGTTTACTCTGGATTCGATGAGATGGAAAAATGACAACGGAACGTTGGGAGTAAAAGGGTTTATACTCAGCCTTATTCTCATGGTGGCAGGTCAAGAGCTAGAAACTTGTCCACCTCAGGGCAAGTCTGCATGCAGCCAGCCAGTCTCTGCCTCAGGGCCTCTCCAGTGCCTTGCAGCCCCAGACCACACGGTGGAGCTCTTTATATGACTCAGGGTCTCATTGCCCACACATGTGCAACCATGCACTTGAGAGCATTGCACATGCACAGTGGGCAGGCAGACCAGGGTCAGGTGAGAATCCTGGCCACAGAACTTCCATTTTCCCTACACTTCATAACAGTGTTGTCATTTTCCGAGGGACTGCACATACTCCTGACTAAACTGGGAACTCCATTAGGACAGAGTCCAGGCTTGTCTGCTTTAGTACAGTATCTTCAGTGCCTAACATAGCGTCTAGCCCATAGAAAGCAACTGCTAAGTATTTTAAGCAATGAAAGGATAAAAGAAATGACCCAGGACAGGAATTTCTGCTAAGGAAAAATATAAAATTCTGATAAAGATTGGTAATACACAGATGTTTATCACAATGGTATATAGCATAATTAAAAAGTAGGAATAAAAAATCCAAATATTCACCAACAGGAATATGAGTAGATAAATTATGGTATACCCATGTGAAGTAAAATATATGAATTGAAAAGACTGTAAATTTCCCAAGTAGTCTGCACTTAAAATATCAGTTTCACATGTAACAAAATTACTTATGGAAAGAAATAGTCCTGGAAATTTTACTATTTCAGAAACTACAGAAGAAGGATGAGAGAAAGCACTTTTCATTTAGAATCCATTGTATCAGTCAAAGTTTAATGAAGGAAATAGAAGGCACTTTAGTGTGAGAGTCCCCACCCTCACTCCAGACATAGGAGCATGTTCAAGAATTAAAAGTGCTGGGAGAGAAAAGGTCAAGGAAGTTGCCATAGACAATCTAACTGGTAAAACCAAAGGGGTTATTCTTTTCTGCTTTCCTGGAAGTCCCTCAAAATGCAAGTGATTCTCAGGAAACTTCCCATTAAGTGGCTTCAAACCCCAGGCCTATCCATGTCTGCCTGCAACTGCTTCAGGAAAATATTCACCTCTACTGCTCTTTAGCATTCCAAACTGGGTACAACTGATTCCTTTGTTTAAAGGACTTTAAATCTGAAACATATCAAGAAGGGAATTCAGGAGAGGGAAGAGTAATTGCTGGCTTCTTGCTGGAAATGCAGAGTGGCAGGGAAGTTGAATGACAACAAAAAATTCAGTCCAACTCCCAAACAGATACAGCCTGTAACTCGGGGGGGGGGAGGGGGAAACTATGTTCCCAGCCTGGGGCAAATAACCTTTGAAGCCAAAATCAGTCAAAGGGAGAAATAAAGTGGAAGAAACCATTTATTGCTTACAAGCAGTCACCTACATCTGCTCACCCATGTCTCTCTCAACTTGGCTGCAAAAAGATCCCCAAAACACCTCTCCAGTCCAGGTGCATGCTCACTATCCACGCACTTTGTAATTACCTATTGATATGGAGATGGACTACTTCTCTCCACCCCTTGGAAATACCTATTGATACGGAGATGTACTAAGGCCAGGTGAGAGATTCTGGAAATATTGCAATATTACCCACACAGCCCTAATGTAAGCATATAAACAAACTTAGACTGAGAACATGAAGACCCAGATTGGGGTCTGAATTCCACAGTTTACTTGCAATGCGACCTTGGGCCAGATTCTGAACTCAAATTTAGTTTTCTCATGTGTACTGAGAAGAAAATGATCATCTCTTCCCAATGTCAAGTACGATGAGGTATTTTAAATGTTTTGTTAATTGTAAAGCATTGTATGCTAGCTATACTTACTAATTGTAACTCAACGATGTGTCTCTCATACTCTGATAGGAGCCATCAGAAGAATAACCTGATATAATAACAATGATGATAGTAATAATCATGCAATAAGGATTAACCAAGCAAAATTCCAAAGCTATTAGTTACAAGAAGCTATACTTACGGTAAATAACCTTCTCTCTATTAAATGTAGGTTGCTCATTGTGGCAAATGCCAGTACCAGAAGGCTGAGTGTGGACTAGGAAGGGTACTGGCAGCTGGCTGAAAATCAATCTGTAGATCAATAAATGCTTAAGACTTACTGAGAAGATGGTAAAACTTACAGCTATATGAAATTGGAATTTTTAAATCCCAAATGGTTTGTGAATAAATATTTTAGAAAATGTATTTTAATAGTCTGTAGTTCAGAGAATCCATAAAGAAAACTATGGTTTTCAAACATATCACTTGACCACTTTTCATACCACCACAGCAGAAGGAAGCATCCCAATCACATGTTTTCAAAGAATTGAAAAGTTGATGGCAAAACATCAACCTACCAATCTTCCAAATGAAATGCCTGAAGGGAACATTACCTTCCTCACCTCACTCAGCATGATGGAGTTTCTTATGGATACTGCTGTGTACTTTTCACTCTCTCCTCTTCACAAACAGCACAGCCAGCCCTCCCTCCAAGGAAATGAATGGTGAGCTAAGTCCTAAGTATGTAACAAAATCTTTCTGACTCTTTTGGAATCACTGTTTACACTTGGATGTTGAGCTTTTACATTTCCTTACTGGCATCAATGAGTGGTTAGATTTAAAAAAAGAGAGAGAGAAAACAAAAAATATAAAGTTATCAACATTTAGCAAAGCAATACCCTTCCTCTTCCCTGTCCCTCAAAGGGTGGACTACCAAATGTCATTGCTCATAGGTGTTCAAGAACAGGCCAGATGATTACTTGGCAGTGACTTACAGGATTAAAACAGGGCTTCTCAAATGTTAATGTGCACACAAATCGCATCTTGTTAAAATGCAGGCTCTAACTCAGTATCTGGGTGGGGACTGGGGTTCTGCATTTCTAGGTGACGCAGAAGCTGATGTCCAGGACTATAGTCAAGGAACCAGATACCACAGTTGTGTCTCCCAAATTTGCCTTTTGATTACAATCACCTGGTGTAGTTGTTAAACTGCATTATTCCATCCTCTGGGCACAAATGACTTTCAGAGATGGGCAGGGGCCCTAAATTACACATCTGTGCATTGGAAGACTTAAGATTTGAATCCACGTCCATTTATTTCTGACCTATTCTTTCCACAACATTCAGTTCTAAGAGGAGACAATCTTCGGAGCTGAATTAATTTACTGCGTGACCTTGCATTCATCAGCCACACCAAAAGCTCCAGCATATTCAATACTACACTGAATTCCAAATTCCAAAAGGATAATCCCAACTGGAATCCTGTTTTCTCATTGCCTCCCAGACTTGCACTTCAGACTCACTCCCAAGCAGAACAGTCTGCTGGCATTCAGCTTCGTTCTGCCCCCAAAACTACTTCAGAGGAGCTTCAATTCCAGGACCCACATCCATCCCTGGAGCTCAGGAGGACCAGTCCCCTAGGCTCTGCATTTGCTGGGGACCTCAGTGTTCTCCAAGTACAGTAACAAGATCCTGGCAGATGACTGGTTTTAAGGGCCTCTTCTAGACATTTCAGAAAATACATTGTGTTTCCATGCATCTACTTCTCAGACAGCTAAGCCACCTGCCTCTTTTTAGTTGATTAGCAGGACCACCATTCTCATATTTTCCTCTTCCATGACCCCCCAGTAGGACAGCAGGAAAGACAAAGCAGACAAATGAAACAAAACTCATTCAAAACAACTTTTCTAAAGGCTAAAGCTTACTACTTTAATGAGACACTAGGGAGGTACTTTTTACTCTGCCCAACACCAACTTCATTAGAATTTAAGTTTATTGTGTTGACTCTTTTTAAATGCCAGAAAGATTAGCCTGTTCCATGATGACATGAGGGCCTGTTCCAAACAGGGGTACTGCTGGAACCTGAGCAGCATTGGCTCAGCGCTGACAATGGTTTTGGCATGGCCTAGCTAGCCTTCTTTTCCTAGATAATCACCTGCACTCCTTTCTGTCCCCCTAGAAAAAATGCATTTGAAAGTAAATGCATCCTCCCTCTGCCTTACGTTCTAGTCACTCTACCAATATGGGTTTATGTCATATGGAGGCTTTGATTTAAAGAGATTTTCCACAGTAGCCTTAGGCAAATCACTTAACCACTAATGGGGCAAGCCATCACAGCCTCGAAATGATGCCTATTTAAAGGTTCAATGAACTGTGAGTGGAACCATTTCAGTAGTAAGTATGAAATTTTAAATGAACTTATATTCATTAGCTATGCACTCAAATATATTTTGTGTTTATCCTTCAAACTCTACATGAGTAGGTGAGTAGAAATGAAGAGATCTTGGGGCTGGTAGATTAGTGAGGTCACCTCTCAATTAGCAAATTGAAGCCCACGGAACTGAGACCAGAGAGCCAAACCTCATGGCTGGGGGCAGAGCCTAGGAACAGACATCTGCTCCAATCACTTACCAGCTCTGGGACTTGGCAGTGGTGTGCTAGTGGTGGCTTGCACAAGCTTGGCAAAGCCTATCGAATTTTTAGATTTTTTGAGCTAGCTGAAGAAATATTGTAGCTTGAAATCAACTACCATTAGAGTACTTAGATCACAGACACCATCAAATGCTATAAATTATGGTTTTTCAAAACCACTCATTCATCCATTCATTTATTTTGGAGACCCTGTTTATCAGGACACCAGTGACTATGTGAAATGTTTCTCTGCCTTTCTAATCTCCATTTCCTCATCTGTAAAATGGCATCAATAATATTTAGGCCTGCTACTTATAGGACCCTTGGAGCAATAATACAAATGGAAGCCACTGTATATATTTAAACAATATAAATCAATTTATTGAACAGTTAAATATGTTTTATCATCTAATCTTGGCAACTGCAGTTCCATAAGCATACCAAAAATGTATAAAACTATGATTTTTATATCACTGAAAGTAGTCAAAATATCAAAGCAACTAAAATATTATTGTACAGGTCTAGATGTTCTGTTCATTGGCTGGCAATGTTTGGATGAGTTTTATAAAAATAAAACTATTTACAACTCTAGTGTTTAATGTCTTTATCCTTATTCATGCAAAGAATTGATATTATACTTGATATATATTAGTGCTACACCTATATAAATATAAAACTATGAAAGCATGAGTCATTTAATATTGAAAATGTTCTTCAGTTGCTATGTGCAATTATTAAAAATACCACACTAATTTGTATTTCTAGAACCATAAATATAAGAAAATAAAAGAAGAAATCATATAGATGAATGGGTAAAAAAGAGATGGTACATATATACAATATAATATTACTCAGCCATAAAAAAGAACGAAATCTTGCCATTTGCAACAACATGGATGAACCTAAACGGTATTATGCTAAGTGAAATAAGTCAGGGAAAGACAAATACCTTATGATTTCACTTATATGTGGAATCTAAAAAGCAAAACAAAGCAAGCAAACAAAACAAAAATAGATTCATAAATATAGAGAACAAACTGGCAGTTGCTATAGGGGAGCAGGTTGGGGGAATGGGTGAAATAGGTGAAGGCGATCAAGAGATACAAATTTCCAATTATAAAATAAATTAGTCATGGGGATGAAATGTACAGCATAGAAAATATAGTAATATTGTAGTATCTTTGTATGGTGACAGACGGTTAACAACACTTACTGTAGTGAGCCTTTCATTCTGTATTTATTTGTTAAGTCACTATCTTGTACACCTGACACTAATTTTGTATCTCAAATAAATAGACAAAAATAACTTGACACCACTGGAAAACAATATTGTGAAAGAATCCATTGCATTTATGCTACCAAAGAAGACACACGAGTTGTCTTTTCTGTTACCTAAGCACTTCTACCACTCAAAAGCTCCTGTACTCTGTGACAGCGTCCCTTGTCTCTCTCTGATGTCAGCAGTGGCACATGTGCATTTGTACAGTTTCCTTTTGTTTGGAGACATAGGACAAGAGATATGGGGCTTGAACTGTGTCAGTCATGAGAATGGAGGTTTAAGGCTGCAGGTGACATTGCCTGCCAGTACTGAACACAAGATTCTGGATAACAGGTACACAGCTTGTCTTCAGATTAATTTCTGGGTGTATGTGACTGTCCTATCCAGGACCCTCTAAATCATGGAGTTCAGTGAAGGAGCCCCTCTTCTCTAGATTTAAGGGCATAGCCCTGTTAAGTTGTTGTATGTTAAATGCTTTATGTACAGTATCACATTTAATCCTTACAAAAACCCTACAATGTACTAACTGGTGCTCTATAATTATTAGCCATTCTTTTTATTTTTATTCTTGTTATAATTATTATTCTTGACAGAAAAAATCTAGTTCCTTACACAAAGTGTCACCACAGAGATACACTGACAGCCAGAAGGAATCCCTAGTAACAGACAGAAAAGGAAAGTGTTAATGTGTCTTGTACTCATTTCCCATTGCTATTGTAACAAATTACCTACAACATAGCAGCCTGAATGAAACAAATGTATTATTTTATTTTACATTTCTGGAGGTTATAGTCTAACCCAGGTCTGGCTGGGCTAAAGTCCAGGTGTCTGCAGGGCTGCGGTCCTCCTGGAGGCTCTAGGGGAGAACCCATTCTCTTGCCTTTTCCAGCAGCTAGAGGCTGCCTGCGTTCCTTCACTTGTGGCTCCCTCCATTATCAAAAACAGAAACAGAGAGTCAAGGGCTTCTTACCTTGTATTGCTCTGCTTTCTCTCTTTCCTTTACTTTAAGGACCCTTGCCATCACATTGAGCCCACCTAGATAATCCAGCATAATCTCCCCATCTCAGGACCCTTAACTTAATCACATCTGCAAAGTCCCTTTTGCCACGTAAGGAAACATAATCACAGGTTCCAAGGATTAGGATGTGGACATTTTGGGGTCCATTGTTCTGCTTACCATAGAGCCTCCTACATTTGGACTCAGCACATCTACTGTTCTAGTAGCTGATTTCTGATCACAGTCCCCCCTTTCCACTGCCTAGGAGTCTTTCCTTCCTCTCTCCCTTCCTTCCTTCTTTCTTTCCTTCCTTCTCATTAATGGAAAACTTAGAGTGGGTCAGATATTGTTCTAGATACAGGGGACACAGCAGTGAACAAAACAGAGGTGGCCCCTTCCTATATGTAATTTACCATATAGTTGGGGGGGGAGGAGATACAATCAAGAATCACACAGATTAATGTAAAATGCCGAAATTGCCATTTAAATTGTGCCTAGACAGGGCTTGAGAGACTAGAGGAAGGGCCATGCTTTGGAGACCACTGACTGGAAGGATTAGAATAACAGCAAGTGTCCCAGACATTTAGATAAGACATTTTGCTATGCGATTTTTCAGCCAATAAACATGTTCATTTACTTTAGCTAACAATTGCCTTTTCTATTTCAACTTTGGAGCTTTTATAAATGCTGCCAGTACATACAGGAAGTAAAAGTTTCAGGTGATCTGACAGTTACAAAAATGCTTTGGTTTGAATACCCTGGGCATGTCATCTCCACTGATGGATACTTGCATAGCACTCTGTGAAAGAACGATGCAGACATCAGCCAAAGATAACAACAACATTTATAAAATACTTAAACACATGGTTCTTGCTCTCATATTCATAACAAACTTTTGGCTAGGGAAGAGTGGGTGAGAGCAAGGGAGAGATCATCAAAGGGAAAATCAAGACACCAATTTGGTGCCTGTGCTTGTTTTTCTGTTACCATTGGCTTCTGCACTGGTTTTGGCCAATACCATTAACATGGTGAGAGAGGGGAGTGCCTGAACAAAGGAGCTCGCATAGCTGATGTCCTTCAGGGACCCAGAATGACATTGCTTATTATTTGAACTACAGAACACATCTCTGTTTTCATAGGTTTTAAGACTAAGCTGGAGAATTAAATATTTGAGCTATAATGAAATTGAGAACAGTCGAATAGAAGACAAAGCAAAATGATCACCAAAGAAAACACAAAAAACTGGTCCAAAATAGCCTGGCATTCATTTGATATATTTACCAAAGAGCTCGAAGATCATTTTGGCTCCAAGCAACCTATTTCTTTTCCTCTTTTACTGTTACTATTTTTAAAAATATTGACACAGTTATTGGGGAAAAACTTTGATGTTTTTTACCATCCTCTTATTAAATGCAGAAATTTTGAGAGGGAGAGAACTAGCCCACAAAGGCTGCATACTTCAGTGATTTAGGAATTCACAGGGCAGTTCAGCACCTATGCTTCCCTTTCATCTTCATTATTTATTTAAAACCACACATCTGGGAGATCAGTTTTGTGTTGACTTCCGTTTATTTCCCCCAGTACAGAGATAATTAGTTAAGGCAACAAAATTCAGATCTCAAAATCTGTACTGTAAACACTTCGCTAAGCAACATCTGTCAAATTAAGATGGTTGATTTGGCCTTGAGTGTCCTTTAAAATGAGGTTTCTCTTTCTAGGGTGCATTATTTCTGGAAGCCAGGTTTGGTAAGAAATAAATTATGGTATTCAGAACACCCTTGATGAGTTTAACTGTTTCACCTTTATGAAGAGACCATTTTTAGGTCTAGGGACTTACTTCTTAATTATAGTACTGCAGAAAACATGCATCAAAATGTCAAACTGTCATCCGTAAGAATTGCATGTATCAAGCAACTTATTATTGGTACAGACCCAAATGATGCCTGATAGGTATTCTGTAAAACAAAGTCAAACAAATTCAGGAAAACAAATTTCTTCATGGAACAGAATGGCCACCTGAGTTAAGGCAAGGCATAAAGTTCTAAAGGTCTGCAGGACATCTCTGGTAGAATGGGAAGTTTAAAAGGGTCAAGCAATATTAATTTGCTCCAGTGAGGGTTCCTAATCTTGAGGTCTGCTTACACTGCTACCAGTAAGCCCAGCACCCCTCACATACTGGCTGCCCTCTTTGAAGATGCTAACCATGGTATGGATAAAGCCAAGAGGCCTCAGCAAAACTGATATGATACAGGCTGGGGTTTTCAAAAGACACTTCAATAAAAATAAGCAAATACTCAGAGTGCAATGAATAAAGGAAAACACAATTGTAGGGGGGGAAAAATAATTTTCCCTCTACCCTTCTAGGTTCTTGGCTGAGACCCCTCTATAATAATAAGAAGATTAACAGGAGAAAAACAAATTTATTACGTACATATGGGAGCCCCACCCAGATATGAGACTCAAAGGCAGCCAGGTCCTTGAGGCTTATAGGCCATCCATCCGAAGCTAAGGAGAAGGGGAAAGGGTCTGGGGCTTCAAAGGGGAGGAAGGAAATTCACAGGAAGGTGAGAGAGCAAAGGTTTGGTAAACAAAGTGTGCTGCCTTGCAGTTAAGCCTCTCCGGTGAATGAGTTCTCTCTGGTAAAAGCTCTCTTCCTGGTATAAGCCACGTTTCTAAATTCTTTTAGGTAGTTAAGGGGGAGGTAAAAAGCTTTTCCTGAATCAGCTGGTCTTGATTGCTTTCAACACCACACGCCAAAGGGGCATATTTGGGGATGGTGTAGTCTGCTCCCTTTCAACATAAAACAGTGAAGCTTACAAAGTACCGATCTCTGATTCTAAGGTAACCTGAGCCTAGAGCCTGATACACAACAGGCACTCAAAATATTCATTTGAAAAAATATAAATACCTACATATATACGCGAGTGGTTATTTTTGTGTATTAAGATTGAAGGAGTTGAATACTACAGAGAATTCAAAGGTAGGCTGGTATTGGAGTGAACAGGAAGGCACACGGGCTGGGAAATTTCTCAGCCCTCCCTTTGAGCCTGAACTAGGAAGGTGGCTTTATGTCCTTCATGTAGATAGAACTACCTTGAATGGCCTGATACTTATTTGCCTGATGCCCTGGTTTTGTTCCTCTCATAGGCCCTAGAACTGCTTCAGAATACCTTTGCCTAGATTTCTCTTTTTCCCACCTCTTGGCTTTTATCCCTCTCTGGTAAAGGCTCAGCCCCAGTGATAGTATACAGTTTAGGCACTTTGGGGTCTTCAAGTGTTCTAACCTAAGTTTGACACTTTGAAGTATATGAAAGTCCAAAATGGGAATAATGTGCTTAGTAGATGTGAGAAAGAAGATATTACTCTGGAAGGGGCAAAGAGCAAAACCCTTGGCTCCCACTGTTCATTAGGGAGGAACAGTATACCATGTATTCCAGATGACCCTTCACAGAGCTTTCTCCAGCAGGTCTTCTGGCTTCAAAGGGGTAATAAAATCTCCCCAACAAGATGAGTCTTTGTCTTATCTCGGTTACTCTAAGACCCTAAGACATCATGATTTACGTGTGTGTATTTGTGTATGTCTTTGTGAAGAAGGCCCAAGGGACAGCAGATAGGGAGCAGAACTAGGCCTACCAGGAGGGTCCACTATCAGTACAGCAACACGAGCCTTTTTGCAACTGAGATATAGATAGATCAAGAGCCAGATCAACAGATTTTTATGTATAAATTCACCACGCAGTATTCATATAACAGATTTCAGAAATTCAGTGCCTCAGTCTGATTAACACATATTTTGTATCTGTATTATGTACATGTATATGTATATGTATTCTTATAAAAAGATAAGCTAGAGAAAAGAAATGGTTTATATCATTGTCACAAATCTCCAAAACCTTGTCTGATATATTTATTGGAAAAAAAAAATCTGCATATAAGTGGACCCATTGTAATTCAAACCCATGTTGTTCAAGGGTCAACTGTACTGAATTTGAGAGTTAAAAAGAACTGTCGTTTAGTGTGTGAAGAAAGTTTTCATGAAAGAGTGAGATATGTGAAAAATCTATAGTGGGTTTTTCTTTTTTTATTTTGGTATTACAATTTTGCAGATAAAGCTATTTTCAAATAATAAGGATTTTAAAATACAAAAGCTCAACTGTACTATTTCATGAAGAATCCTGAGCAAGTATTCTATTTTTGGAAATGAGAAGGATCAAGGACATCTGTGATTACAATTGCTTCATATTGCTTAAAGGGGCTCAAGTGATTAGGATATCTGAAGAAAAGAAAATGCCATGACATCTGTCTAAACAAAGAAAAAAGTGACAAATAACGATTTGTTGTTTCCTGAGAACACAAATCCCTCAAGCTGGAATTCCATAGCTAATGCTTTCTTTGGAGGGTTGTTGTATCCTAAAGGAAACAAGCCAGGGAGCAATGCTGGCCTAAAAGAGTGATCCAGGCATCCACCCCAGGAGGTCCCCGTTCTTAGAGCCACCACTACCCAGCTGTGGAGTCTTAGGCAAATTACCTAACCTCTCTGACTATTAGTTTCTCCATTTGTAAAGTAAGGATAATAATATTCTCACCTCCAAGGGTTGTTATGATGGTCAACTGAAAAAATGGCTGCAAAATGCTTTCTAACTCCTAAAGTTCCACACCAATGGAACTTATTCACAATATCATTCACTGAATGAAAGGTGAGTAAAGGAGGGCTGTAACTATAATAGTAATTATACAGTTACCATTTGCTGATCCCTTACTCTTTACCATACCCTCAATTCTTTAAGCATGTTCCCTCCTCCCACCCCCGCCCAAGCTATACAGCACAAGGAAAAAGAGGTGGAAATGATGAGAGAAGACGATGGGTAAAAGAGAAAGCAAAGATTCAGTTTGTAGGTAACTAGCTATCCTGAGGAAGAAACCAAAATCAATGGAGCTGAAACAATAATCAAAAGTACAAAGAGAAAAAATTTTCCAGAGGTATAACAAGTATGCCGACCACAAAGGCCCATAGTATTTTAGTTAAACTTAATGAAAATAGAACATCTAGACTTACCCTGGTGATATTTTTGAATTACAAGGACAAAGAAAAAATATCGTACATGCCACTCGGCAGAGAAACCAGGTAACTCATAAAGAAACAAAAACCAGTCTGGTGTCACACTTCTGCTTTGCCATCTTGAGCACTGGAACAAAGGGAAGCAATGTCTCCAAAGTTCTAAGGGAAAAAGGTTGTGACCTGTTCTCTTTACCAAGTCAAGCTATCACTCAGGGATAAAAGTTACATTCCACCATGAAGAAGTAACAGTCATGAACTTTTTATGCTCTGAATAACAGAACTAGCAAAAATAATGTTAAAAACACAAGATGATCTAATGGTCTACCTGGAATATATACCACAAAAATTGAGGGATAATAAAATGAAATCAAATAAGAATTTTTAGAGTTTTCTTAGTCTACTCAGGGCACAGGACAATAATTATTTGGAAAATAAAATGGGAAGGTGACTCATTAAATAGAGAATTACATTCATAATAGAACCAAAAGATCTAAAATATCTAGAAATACCCCTAAGGAGGCTTATTGGACCTAAATAAAGAAAAAAGAAATATGAAAGATGTTTTCATAAAACATTGTAACTGCAGATCAATCGACATTTTAAATTATCCCTTGGAGAAGCATATTAAATGTTATGAATACATCCATTCTCTAAAATTAGTTTGTGGTTTTAAAGCAGTTCAAATCAAAATATCAGAAAAACTGAATTAAAATTATATTGTAATATTCATATGGAAAAATAAACTGTTGACACCTGTAATAGTTAATATTGTCAAAAAAAAAGAATGCAGGAAGATTTGTTCAACCAGGTATTAAAATGAACTGTAAGGCACAGGCATTAAAAGAGTTCAGTACTGATACAAGAATCAACAGACAGATCACTTGGACAGACTAGATCGCCCTGAAACAGCTTTCACTATGAAAACAAGCTCCACACACTAAAAATCAATTTCTACCAACCAATGGAGAAGAAATATTAAGTGTCAAGAAAAGAAGATAACTATTTGGAAACCACTTACATAAATCCTCACCTCAAATCAAATGCCAAGGTAAATTCAGACGAAAAAAAGAGCTAAATGTAAAATACAGAAGCCATGAGAACGCTGAAGAAAATATAGGTGAATATTTACCTTATCATAATGTTCAAGAATGTGAATTTATTAAGACTGTAGAGGCCTAATATTAATCAAGGAGATTTGAAAGAACATTTTTTTGCGCAGGCAGAACCATTGCATAATGGTTATTCCCATTATTTCCTCAAGGCAAATAACTGACAGTAGGCACAAATTTGCAGTGACTTATCTGTCCATCTCATTCCCGGCAAATTGTGTTTGATTAAATTTGCTATTTCTCAAATATAGCTGATAGGTGTTATCTCCTTTGATACATAAGTATAAATAAATGTTGGCGGGGTAAACCAGAAGCAGGAATTTCTTATTCTGCCGTTTTAGCCACTTTAATGGGAGTGAATAGCTGCTGGGAGAAGACTGGATAAAATAGCGTAGTATTTCAGATATAAGTCAACAAAAAAAAAATCCATTTGTGAAAGTGTCCCTTTCGTAAACCTGGCCTAAACATGGCATGGTTCCCTGGTCATCAGGTGTGTCATGGACAAATAAAATCTTCCAATCAAATGGCTTCTATGTTCCTTTTGTCCTAGGACTCTCAAAAGGTAGTTGAGATATTCAGAGGAAGGAAAAGCTCCAAATGAGAAAACAATGGGAAAACTAATCTCAAAAAAAAAAAAGAAGATTGTTCCTTTCTATGTTAAATTTTCTCTTTATGCTCTTTATGTTGTTCTATTACAATGTATTTAGACGGGTATTTTTAACTGAGCTTGACACAGTGGAACTTTTCAATCTAAGGACATGTGTCACTTCTCATGTTCTCACTTCTGCAATATTCTTAGCCATAACGTTTTTGAATATTTCTTCTTAGATATTCTATTTCCTCCTCCTGAAGTACTGTGTTAGAGCTTTCCATTTTCTTCCTGTAGCAGCATATTCTCATTTTGTTTCTTTTCTTGTTTTTCTTTTCTTGATCAGGGGAATTTCTTCTATTTATCTGCTATTCCATTAATTATCTGTTCAGTCGTGTCAGGTGTAATATTCAAACCATCTATTAAGATTCATGTCAATGACTTTTTTTTTAATCTCTAAGATTTCTACTCCACTATTGTTCCCATCTTTTGGTGCATGCTTCCTAGCTTCCTGTTCAAATGAACATTGAAACAGTTGGCACTTTCTTCTTCTCTGAAACTTGCAAAGATATTTCTTTTATGATGTGTTTAGTTTAAATTGCTCTATCAGCTCTAGTTCCTTGAGTGTGTTTGTTCTGTGAACTGTTTTTCATCGAGTTATACTAACATGGGTTTACTTAATTATTTAGGTATTTTTATCCTAGAGCTCATTTTCCCTGAAAGTCATCCTTTTCTTGCATTTTCTCCACTAATGGACAGTTATGGAAGCATCTCTGAGACAGTGTTCCAAACTAGTTTTTATGTCAGTTCAAAGGTTCAGGGTTTGCACACTGAGTGGACAGTGCACATCCTAGACCAGTTATGTTGCCTACTGTTTTCACACTTTGGGTTCCTTTTTTCCTCAGCTTTACTGAGATATAATTGGCTTTTAACATGTAAATTTAAGGTGTATGTGATTTGATACATGTATATATTATGAAATGATTACCAAAATAAGGTTAACTAACACATCTATCACCTCACATGATAACCATTTGTTATGTGTATGTGAGAACATTTAAGATCTATTCTCTTAGTAAGTTTCAAGTATACAATACACTATTGTTAACTATGGTCCCCATGCTATACATTATTATATCCCCAGAATTTATCCAGCTTATAATGGAAAGTTTGTACCCTTTGACCACCTTCACCCATTTCCCCCACACGCCAGCCCCTGACAACCACCAATCTACTGTCTGTTTCTATGAATTAGACTTTTTATTTTGCTATTATTAATATACAGTTACATGAGCAACATTATGGTTAGTAGACTGTCCCTATTATCAAGTCCCCACCACATACCCCATTGCAGTCACTGTCCATCAGCGTAGTAGGATGTTATAGAATCACTACTTGTCTTCTCTGTGTTATACTGCCTTCCCCGTATCCCCCTACCCCATCCCCACCCCCGCTACATTATGTGTGCTAATTGTAATAGCACTTTTTCCCCTTTATCCCTCCCTTCCCACCCATCTTCCCCAGTCCCTTTCCCTTTGGTAACTGTTAGTCCATTCTTGGGTTCTGTGAATCTGCTGCTGTTTTCTTCCTTCAGTTTTTTTCTTTGTTCTTATACTCCACATATGAGTGAAATCATTTGATACTTGTCTTTCTCTGCCTGCCTTATTTCACTGAGCATAATACCCTCTAGTTCCCTCCATGTTGTTGCAAATGGAAGGATTTGTTTTCTTCTTATGGCTGAATAATATTTCATTGTGTATATGTACCACCTCTTCTTTATACATTCATCTACTGATGGACACTTAGGTTGCTTCCATTTCTTGGCTATTGTAAATAGTGCTGTGATAAACATAGGGGTGAATATGTCTTTTTCAAACTGCACTGCTGCATTCTTAGGGTAAATTCCTAGGAGTGGGATTCCTGGGTCAAATGGTATATCTATTTTGAGTTTTTTGAGGAACCTCCATGCTGCTTTCCACAATGGTTGAACTAATTTGCAGTCCCACCAGCAGGGTAGGAGGGTTCCCTTTTCTCCACATCCTCGCCAACATTTGTTGTTGTTTGTGTTTTGGATGTTGGCCATACTCACTGGTGTGAGGTGATATCTCATTGTGGTTTTAATCTGCATTTCTCTGATGATTAGTGATGTGGAGCATCTTTTCATTTGCCTGTTGGCCATCTGAGTTTCTTCTTTGGAGAAGTGTCTATTCATGTCCTCTGCCCATTTCTTAATTGGATTATTTACTTTATGTTTGTTGAGGTGTGTGAGTTCTCTATATATTTTGGATGTCAACCCTTTATCAGATACTTCATTTATGAATATATTCTCCCATACTGTAGGATGTCTTTTTTTTCTATTGATGCTGTCCTTTGCTGTACAGAAGATTTTCAACTTGATATAGTCCCACTTGTTTATTTTTGCTTTTGTTTCCCTTGCCCGGGGAGATATGTTCATGAAGCAGTTGCTCATGTTTGAGTTAGACTTTTTTAGATTCCACACATAAGTGCGATCATCTGTATGGCTTAGTGTTTTTTTTTTTACTTAGCATAATTTCCTCCAGGTTCATCCACGTAGTCACAAATAGATGAATTCTTTATTTCTTATGGCTAATACTCTTTCGTGTGTGTGTGTGCACACATGTGCAATTTACCATATAACATTTATCCATTCATCCATCAGTGAACAATTAGGTTGTTTCCATACCTTGGCTATTGCGAATAATGTTGCAATTAACATGGAGGTGCAGATAACTTTTCAAGATAGCAATTTCATTCTCTTCAGATATATACTCAAGAGTATTATTTCTGGATAATACAGTAGTTGTATTTTTAGTTTTTTAGGAACCTCCAGCCTGTTTTCCATAGTGGCTCTATCAATTTACATTCCCACCAACAATGCACAAGGGGTCACTTTTCTCTACATCCTCACCAGCACTCATTATTTCCTGTCTTTTCAGTAATAGTCATTCTAACAGATGTGAGGTGACATCTAATTTTGGTTTGATTTGCATTTACCTGATGTTTAGTGATGATTAAGCACCTTTTCAAGTACCTTTTGGCCATATAGGTGTCTTCCTTGGAAATATGTTCATTCAGGCCCTTTGCCAATTTTTAATCGAGTTATTTAGGTTTTTTTGGTATTAATTTGTAGGAGTTCCTTATATATTTTGGATATTAACTACTTATAAGATTTGCAAATATTTTCTCTCACCCAATAGGCTGCTTTCTCATTCTGTTGTTTTCTTCAGGTGCAGAAGCTTTTTAGTTTGATGTGGTCCCACTTGCTGATTTTTGCTATTGTTGCTTGTATTTTTTTGTGTCATATCCAAAAAATCATTGCCAAGATCAGTGTCAAGGAGTGTTTTCCCTATATTTTCTTCTAGGAGTTTTACCATTTCTATTCTTACATTTAAATTTTAATCCATTTCAATTTTTGTGAGTGGTATAAGATAGAGATCCAATTTCATTCTTTTGTATGCGAATATCCAGTTTTCTCAACACCATTTATTGAAGAGACCATCCTTTCCACACTTTGGCTTTCTTGAGAGTCCATATGGGATATTTAACCCCAGTCCCTTATTCACTCTGGTTCCCCTTTTGGACACAAAGTATCAACTCCAGCTCAACTGTCTAAAGTAGCAGTGGTAGGTAGATGGTATCTAATACCTAGAGTGAATTGTGCTACATTAATTTCACTGGCTTCAGCATAATAAGTAGAAACCCACCAGAGATAACCTCCTCAACTACTTATAAGATTGTTCAGTATGGCAAAAACTACTTAACATGAATAGGCATTTCTATTGATCCACAACACACATAAGTTCCCTCATATACATAATACTTTCCTTTCTGTTAGGGGTAAAAGACCTCAGCACCTCAACCTATGGTCTACTGGTTGCCTTGTGGGCCTGTGGATGTGGGTTCTCTACCCATCCCCCTCCTTCTGTCTCCCAGTAACTGTAGATTGGATCTGGTAGGAGGTCTCTCGCAACAAGATCCAAAGACTCCCGTCTGAAAGACTCAACCTTCAAGGCTGAGGAGAGTGAAAGACAGCATGCAGCCCTGCAGTGGCACCAAACACAGTAAGTATGAGAGCATAGGTTCCTATACTGTGCACTGGGGAACTCCCGTTCTGTGGCTGGCTCCCCAAGAGAGTTGTCATTCACTTCCTCTCTATAACAGGCTATACATGAAAGATCATCTCAAGCCAGTCTCTTGTCCACTTCTCTGGTTCCCTATCAGTTCCTGGAACATGGCATTCAACATGTC
>JAVSCE010017658.1:0-130425 GCA_032199065.1 Smutsia gigantea
AATAAAACAGGGGGAATACACTCCCTGACTTCAAGCTCTACTACAAAGCCACAGTAATCAAGACAATTTGGTATTGGTACAAAAACAGACCCACAGACCAGTGGAACAGAATAGAAAATCCAAACATTAACCCAAACATATACAGTCAATTAATATTTGATAAAGGAGCCTTGGATATACAATGGGGAGATGACAGCCTCTTCAGCAGCTGGTGTTGGAAAAAGTGGACAGCTACATGTAAGAGAATGAAACTGGACTACTGTCTAGCCCCATACACAAAGGTAAACTCAAGGTGGGTCAAAGACTTGAATGTAAGTCATGAAACCATAAAACTCTTAGAAAAAAACATAGGCAAAAATCTCTTGGACATAAACATGAGCAACTTCTTCATTAACATATCTCCCCGGGCAAGGGAAACAAAAGCAAAAATGAACAAGTGGGACTATATCAAGCTGAAAAGCTTCTGTACAGCAAAGGACACCATCAGTAGAACAAAGACATCCTACAGTATGGGAGAATATATTCATAAAAAATGTATCTGATAAAGGGTTGACATCCAAAATATATAAAGAACTCATGCACCTTAACAAACAGAAAGCAAATAATCCAATTAAGAAATGGGCAGAGGACATGAATAGACACTTCTCCAAAGAAGAAATTCAGATGGCCAACAGGCACATGAAAAGATGCTCCACATCGTAATCATCAGAGAAATGCAGATTAAAACCACAATGAGATATCACCTCACACCAGTGAGGATGGCCAACATCAAAACACAAACAACAACAAATGTTGGCGAGGATGTGGAGAAAAGGGAACCCTCCTACACTGCTGGTGGGACTGCAAATTAGTTCAACCATTGTGGAAAGCAGTATGGAGGTTCCTCAAAAAACTCAAAATAGAAATACCATTTGACCCAGGAATTCCACTCCTAGGAATTTACCCTAAGAATGCAGCAGCCCAATTTGAAAGGACAGATGCACCCCTATGTTTATTGCAGCACTATTTACAATAGCCAAGAAATGGAAGCAACCTAAGTGTCCATCAGTAGATGAATGGATAAAGAAGATGTGGTACATATACACAATGGAATATTATTCAGCCATAAGAAGAAAACAAATCCTACCATTTGCAACAACATGGATGGAGCTAGAGGGTATTATGCTCAGTGAAATAAGCCAAGCCGAAAAAGACAAGTATCAAATGATTTCACTCATATGTGGAGTATAAGAACAAAGAAAAAATACTGAAGGAACAAAACAGCAGCAGACTCACAGAACCCAAGAACGGACTAATAGTTACCAAAGGGAAAGGACTGGGGAAAATGGGCGGGAAGGGAGGGATAAGAGGGAAAAAGGGGCATTACGATTAGCAGATGTAATGTTGGGGGGGCACGGGGAGGGCAGTACAACTCAGAGAAGACAAGTAGTGATTCTATAGCATCTCACTACGCTGATGTACAGTGACTGTAATGGGGTTGGTGGGGGGAACCTGATGAAGGGGTAGTTTAATAATCGTAATATTGCACATGTAATTGTAAATTAATGATAATAAAATAAATTATATTAAAAAAAAAATAAAGTAACTCTGGGACATCCAGGTGGAGAGGTCCTCTGGGAAACTGAAACTTGGGTAGAGATCTGGGCTAGAATTAGAGGTATGAGAGCCATCATAATATGAACATTAATTTTAGCTCTGGGAATGGATGAGATTTCAAAGTGAAATTTGGCATGAGAACAAAAGGGGCATAACAAAGAACCATGGAAGAAACTGGCATGTAAGGGATGACAGAAAGAGGACACCCCTAAGAAATACAGAGAGAAGAGGAAGGGAAGTAAGAGAAGATCGTGTTGAAGATGAGGGACCGCAGCATTTGAGAAGGAAGTGAGCAGGGTTGAGAGAATTGCATGCACATACGTATGTAAAACGCCTGCCATAGTACTTGGGTGAGATGGGTGATATGCCGAAGGTGGCACAGGTCATTAGCTGGAGTGTTGGGCTGGACCCAGGTCTCCTCTTCCAGCATGCAGGCTCATCCTCAGCATCAAAAGTCCACAACAAAGACGGAACTGTAATCATGCCTCCTCCCTCTCTCCATGGTCCCCAGACTGTCCCAATTTCCCTGGACCACAAAGATCAGACTGAGCTACAAGGGTTCGGAAGAATGACCCCAGGAACTGACTGAGCATCAGAATCCAATTGCAACCTGACTACCCACCAGGCTCTCCATGACAGTATGGCCCCCCACCTCTCAGCCCAGCATGCGGGGAGCTGCCTCATCCCTCCTCTGCTCTCCTCTGCTTTGCTGATCCTTTGGGAGAAGACCAGGCAGATCTGGGTTAAGGTCAAGCTCTGTACCTGCTCTGTGACCTGGTGTCTGGTGTATAACTCCTGTAAGCCTCAGTTTCCTTTGCTGTATGCAGTAAATAATTACACATTCCAATTCTATCTTGGAGAGCTGGAGTAAGGTTAAGACAAGAAAATATGTGTGTGCTGTAAGCTGTAACATACAAGGTGAAAGTGTACCGTTATTATGAAATCAGATTATTTTGTCAAATTTCAAATTTAGGTTTTTACAAAGCCACTGTATTATTCTTGTTGTTACCTCTGTTGGTTTGGGTGAGTGGACAGGGGCATGGGGGCCGCCTTTTTGATCTTCACTTGTCTGCCATCATTGTAAACTCTGCCGGCAACAGCGCCTTCACCCATAAAATGGAGAGTAAAATACTTGCCTTGCAAGACTGTTGAAAACCCAAGATGGAATCACGATGCTGAAACTAGACCTCAAAATTAAGTATCCGTGCAGACCTTGTTCTTCATTTCCTGGTGTTTAAGGACACCTGAGCAAAGCAAGCAAGTGTGGTTTTAAAATAAACAAACCAAATGGAAAATGGAAACTTTTTCCAAAAAGAAACGTTGAAATACCTGAATGAACTGAATCACAAGGTTCCTAATTCTGAGTTTGTAATGAGGATTGATTCAGCGCATCCTCTTCTAGAGAAAACAGTGTCTGAGCAATAGCAAGTGGGGGACTGGAGGGGGCAGTGGAGGGAGTGTGGGCTGCAAATGGTAAATAGTGACAGCAGGGGAGGCTGCCAGCACAAGGGGGTCCTGAAATGTGCCCCCAACTCCAGCTGCCCTGAGAGGGCGGGGAAACTGGGTGAGGCGGAGCAGGGCCAGGCCAGAGGCAGGCAGGGCCCGAGGTGCCCTCTGGTGAAAACCACCTTTGAGGATGGTCCTTCCAGCCCCAGAGGACCATGTCAACCACAGTGGCAGCTGGTGTTCCTCACACTGCTCTGGGAAAGCCATCTCCAGAAAAGCCAGGCCCTGGGGCTGCAGGGGCCTCATGGTGTGGCCTCCGAGGGCCTTGCATGGAACGGCAGCTTGCAGGTGAGCCTGCACGGCAAGTCTTCAGGTGTGGCTCCTTCAGGGTTAGTCTCAGGCCTAATGTTTGCTGGACACCTGAGACACCACCCCTCTCCCCACCCTAGGAATGGGACCCTCTCCTAGAGTGGCTTTGGGCAAATAATAATAAGCTAAGTGGCCAACTCCTGCCTCTCTCTGTATACACAAACAGAAACCTTATGAACAGAGTACAGTCCAGATTACAGGACTGTGCTGACAAAGACCCATGTGAGAAAGACAGTGGACTTCAGTTATTTGCCTAACAGTTATTTATAAATGCCTACTGTGTGTCAGGCCAGGAACCTGGGCCCTGTCCTCGTGGTGGTGACAGACTATTGGGAGACTGTTGGAAGATCAAATAATCATGCCCAGTGAGGAGGTAATGATGCACCAAGTGCAATGAGGGAGAGGCGTGCAGTTTTATGAGAACGTGTAACCAGGGACCTGGCCTGGACTGGGGTCAGGTGTGCTGCCTCTCAACTTGAGTCGGGGCAAGGAGGAGGGGAGTGTGTGGGGACAGTGTTACAGGCCGGGCAACGTGCACAGAGGCCTCGGTACCAGAGATGGGAGCACAGGTGTCTCAAAGAGATCAGTCCCTCCCCCGACCCCCTGAATAGGGAGGGGGTTGGGGGAGGTGAGTGGGTGCTGGGTAGGGTGCAAGAGGAGCTGAAGGTGTAGAGAAGAGCCAGACCACACAAGGTCATGCATTCTGTCTGGCTCCTTAATGCAATGGAAAGCCTGGTGTATTAATCTAGGTTTTCCAGAGAAACATAACCACCAGAATGAATATATACACATGTAAAACTGAGAAGCGTATGTATATACTTATACATGCATGTAGTCCAAGAGATCCCAGCTCTGCAGTCAGCAAGCTGTTATATTTCCAGTGCGAGTCCAAGGAGAAGATGGATGTGCCGGCTTGGAGACAGACAAGCAGAAAGAAAGAATTCTTTCTTACTAAGCCTTTTAGTCTACTTAGGCCGTCAGCAGACTGGACGAGGCCCGCTCACATTGGGGAAGGCACCGTTCTTTCCTCAGAATACCCATTCAAAAGCTAACTCACTCGGAGGACCCTCACAGACACACTCAGAAATAATGCTTAACCGCATATTTGTGCACCTGTGGCCCAGTCAACTTGACACATGAAATTAGCCATGACACCTGGTGCCTCTACTTACTGGCTTTGTCACTAACACATTAATGCCTTGCTTTTCACTTTTTAAAAATGACTATAGTCATGTTAATTCACAGGAGACATAAATAAGAGAGCTGTGAGTGCTATGGAGAATGAAATAATGATGACGATGACAGTAATAGTATCTATAGATACTTTTGTGTTCTGGGCTCTGCGCTAACCACTTTATCAACATACAGAATCTTTTAAAAGGAATTTTGCAAAGGGAATGCTTTACTTACTCAATCTACTAGTCTATTCAAACTATTTTCTAAAGTAGTGCAACATTTTCTTCCACTGAAGTCTTAGCCAGTAGTCCAAATTAAAAAACAAATACAAATAGAGATGCTCAGGTCAAAGCAGCCTCAAAGAGCTGATGTCCTTGCGTTCCGGAATCGCCTTCTCCTTGCTATGTGTCCATGAAGGACAGCCTGATGACCATCAGACTCAGCAGTGATGATTCCATCTTGCTTAAGTTCCAAAGGCAAAGGAAAATTTCTCTGACTCTACTAGGAGGACGGGTTTAACTTTGAGTATTGCTACATTCACTGGAAAGACGAGCAGACTTAGGAAAGTTATTGAGTTCTCTGTGTTTCAGATTCTATCTAACACACAGGGTTGTTTTAAGGCTGAAATTACATACCCGTTAGTACCTGTAAATCACACAGAAGATGCTGAGCACGTAGAGAGCCATAGTTAAATGTTAGTTCCTGTTGTTTTTAGCTGTGATTTCTGAATCTAACAATTGGTGTGTGGTAGTGCCAGTCTGCACAGCACTATTTGAAAGTTCTTCACAAGGAATCGGGGGTCTCACGTAAGGCTTCTTTCTACACATGCATTGGAAGCCCCCAGCCTCCTGGTTTTCTTGGAGGAGGGTCTGTGTATTTCTTAACGCTAGCTTTTCATTACCGTGTGTTTGCCTGAATTCTCTTTATCATGTGCAGTAAGCATCAATTTGCAATCTCCCATGGCAGAAACAATTAGATGTTTTCTATTTAAATAGCCATTTCACTATTCCATACTTTCTCAGCTAGAAAAGGGTATAACCTTCTCCCAAACCCTGGGCATTCACTTCCAGGGACAATAGGGTGGTGTTTGCGTTGGACTTATTTTTATATGATAATTAAAGCCAGATAGTCATATATTTATTCATTTCCTTTCCTGAATTACAAGTTAAGTCTAATAAAGGAATAGGCCTCTGGAGGGTTAAAAATAATACAAATCCTACTCTTTGGGGATTCAAGATCTAATAAGAAAAATAAGATATGTGCACGGATGATCATCGTAATACAAGGCAGAGAATGAGCACTATCCCAAAAAGGTTAAGTAAGTCCCTTGAGTAGGCCAAGGAGAGGCTGAGGAAAAGCTCTGCAGGGAAAGTGGTGATTCTGGCAGACAGCGAACAACACTCCTGTGTACGGAATTAAGGAGAGAATGGTTTGGAGGGCAGGACATATAAGGTTGCAGGTGGGAAATGAGGCCAGCTGGCATGACTGGGGACCGCACATGGAGGGCTTTGGGCGGTAAGTCCAGAAATGATGCTCTGTTTGCCAGGCCAAAGGAAAGCTGGAGAGGTTCTGAGAGGAGGTCACCGTAACTGTAACTGTACCTAAGGAAAGAGAGATCATTGGTGACTTTCAGATAGGCTGCGGCTGGGCTGCCTGGTATCCGGGTAGTTGCATCAGTGGTCAGGAGGGTAAGGCCCAAGGCAAGGCAGTGATGTGGAGATGGGGAGGGGTTCAGGAGATATTGTAGATGTTCACCCATGAGCTGTAACAACTGGGGGAGTATAGGTGATCAGGAAGAGGGGGAGTCCAGAGGCCACTGGGATTTTACTACCTGAACAACTGGAAGGTCGATACACAATTCACAGGCAGGCCTAGCCTGCCTCTTCCTGGAGCTCTGAGAGCCAAGTTGCCCCAGCTGGTGTTCCGAGCTGTTGCAGAGGGCACCTGATGCCCACTACCGGGCAGTGTGTATGCTTCCACCTGGTGTACCTCCCCAGTGTGTGCCTCACTCCCAGGCGTGGTGTTCTGGCTGGTATCCCTGGGCCTGGGGCTCTGCTGCTATGAACCACTCCTTGTTCTTCTTCCCTCATAGCCATGCAATCAACATTCAGTTTTTCCAAAATGATTCTTAGGTTTGTTGACTGTCGCCTCCCTCTTACTAAAAACCTCAAAGTTCTTTCAAGTCCTCCATCACATTATCTATGAAATTTGGTATTTTTTGAGCATGACAGTTTGTTCTGGGTGCTAAAAATAGAGCAGTGAGTAAGGGCAACATGCTAATGCCTTCACGGAGTTTATACTATAGTGAGGAAGACTACCTCTCCTCAGTGTTCCTTCCCCCCCACTCAGTGCTACTTGTTTAATCCCCCTTCATTCCTGGCTGCTATTCTCTCACCCCAGTGGTTTCCTTGGCACCAGTACCAGCCTGCAGATCCACCCCCACACTGGATCTCTCTGCTAGGTATGAGGCTGTGAGGGCCTGGCCTCATTAGTGAGCAATAGCCAGGAGCCAGAGGGGCTGGAAGATAAGTGCCTGAGGGGAAGGGAGGACAGGGAGAAGACAAGCAACAGGAGACGAGGGGGCAGACCAGGTCCTGCAGGGCCCACAGCTTAGAGGAGAGCCTAGGCAGGAGTGGAAGCCCAGATAACTAGGAAGAGCTATAATTTGGATATTAAAAGAGAAAACATGGATCGATTAAGAAGTAATAGCAGGACTGCCAGGTGCCTGTTCTGCACACCCCCAGGCTCCACCATGTGCTGCAGATGGACCTTTCACCTGAGGAGCTGGGGTAGGTGTGTGCGAGCCCAAACGAATGTCTGCATAGGCCACTTCTATCAAGATACTTACAACTGGAGCAGGCCATCCCCTGGAGGGGGGACCTTTTAAGGGCACAGATTGGGCACAGTCATCTTGACATGCCCTGTGATTAGCCCGCCACTTAGTGATACCTGATAACAATTTGTTAGGTGAACGATGCCCCCAGCATGCAAACTCAATAAGCGAGACAAAGCTCTGAATCCATCTGGCCCCATGGCTGAGTTCACAAGGCAACAGGTGGCCCTGTGCGGCCAGGCAGCATGCTCCCCGCACAGCTCCAGGGGACGATGTGCACAGTGCAGGGCGGTGTACTAGATGGCAGTGAGCACGGTCGTCTGCAGTGGAATGTGGCTGGGCCTGCACCCTCGGGTCCCTCTGCCCACCTCCAGGGCTGTTGTTACTGAGGTTAGGGGTGGCACGGCCATTGTCCTTTTCACCACATGTGAGCCTCAGGACAGCATACCTGTGCTCTGTCTGTACCTGTCACAGGTGTGCCACCTATATTTGCCAGGTTGATTAATGTCTCTCCCCTTAGCATCCTGATAGATAAAATGCTGGGTTTCAGATAGAAAATGCTGACTCTAAGGTCTTAGATGATCTCTATTAGAATTATAAAGCTGAGGTGCCCCTTCATTCTGTGTCCTCTTAGCCAACTCTTTATAGTCTTTTAGCACAGTTCAGATTCCACATCTTCTGAGAAGACTGACACCCAGTCTGAGTCATGTGTTCCTTCTCAAACCATGCAACATGCCTAGTCACCTCTTTCATAGCTGTACTGCCTCATCCATACCTGCTCCACGAGCCATGGGGGGCTGTGTCTTATTTATGGCTATATCCTCAGTGCCTGCACATAACAGGTGCTCAGTAAACATTTATCAAATGAGAAAAAATGGTTGCCATTGAGGTTATAATTATCATTCTAATGTATATGCATTCAAGAATTCCCATTTACATAGCATACTGAACCGAGTTATAAAAAACAATGTGATGTGAATGTAGTCAATCAAACATTTCTCGCCTGAAACATTTCAATCCTGAGAATCAGAGTGGTGGTGGTGCTAGGCATATTTGAAATTTTCATATGTATAAGAAAATGCAAGGTAAATTTCAAGGGTCCTCTGCGGTCTGGGGAGGCCCAACCAGTCCAACGATTTCTCATGGTAGAATTTCTGATGAAATCAGAACCTCAGGGTCCTGACCTAATGTTCCGTAAAATAGAAAATGCTGAAAACAAAGAACTTTGAAGGAGGGTATTTTTCTTGGGGCAATATTGGGAAAACATGTTCGTCTATGACTAATACCCCTTCTGCCAACTGTTGGTATTATCTCTGAGGGTTTTCAAGATAAATAGATTTAAGCTGTTGCCAAGTGTCACCAGACAAAAGCAGATAGGCCCGGGGTCTCTTCATGCATCTGCACTTCCACAGCATCACCCCTACGGCCCTGTTTTGTGGTGGTGTGGGTGGTGGAGAGAAGGGGGACTGGGTGCAGAGCATGGGTGCTCATGGCAGAGGACAGCATGGTCATGGTCGAGCCCAGGGCCACCAGAAGAACCCCATGACGGGTGCATTTCAATCAGTGAGGCAATTACCAAAGAAAATATGCCAAATAAAGTTGATGTATCACTCTGACGGCACACCACAGAATCACCTGCTAACGAAAGCCCACTCCAAAAGAGATCAGAAGGGATAGCTTGTGCTCCAGGATGGTCATGTACTGTCTATATGACCTCGGGCACCTCTCTTCCCGCTCTGAGCCTCAGTCTCCTCACGCATAATAAGAACTTCTTTTCCTTATTAGTCGTACTGTCTGGCTCCTTCCAGCTGAGCTAATTAGACTTTCAAAGAAGCTAAAAATGTTGGATGAAAAGAATTCCTCTACCTGTCATAGAGTGCTAGGAATCCCTTTTGCCTTTGTGGAATTATATTTTCACACAAGGAAATGAAAACTATTTAGGGATGCTTTTCGTATCTTCTGTATTGGCATGGCCTTGACTCTGACAGTTAGACAATAATTTGTGGTCAGTACCAGATGCAGCCTTTCCTTCAGGGACTGTGTCACAAAATGAAAACAGCTGTTTGGGACTAAAAGCAACTCTCACTGAGGGCCAGATGTTACACTAGAAGGCCCCTGAGTCACCTGGTTCAGCCCTCCTGGGAAGGCACAGCGTTTCAGATACTTCAGCGAATAATCAAGGGAGGCGACCACCCACTGCCGCTGAATATGTCTCTGCAGTGTCCATGCAATCCATTGGTGTATGTTCCCTTCATACTTATGGATCTGAGAATATGGCTGCAGGAAGAATATTCTAAGGGCAGGCACAGACTCCGCTGCAGGCATACAACTCCCCCTGACCGGTGGTCAGCTCACCAGCTGTGTCCCGCCTCAGTGGGAGTCCTTCGGGTCGGCTGTGTGCTGTAGAAAGGCTGCTCAGGATTTAAATCCTATTGTTGTTCGTTGTACTTGATTTGGAAACTGCCCTTCCCTGAGCCACAATTCAGGGGGTGCGGGTGGGGGTAAAGAGTAGTGTTAGCAGCCAGCAGCCCAGCTCTCCTGCTTGGGCAGGGACATCGCAGGGAGCACAGGGACAGCCCCAGGGGCTCTGCTGGGAGAAAACCGCAATCAGGACAGACCCTTCTTTTTCCTTTCATCCTCTCCTACCTGGACTTGATGGTGTGCGCTAGTCCTATGCAGAGGCAGGGGATGAATAAAATGACCCCTTAGAACACCGAAAGGTGGCTAACAAACACATGAAGGAACTTCATTCCCATGCTAATGGGTAAAAAAACAAGCAACAAAACATAAGCAGGGTTTTTCATGCTGCCATATGAGCAAAAAATTAAATCTGGAAGGCAGACCAGTGTTCTTACAATTCTAGTGGGAATATACAGTGGTAGAACCTAAACAGAAATAAGTTGGCAAGTGTGTACCAAAAGCCTTAGAATTTTAAACATAATTCTTTTTTAATGATTAAATGTTCACCACCAATTCTTTTTCTTGAAAAATAAGATTTCTTCCTTGGTTGAGAGTCATCTTAAAATAGACTTTTCAAGAAGAATATAGTGTGAATATTTTCTCTTTACCCCTACACATCTGAGACTATGGCTGTATGTAGAATTCTAGGGTCACAAGTCATTACATTCAAAAGCTCACGGGCGACTGATTTATTGTTTTGCATCATCTCAGGTCACTGCAGTAAATTCTGAGTCCATCCGTTTTTGCAGTTTTATAGGTGAACTCCTTTAGCCGGGACACTTGTGGGTGTCATTCTTGATCTGCAAGGTTTATCAATTTCATCAAAATATGGCCTAATGTGGCATCCTCATGAATGCTTCCCAGAATACACTTAAAACCTTTAGGATTTCAGATCCAGGTATTCATTTCTAGAATTTTTTCATTTACATATTTGAATAGTTTTCCTGTTTAATATATTCTCTTTCCTATATTAGCAATACCAATCATCCATAGTGATGGTTACATTGCCTGTGACCATATCCACTCATCTTTAATTCTTTATATTTTTCTCCTGATTCTATGCAGTTTTTTCATTCTGTCCTCTATGTCATTGTCTTAGTTTTCTGTAATATTATACCAGGTCAGTTTTTTTTTTGTTTCTAATGCCTTTTAAAAAATATTCTACGATGGTATTATATTTCTTCCTCCTTGTTTTCTTGTCACTGCCAACACCATGTAGCATTCATTTTTGTCATTGTTTCTCTGATCTGATCTTCTTAACATTCATAATCTCTTTGTCTTGCAAGTAAAAAGCACTAAATCTAAAATGTGCTCCTGTTCTCTGGAAAGAAAACACCTTTTTTTTCCCAAAGAGTAGGCATAATTTTTGCATTGGATCCATATCATTTTGCTTATTTTGCTTTTTCCCTCTTAATCCTGTCTGTTGCTCTTAGGATGGCTGATAGCCAAAAATGGTGTGGTTGAACCAAACATGGACTGGAGGGCCAGATAGGATGGCCTAAGCTTTGTCAGTTCTGCAGCTGCCTCTTTGGGGAAGACATCTAGGACTTGG
This sequence comes from Smutsia gigantea, assembly GCA_032199065.1. NCBI lineage: Eukaryota > Metazoa > Chordata > Mammalia > Pholidota > Manidae > Smutsia > Smutsia gigantea. Next base: position 11,433 of record JAVSCE010017658.1, read on the forward strand.
GGCTTCGGTGGATGGCACTGGCTCCTTTTTCTTTATCTAGAATTTTATTAAAATCTCTTCAGAGTGGGGACGGATCATCAGTCTGAGATTTAGGACATGTTCAGCTTTTCCTCTGTCCTCCCATTTTGGGTGGTCAGTGCAGTCACATCAACGTAAAGAGCTCATGACTCAGTGGGCTTTTGGTTTGTGGCAGCTACTTACATTTCATCTTCCACCCTTCTGAACTTTTGGTACCACTCGTCTGTGAGCTTCTGTAGGACAGAGATTCATCCGTAGTTCTTGCAGAGAATGTTTTCACCTAGTAGGTTTTCGAAGAAAGAAATTTTTAAGTTATTCCGTTTGAATTGACCGAGAGACTCAAGGTCAAGAGCCTAAACATAAATCAAAAAGCACATACAACATTCCTGTTAATTTTCATGACATAAAATTACACTGTGTAGATGCGGACTATGGTAGCCGAGCATGATTTACTGTACATTCCAATGTGCCGTGAAAGGGAACTTTAATTTTTGCTATAAATTAGGAGCATAAGATATTTGGTGGAGATATTTGGCAACACTAAAAAGAGACATCTCCCCCTTTCTTGAGGTTTTATGCTGCCTACTTACTTATGTCAATGCCTTAAGCACCATATGTATGAGAGGCAGTTTAAAATAAGGAAGAATACAGCAGACTTCAAACAGTTCTTTCTATGCCATTACATACAATAATATAGTATTAGAACATAAAAAGGAAAATAAAAAAATCTGTTCTAACAATATGCTTCATGAATCTTGAAAGATATACAAAACAAATCACCCCAAATGAGTTGCATGTCTCAGTTCCCCCCACCTCAACCCAATAGAGACACTCCCATGGGCCCGTGAATGAAGAAGCCAGAAGAGGTCAGCTCATACATCCCTCCCCTTCAGACAGGACTGTAATGAAATCATCGTTGACCAAGGGCTGTTAATGGCTCTGGGTGACCAGAGCACAACAGTCATTGCCATTATTCTCCATGGAATGACTTGTGAATTGCTGTCTCCTTCAAGTCCTATGGCCTATCAACTGGGCCAAATCACGTCCAAGTGTCTGGTCAGTTTTGAATGTGATGGCAGATGACCTCACAACTCCTAGAAGACTGTGACTTCGAGCTCAGCAGAATATATCCACAGTGGAACACCCTTTCATCCTTCTGTAAAGAGAGACAGTGAGCAGCTTCCGTCCATATGCTGATGACTGGTTCACTGGCCTGTGCAGGAGTCAGCCTGGAGACAGACAGGTCTGGGTTCAAATCCTAGGTCCAGCACTACATGGTTTACTGGGTTTCCTCTATCCTATATAATGAGGCTTATTCATACCTCACCTGGCTTTTGTAAGGACTGGGGAACTGTCTACCTAAGACGTCACTTATTCCCAGTCTGCTTCAGTGTTGCACACACATGGCCTGAGAAATAACAGTGGTATTAACCTCAGAGACCTGTGTTCTACTGACAGTAACCCCTGTGTGTAATCTTGTGTGTGTCAGATCCTCTATCTGGGGTTGGCTTACCTCTTAGTTAGATGAGATTATATCAAATTAATCTCAAAGTTACTTTCAGCTTAAAAAAAGGCAGAGTCCTAAAGAGCATTCTACTACCAGCCCCAAGACTACCCACTGGTACCTCTTCATCCCCCCCCCACAGTTCTGGGTGCCCTGCTCTGGCTTCTTACTTAACTCTGGAAGTGCATATCATCATGCTGGTCCTCCCATACCTCACACTGTTTTAACATTGCCTCTTGTGCACCCCTAGACTGTGAACCCTCATGACAGCAACTGTGTTTCTTCTAGCTGGATATTCCTAGTGGCTTGTCAAAGTCTTAGAGCTCTGTAGTTGCTCATTATATGTTTTTTTTTTAAATTATTCCATTTATTTACTGCAACTGTGACTGAAAACATCTGTTGGCAGCCATCTTCTCTCTTCTATGGGCATCGAAATGAGAGTACTGCTTAAGTATTTCTAATGGTATAATTTCACATACAGGCAGACTTCCCAGGAAAACTTGACCTTCAATTTCAGTGAAGTAGGCAAACAAATGCTTATTCCACCTATGTGTAAAGACAGGAACGATTTTAGCATTTGTGGGTAAAATTGCAATATTTCCAGAATCTCTTGCCTGGCCTTAGTCCATCTCTGTATCAACAGGGGATTATAAGGGTGGAGAGAGTGAGGGCATATCTGGATCAAAGAGTTTGATGGGGTCCCTTTTTTGCAGCTGGGTCACGAGACACAGGCAAGAAGTGGGTAACTGCTTGTAAGCAATAAATGGGTTTCTCCCACTTTATTTCTCCTTTTGACTGATTTTGGCTTCAAAGGTAATTTGCCCCAGGCTGGGAACATATTTTCCCCCTGGAGTTACAGCATCCTTATGAGGATAGATTTTCCTATTTCAAATTTGTTTATTCATTAAAAAGTTTACTAACTGCCAACTCTTTGTCACATGTAAGTGCAGGCACTGGGGAGATAGATTATAGGATAGAAGAATTAAAAAAAATTTGCCTGTTTTAGAGATGACAGCTATTTGGACTTGGAAAAGTCACTTTAATTTAGTAAGCATAATAATAATTGCCTTGTGTATCTCAAGACACTATTATGGGGTAAGCCACAAGATTTTGGGTGTGAAATTTATTGATAAACTGGAAAATTTCAGATAAAATGAAGGCAACAATAATCTTCCTAGATGCCTCCCTTCTCTCAATTTACACTGTTTAGAGTTCAATAACTGCTTAAATACTTCATATATGCATACTTTTTCTATATTTAAGGACAATGGAATACTTTCAGAAGACAGACCTAAGAGTTTCTATGATCTCACTTTTCTTTAATTAGTTTCCATCTCCCTTAGGCCCCCAGGCTTCGTCCACTCTTTACAAAAAAAAGAAAGAATATGTACTATCTCGTTCATCTTTGTAATATCTCCCGTGAAAATTCTCCATCACTTACTTTTTCCTTTGTGTTTGTTTGGCACTCAGATTCTTGGTATTTCGGTAATGCTTGAGCAGCATTGCGTGTCTTTTCTGAATCTCTTTAGAGAAATGTTAGTGTTAATCATTGAAAGTCCTCACACTTCATTTTTCGTAAAGCTGGAAGAGATGGTAGAGGCAGCATGGACCTCTCCTCTCCTCGTTCAGTTGGGAAAGCCAAGGGCTTGGAAGAAGATGTTGCCTTAAGAGAGGTTTGCAGTAAGAGCTTGGAGTCTGCGGTCAGTTTTGTGGGACTTTGGGAAAGTTATTTACCTCTAACTTTGTGTAGCCTTATCTGCAAAATGAAGTTATTCATCCCAAATCACAAAGCTGTCATAAGCCTGGCATTCAGTGGAAACCAACACACCTCTATTTCCTAGGCCAGGTCCCCCGTGAATAAACGGTCAAGCTGGGGTTGGAATCCAGGATGCTGGGTCCAAGGCCTATTGCTGCTCCTGCTTCTCTATGCACCACCCCTGCCCCCCCCCCACGCCCACCCCCTTTGCCTGCAAAAACTCAGCACTGGTTTGGAACAACTTCCTCCTCTGTCTTTCTCAGAGGGGCGTTCAGCCAGAGAGAGCCTGGGAGCACCTGAGGAGGAGACACTATCATTTGCAAACACAGTTCTTTTTCATTTAATTTCTTGCACAGAGATGAGTTAAAGCAATAAATCTCAACAAACTGTGTAATAAGAGGCAAACGCCATTCACAAACCTCAAAAATTCCAGTAAGCACAAGTTGATAATGCGAGAACTAGGAGATGGGAGGGTTTTGACTTTTTATTGTGAGTCTGATTAAGCAAATCCTCCTGGCTACTTCTAAAAACCTCCAATACTATCTCTGCCTGGAACATGGCACAATTTCCTTTCTGCACTGATCTTCTGCAGACTTTCTGATGGCTCTAACTTCACCTTTCGTTTTTTTTCTATGCTTTTCCATGAAGCCATTTGTGTAGAAAATGAGCATGAGTCTATTTACATTCAGATTTCTTGGATGGGGCATTTTAATTGCTAGGTTAAGTGTATCAAAACAGTTCTTTCCTTGTGTAGGATCCCTGCTTGTAGGAATCTTATATCTGGTTTGGAATGCTCATGGTATCTGTCTGCCGAGCAGGCCAACTTTGCTTAACCAGCATTGGACAGCCACCTGATTCTCTCACACTGGTCTGAGCTCCTCTGTTCACATTTATGGTCCTCAGTTAATTCTTGAAGATCGCTGAAATGAAAGGCTGGGAATATAGAGCTCACACTCACACACCTAAGCAAACAGGAACAGGCCTGTTTGTATGAAGAGCTGAGTGCCATCTGTGCAGGCTCCAGGCAGCCGTTGTCTTCCGTAAACTCCCAACACTGCTGTAAGGTATGAACTGTGAAAACCACTCTGTAGGTGGGGAAGCAGCATATTACAGTTGCAGACTTGGTTCAGACCCGTATCAGGTCTCAAACTTGAAACCGGAAGTCAGGAACCATGCCTGTTTTTCCTGCGTATCTTTGGTGATTATTGTCATAAGTAGGCAGTCAATAATATTTAAATGATGAATGCATGCATTGGTAAAGATTTTGGTACTCTGTTTGGTACTATTTGCTCTTGAAGGGTGGGATAAATATGGAGTAATCTGGAAAATGATACCCCTTCCTGTTGATGACATTTAACAGACCTGTGTGTATGCATTTATTGTCAAAGGACCCGCCTCTGATACCATCACATGGGGGTCAGGGCTTCAACATATGAACCTGGGGGTATCCTTCTCCCTTCTGACCTCATTGTTTGTAAGTGACATGAAGGGGTGGAGCTCAGGTTCCGGTTGTGTTGGAAACAGACTTCTGGGTGAGAACAAGGTGAACGCTCTGTGTCCGAGCACCAAATTTTACAGCAGAGCCCTGGGTTCCAAACTCTGACATGAAGCCAGAGCTCCTTGGGCGGCCAAGCCTGGGACCTGAGGGACTGAGCTCCCTCGTTCTGAGAAGATGAGTCTTGTCCAAGGAGGCTGAATTGAGGGCTCTTCCTTTGGCTCCAGCAGCCTCCTGCCTATAGAGGTGTTTTCTTCTTAAGCTAGGCTGGGCTTCATTTCACAGAGAAATAAACAAGCCTGAAATCCTCAGGGGATCTGGCACAGGAAAATGAAGTCATTTTACATTTGCAGCGTATTCCGATTGGAATCACAGGAGTCAGAACTGCAGGACGCTTGAGTTCTTTGTTTAGCTCTTCTAAGCCTCAGGAGCTGCGTTTTCCCCAGTTTCCTGAGGGGAGGAAGTGGATGTGTACGGAATATCCATTTGCATTATATACTCTTCAAGCTTCTTTTCCCCTCACACAAAACATCCAGCTGAAATCATACATTCAGCTCATAAAAGGCAAGACAAGGAGCCTCTGAGTCCTTGTGGCAGGACTGGCTTTGCCATGGCTGGTGTGTGTGGAGGGGCGGGGGGTGGGGGTGGGGGGCGGCCTAAATTCCTTCCTGGGAGGAAACTCTTACTTCCTCTGGCTGGGAGGAGGGTACAGGAAGCCTCTATGAAACTGTCTTTTGGCTTTGGATTCAGCTCCTAGCCAAGGCAGTCAAAGGGATTCTTGTCTCTCCAGTCACCTCACTTCCCCAGAGGGTCTCAGGTGGTTTTGTTTGTACTTCGGTAGCTTTTGCATTTTCCCTGCAGCCTGTTTAACAGCAGATGCGTCTGTTTGTTCTCTCTTCCTGCGGCTGCATCTCTGCAGGCACCCTCTGAGGGTGCTCTGTCAGCACGATGCTACCGTATTTAATAAACACAGTGTCCCGAAGGGTGGATGTCCCTCTCACTTCATAGAGAGGCATCTGAAATGCGGACACCATGAGTAAGCTGCTCAAGGCTGCCCAGCTGGTGAAACAAGGAGCCATGTCTGCCGCCTTACATGTACTCTCCGTGCTCCTCCCACCAAATCATGCTCTGCTTTGAAAGTCCCAGTTCTTTATTCTGTACCAAAGGTCAGCCTGACTGTCTTAGTCAGTTAGGCTATAACAAAGTACTATAGACTGGGGGGCGTAAATGACAGACATTTATTTCTTGCAGTTCTGGAGGCTGGGAAGTCCAAGATCAAGGTGCCAGCAGATTCAGTTCTTGGTGGGGACCCATTTCCTGGCTTGGAGACAGCCGCCTTTTTGCTGTGTGCGCACATAGCCTTTTCTCTGTTTGTACAAGTGGACAGAGATCAAGGATATTTCTCTCTTCCTCTTCTTATAAGGGCACTAATCCCATCCTGACCTAATCTAAACCTAATCACCTGTCAAAGGACCCACCTCCAATACTATCACATGGGGGTCAGGGCTTCAACATAAGAACTTGGGGGTGAAACAAACATTCAGTCCATGACATCAGCAATTTCTATTTCTTACCATGGTCTGGAAATAAAATAAGGACATTGGCGTAGTTTCTTCTAGGGCTGCATTAGAGGGTGGAGTCTACTGTGAATTCCACACTGTGGTATCTGTCTGTTTCTTTATACTGTCAATTGGGTAGAGAGCTGAAGGTTTTCACTAATCTCAGGGTTATTTTCTGGCCTGCCCGGAGCACCGTCTCCAGAAGCACTTTGTTCCCTTGCTCCCAACCATCGGTCTCTAAACTCTCTCCATCCTTTCCACCAGAATGCAGGGCAGATCTTCATGCAAACCAGAGTCTTTATATATCTTGGATAGGTTAGACTGAGAGGAGTAAATCTGTAGGTGTGACCCTCCCCTCGCTCACTTACAGTGTCCTGAGGTTGAAGTCTGCTGCTCAGAGAGTTTGGAAAAACTGGCTTCCCCTCCAAATATCTGTTTATCTACCCAGCACAGAGATAAGCAGAAGGGAGTCTGCTCTTTTCTCCTTTCAAACCTTAAAATTTAGATATGCCTTTGTATAGAAGTAAGCTAATTTTAGAGAAGAACACAGGCAAGGTAGGCTAGCAAAAAGCTGGCAGTTTGAAATGAAGCAGCATTGTGTTTGTGTAGCCATACAAATTGTCCCCAGTGGCATACTGTTCCAAAACAGTCCAGATGCTTTTCTGATGTATAACGAGTGGGAGGCTGACTGTGCCAAGGGCCTCCTTGTGGAGCTTTCCCCTGGGAGGGACAGCCGTGGGAAGGCTGAGCAGAGACGCCCTGACATTGCCTTTGGGAGCTGAAATGTCACTGGCCACAAGCAAACTAGATCCCTCGACCTTTTGCATAATCCAGACATGTCGTTCGGAAGATAAATAATTCATTTAAATCTCTCCTGCCCCCTCAATTGTGCCTAAAGCAAACTCAGTTCCATTCAATGTAGCAGTGATTTACCGAGAACTTCCTTGGGGCAGGGCCTTATGCTAGGTGTTAAGGACACAGTGGCAAGAAGAACAATCCTGTCTTGGCCCTTAAGTTGCTCACAGTCTGGAGGGAGAGACATTGAGGTAAATACTATGATGCCCAGGTCAGCCACATCCTTGTGGTAGGGCAGGACAGTCAGGCTGACAGGGGAGGGCAGGCCAAGACTATGGGGATACCAGAGGAGGCCTCGGGGGCGGCAGTAAGAGCTGGGGCTTGCAGGATATGGGGGTGTTAACCTGGCAGCGAGGAAGAGCATGGGGAGTATGTCAGCCCATGGTCCGGGCAAAGGAACACTATTAGCAAAGGTACAGAATGGAGAAAAGGCCCTGCATGTTGATGGAGCAGAGTGTGGGGTTGTGTGGAGTGAGGTTGGGGGAGGGTGGCAAAGGCCACACACGGGCTGCCGATGAGGGCTGTGCACACCCTACTCAGGAAGCTGGACCACACGCTGCTGCAATGCAAAGCCTCGGGATGTTCTGCTAGTGGGGAGAAGGCGTGACCCACGTGGGTATGAGCTGTGGCTGGGAAAGCTGCCCTAAGGTCTCTGAAGGGCAACACCTGGAGCCTGGAGCCAGGGACTCCTTTGGGAGCCTCTTCCAGTTGTCCAGGAAAGAGATGATGGGCCCCCGGGAAAGAGAAGAGCACCGGGGGCTGGGGACAGGGCGGGGCCAGAGGAATGGAGAAAAGCCAGGCCTGACAGTCACCAGCTGGTGTCAGGTGCTGGGGGAGGGAAGAGGGCTGGATAGCAGGGGCATCTCAAGTCAACACCTAGGCAAGAGGAAGCTCTGAGAGCCCCTGTGTTTCTGATAAGCCTGGTCACTGCTCATGGTGGCCACAACTGCTGTCTTCAGACACCTACGTCAGAGTCGCTTCTCAACATCTGCATCCCTCCTACTGCCTTTGCAAACAGATCCCCCCTAAGTGAATCAGAGGCTGCACGGTTCTTTTCCCCTGACTTCCAACTAGTCATGCATTTTGTAGTTGTTCCACACTGAACTTCCACATCCTGCACAGAACGCTCTGGCCCTCAGAATCAGCCGTACACCATTTGGTGGGACCTCGGGTGAAAATTCAAGGTCTGGGCTTATGACACAATATTTTTTTCCTGGTCTGCTCATCCTTGGCACAGTTTGGGACTAGCATATTGGAACAGGCGGCGGTTCCACCCTGCTCAATCACATGGGTGCTCTCTGACACTGAAGTAAATCATATCACCCACCTCCCAGGTCACATTCTGAGATCCGACATATATGGGGAGTGCATCCCTGAGAATACATGCAGAGCATAAAGCTCACGTACATCCAAACTGCTTTTTAAAAATGAAGACCGTGAAAACCAGAGCTATAAAAGTATGTGAATCATCAACCCAGAAATCTTGCCTCCAGGCATGCCTGACACCGTGTTCCTTCCCAGATGCTCTTCCTTCACAAATTATGGAGCCTGCTGACATCCTTCTGGGGAAAGGATTATCTGATTCCACAGGCAGTTAAGAATAACATGTAAATGTCATTTAGCTGAGTGATTTCTACGTGGATCAAAAGACACTCAAGTTACTAACTATGATAGCCAAACCCTTTATTTCAAAAAAATCATAGCAAACCCACAGAACTCTCCTGAGTGAATTAGCACCAGTGTGGTGTGGGAGTCATTCAGACATTCCTTCCAGGTTAGTAGACTATTTGCAATTCAGCTTTTTTACTGATGTGCATTTTATATAACCTCCACCAGCCACAGGCGAAGCTGGAATTCAAGGCTTCTTAAAATTTTCCATTGAGCACTCAGAGCCAGCAGGAGAGAGTGAATGAATACCTTGCTTTATTGGTGACATGGCGAAAATTGCCCTTCCCAGTAAATATCAGAATGAGAGGCAGTATACATGGCGGTTAAATTTATGGGCTCAGGGGGTGGGCTGTCTTGGGCTTGGATCGTGATACATTTAGGAGCTATGTGGTTTGGACAGTTTCCTTTGCCTCCTTCAGTTTTAATTCTTGTCTGCTTCAATAGTTTTATCTTCTTTATAGGGTTGCTCTGAGGATGAACTGAGTTAAATGTATTTTAAGCCCCAGCATAGTTCCTGTATATAAAGGCTATCATAGAAAAACAAAATTTTAAGCTCCATGTGTCATTTAACTTCAGGCAATGCTGTGTTTTACTCTACATACGTCTTAATTATTTTTTAGAAAATAATGTTTTCTCCAAAATTCCCAGTATCATTGGCCCTCCCAGTACAGGTACCATGTTTGTGCTTGGTTTTGCATAAACCCTGGTACGCTGCCACAAACCCCAAGAGAGATACTACTCTGATTTGTGAAACACAGTCATACCAAAGAGAAGGCAATGTTGCTTCATTAACAAGCCTCCTGGAGGATTTACTGTTACTCATTTTCTGGATAACAGAATAAAAGCCAACCCTTGCAGATAAACTTACCATGGAATGAATTCGGTAATTCTCTTGACTTAGTGGGTAAGGTCTAGGAAAAGACTGATGGCGACACCTGCTCATAGCTTTGTTGTGTCTGAGGAGCTACACTCTAGATCTTATTCACCAACTGAGGCTCCCAAGAGATTCCTGGTCAGCACTATGAAGGACCATGGACATTGTCTAGATCTGGAGATGAAGAGGGTGGAGGAGATTGTCGTGCGCGTAGCTTGTGACTGTGGAGGGAAGCTCTGGTCTCAGAATCAGGAGAGCTAGGTTCCAGGCCAGGCTCTCTCTGCCTTGCTCTCTAGTTTTGTACAAGCCCCCTCTCTTTGGTTTGTTTCTCCATAAAGACCAACCTGGATAATCTCTAATGTCTCTTCAAGCTCCAAACTTCCAACTACCTGTACACTGCCTAGGATTTCTATGACTAAGGAAGGTTAACTTCTTATCTTATGGAAACATAACCTTCAAGTCATTTTTTGTAGTAGTGGTTTGCTTCCAAAATTAAACATTCTGTTTTTTTCCCCAGTGAACCCCTACTTTCGTCTAGACATTATTCTGAGAATTATCTCAAAAATTTTTTTCACCATACTACACATTATTTCATTTACATCTCACTACTATTCTACAGGTTTATTATCTCATTTGACAGATAAGACACTAAAGCTTAGAGGACTTTTATGATGTACATATGGTCACACAGTTAGCAGGTAGTTAATTTGGGATTCCAACCCTGGATTCTAGAGCTCAGACCCTTGTCTGTTCCTTTATAAATCTGATGTACAGACTGTGACTACTGCATCTGGGCTCTCCAAGCCTGCCATAGGTCTACTGGGCTCTGCTAGGTTTCACTTTTAAGGAGCCACCTGATCGTCACATAGTTGGTAAGCATTCTTGCCCAGTACATCAATCAGGGTCTGGATTTCATCTTTTTCCCCATCCCTGGTCATGCATTTCTGACTCCTTAGTACAAATTCCACAGCTTGACTGTACATTTCTCACTGGGGTCCATGGCGCATGCATACCGCTTCCTGGTAACTGGTCTATGGGGGGTTCATGGTGGTAAATGTTTAGTATTGAAACACATGAAATCATAGACCTTTGAAACATTTCAATGTGCTAACAATTCTACAAAAATTTAATCAGTTTGTATTCAAGGAACAATGTCATTTCTAAGAAGTCTAAAAATAAACAATGGAATGATATTTTTCTGAATCAGGAGTAAACCAAACACTGACCACAGTCATGCCACTCCAGCACCAGCATCGTTTCAACATCCATTTAGCTCCTTTGGCCTCTGGCGACTGTGCGGCTCCAGTTTACAATGGTGAGTAGGGAGAGTATGAAGGATGCAGAGTTTAGAGAACAGCGGAGTTTAGAATGTGTGTTCTGGAAATGTGGAGCCAAGGGCTTAAAATCAAACCTCAGTCCTTTGTATAGGAGATTTGGGCAAATTAAGAAAAAAATACTGATTTTTGACTCAAGGAGAGGGGGGTTTATAGAAGGCTCAAAATTTTTTCCTGAAATCAAATTTCTCTTACAAGATGACATTTGAATATATTAAGGACAAATAGCCTGAAAACATACGGATCGAATTTCCCATGAAATGCACACGAGTCTTAATATTAAGGGGGCATGTACTTCAGAAAGATAATTTGGCCTCTGCTGAAACCAGAATATTTAAAAAATCCTTCCAGGGACCTTGCCAAAGCCCAGAGCCACTAGAACTCTTCTATCCCTAGCAGCTCCCACTGTAGCCAGTATACCTAGCAGCTTGGCCAAATGAAACAGAGACCCAGCATCTTCTGAAGGGGATGTTTGCCAGTCTCAACCCTGGAGATACATATGTGGAAGGGCTTCTGGCTGGCCCTCTCAGCCAAGAGTGGAATTTGAAAATGCTGGAGTCTCTTAGCATATCTGCTTCAGGTTACTTTGAGAGAAAGTGATGTGAAAGCTGTCAGGCTCGGAACAGGATCCATGCTGTAAACTATTTACAAAAGCCCCACTTCCTTCTGCTGGGGCCAGGTGCTCGTCACCCCAGACAGTCTGTGTGAGGATGGAAAAACAAGGACTATTGTCAGATTAATAGCTCTCCCTAAAAAAAGTATGTCAGGTGGCAAGATTCTTGGCCATGGAGTTCCAGCCAAAACATGTCACATTTTTGTCTCCTCTGGGAGAGGCACTGGGAAGCTGTTGTGAGTCAGAGTGAGGGGGCTGCAGCAGGGTAACTGCTGCGTGAGCATCTTGCCTGTTACCGATGAGAATTAGTCAGTTCTTGGAAAGAGGGAAAGCTCTTCATGCTTTGCTACCCACTTCCACATTCTCCTCTCGGCCTTGGGATGGAGAATCAGCCGTGTAACAGGATTCATTTTAGTCAACTCAGTGCATATATGTTGGTCCCTGGCCTAGGGACAGAAATAAACACTTGACTCAGTCTCTTCTCTCAGAGGACTTACAGGTTAGACAATAACCCTGAGCAAATTTATAGAATGTTAGTCCTCGGAGGTGAACCATTAAAGCAGTGTGCCACACTGAAAGTTTTAGGACGTGGTGAATTCTCTGGCATTCCTCATGGTGATACATAATATAGGGTCACCATATTAAAAGTCCCCCAGCAAACCCATTCCAAATCCGGGAGAATGTGGAAGTGGGTAGCAAAGCTTTAACTTTATCATGGTTTCTCAAATTTCTAATGCCCAACAACTGACCCTCTCCCCCTGTCCCACATGACAATTTCCCACAGCAGCTTTGGGAAATAACAGTCCAGGGCAAGGAGCCCAAATGGTACATTTGTGAGACAAGTACGATATTTAAAGATAGTCACAAAGTATGGAGTTAGCACAGAAGAGAAAGGTGACATTCAGGACTCTCTTGAAGAGATGATATTCTAACTAGGCTTTTGGTAGATGAATGCTATGATCTGAATATAGCCCCACAACATCCATATGTTGAATTCTAACCCCCCAAATTAATGATATTAGTAGGTGGGATCTTTGGGAGGAGCTCCAGTCATGAGGGTGAGCTCCATGAAAGAGATCAGTGCCTGATAAAAGAGACCCCAGGGAACTCCCTCACCCCTCCCACCAAGCAAGGACACAGCACCGAGGTGCTGTCTGTGAACCTGAGATGGGTCTTCAGCAGCCACCACATGGCATCTGTTGGCACCTTGACCTTGGACTTCCTAGCCTCCAGAACTGGGATAGATACATTTCTGTTGGCTACACACTACCCAGACTGTGGTATTTTGTTACAGCAGCCTCAACAGACTAAGACAATGAGTGAAAATTTTCCAGATAGAGAACAAGGTGAGGGCATTCCAGGCAAAGAGAAAAACTCCTCCAGTGCAAGGCTCTCTCTCACAGGGTTTGTGGGTGACATATACATGTTGGCAATTTGAGGCAATGGGGGGAAGAACAGCAGAGATGATGCTGAAAATGGTGAGAACCAGATCTTGAGGTTCTTAGATGCCACCCCAATGTTTTGAGCTACAAGTAGACATTAAAACACGGAAAGATAGTTTTCTCCAAGTTCGGGAACCTGACATACAGTGTCCTTCATGCACTGTATGGTGAACTGCATTCATTCAAAGCCACAAAATCCAATCTTTTGCAGAATGAAGTCTTCTGAAGACAGTGAGATGTGGCTTCCAGTAGCTTAGGGGCATTCACCTTTTCAAAAGGTACATTTTGGTGCATGGACCTGGAGAAGCACACTCAATAGACAGGCCTATGAAGGGACAAGTTAAGGGTAACTCCGTAGTCTGTACTGGGAATGCTGAATAATGGGCAGAGTGGAGTTGAGAACTCAGTGGGTAAACTAAAATTGTCCAGGAAGGAGTGAAACTGATGTGGTGATCCTGTGTTAAGGATAATTTAGAGCTGCAGGTTCTATCAGGCACAAGGACCACTGGGAGGAGGGATTCCCTGGGGTCAGGAAGACTGGGGCTTTGTTCCAGTTGAAGCACAACTTTCTGTGCAGACTTGGGCAAATCGTTTCTCTGAGTGAAATGCTTGGATTATAAGACTCAAAGAACATTTCGGTTCTAGTACATGAGCGACCTCTCATTGTTAGTAGTGCTTAGCGTTACATTAAAAATGAAAATAAATCATAATAAATGTATAGATTCAAGATGCTCTTAAATAAGTTCTCCATTAACTCTCACATGAACTATGTAAAGTTACTTTCATTCTCACTTTGCATATGAATAAACAGAGGCTCAGAAAAGATGCCCCAAGTTCCCACAACTCCTAAATGATAGAGGTAGGGTTTGGTAGCAGATCAGTAAGGTTGCAAAGCCCCTGCTCTTTTTACTGCACCACCCTGTCCATCACCCTGAAATAAAGTTTATTAAGTGCTCTGGAGTGGATTGAGTAATAGAGTGGTCAGTCCTCCAGAGTCAAAAGGATGTTGTTAATGGAACAGGGGACAAGACAGAAAATGCTGAGGCTAAGTGTTTCCAATTGGGCTTCTCAGCACAAAAGTGTGACATCATACAGGCCTGCTTCTCAAGGAGTGTCTTTTGGGGGCCAGCATTCAGAGCAAAGAGGCAGCAAGTGCAGTGGTAATGGAAGCTGGGGCCTCTCCTCATTCTTGTGCATCCTGCACCAGTGCCAGCTGGGGCTTGCATTCTTCCAACTTGGCCAGTAAAACCCCAACCCCAGAACATGTGTTCACTTTAACTCCACTTTGAGGACCAGGCATGTGGAGAGAAGCCAAGTGGCCAAATTCAGATTCCGCCTGAACAAGGTCATGAAAAGATTGGAGAGCTGGTTTATCGGAGCAAACCTGAAGATGCCACTTCCATGGCAGGCATGTTCGTCTGCTCGGGCTGCTGTAACAAAGACCACGGGGCGGGGGGTTGGGTGGACATTTATTTCTCACAATTTTAAGAGCTGGAAATACAAGGCCAAGATGTCAGCAGATTTGGGTTCTCCTGCGGCCTTGCCCCTTGGCTAGCAGACAACCGTCTCCTCTCTTTGTCCTCACTGTGGCCTTTTCCTTGTGCGTGAGCATCCTTCATGTCTCTTCTTTGAGAGACACCAGTCCTGCTGGAGCAGGGCCCCACCCTATGACCTCATATAATGTTAATTACCTCCTTAAAGGCCTCATCTCCAAATATATTGGTAGAGTGGTACCTCCAAATATTGGTGGTTAGGGCTTTAATATACACATTTTTGAGGGGCACAGTTCAGGTCATAACAGGAAGGAAGGTGTTATAGTGGAATGTTCATTGCAAATGTATTTCAATGGAAAAATCATGAGGCCAGTTAGCAATGAGGTGTCATTTAAAACTTATGGAAGAGTACTTGTCAACTCTGGCTCCACATGGGGAGCTATCTAAAAATAACAGCATGTGAGACCCCAGCCCTGTCTAGTCAGGACCTCAGACACTGGTGCATCAGGGTTCTCCAGAGAAACAGAACCAGTGAGATGTGCGTGTGTGTATAATACATATGTTTCATATATCTATATCTATACCTATATTCATATCTGTATGGGGAGAGAAAGAGCAAGAGAGGTTTATTCATTTACAGGAAATGGCTCACATGAATGTGGGGACTGGCAGGTCCAAAGTCTGTGGCGTTGGCAGGCAGGTTGGAGATCCAGGAAAGTGTCTGGTTGTGGCCTGACTTTGACTGCAGTCTGGAGCTGAATGAGTTCTCTTCTTCCAGGGATCTCAGTTTGTTTTTACATGAGGTCCTTGACTGATTGGCTGCGGCTCCCCTGCATTATGGAGTTTAATCTGCTTTGTTCACAGTCTACTGATTTCAATGTTAATATCATCTTTAAAATATCTTCATAGCAATACCCAGACCGATGCTTGACCAAATATCTAGGTGCCTTGGCCTAGCCAAGTAGACACATAAAATTAAAATTAACCATCACAATTGGTATTCTTGGCTAGCTCCCATGGCCACTGCAGTATGCAGTCAGGGTTGATAGCCACTGATCTAGAACCAGGGTTTTCAGAACCAAGAAATGAGATTCAACCTGACAACCTGGGCTCTTCATACCCTGTCTGAGTCATAGAAGCTGGTTTCTCCACCAGTTCTTTCATTTCTTCTCTTCTGTTCAGGCACTGGTTTTCAACTTTGCCTGCACACATTGATTTCCTGGGTACCTTTATATCAATGCCCAGGTTGCACCACTAGAGATTCTGATGTACTTGGTAAGGGGGTCATCAGAATGCAAATGCAAACTGCAGCTGGGGCATCACAGGCTTGGAAATTCCCCAGGAGATATTGATAGGCAGCCAAGGTTCATAAGAAACTTGCTTTATAAGCCGCAGTTTGTAAATCTTGTCTGCTAGGAGAATCTGGGATTGTAAAAATGTCTGGATTTCCTTCATTGGAAAAAAAGAAATATATATATATTATAAAGCACTTCATAATTAAATTAACCACATAGAAACTTATGCTTAAATATTTGTTCCTTCTGCAAGCGTTTAGTGACCTGTTTCTGCATGGTGCCATGTAGGCATCACATCCAGTTCCACAGGAGACACCAAAGTGAAAGGGCATTTTGTCATTGCTTAGGATGGAGAAAGCAGACATTAATGTCACTATGGTAAAAATGTGGCAGCTGCTGGAGAAGAAGGAACAAGATCTTTGTAACCCAGAGAATTTCTCGAGTTGCAAAATGGAGTGGGAGAGTCTTCCTAGGCAGAACTCAGAGCTGCCCTGAAGTCCCAGCGATGTGACCACTGATGGGCGCTCAGGAAATGGCAAATAGTCTGATGGCCGTGAGTCAGAGTTCATGGGAGGGGTGGCTGGAAGGGTAGTTTGAGATTAGATGGTAAATAACCTTAAAAGCTAGGCTAAGGGGATTGAACTTTTAATATAAATCTTAAGGTTTTCTTGAGAGGTAATAATTACCAATGTTTTAATAAAAATTACCTGAAAGCAAACAAAGGGCCACATTGGGAGGAGGGAGGGCAGACTCCAAGGAATTTTCTAGAATCAATTAAGGTCAACAATGATGAGGACCTGAACTCAGGAACTGGCAAGGGGCTTGGAGAGGACAGAGAAGATACGGAAGCAGGCAGTCGATGAGCCCAGGTAAGCAGCAGAGCTAGGATACGAACCAAGCTCGTCATGTACAGACACACATACGTACTGAAGACAGGATGTGTGTCAGGCTCTGTGCCGGATGCTGTGCAGACAGAGGGAGATGTGGCCTCTGGCCGCAGGGTGCTTGGAGTTGAGAGGGATTCACCAGAGACATGAAGCCATCATCAGCATGGGAAGGATGAGAAAGGCAGTAGAGGGCCTTATGGGAACACGTGAGGGAGAAAGGCACAGACTTAGACCTAGAGGGCCAGGGAAGCTTCCAGAGAAAGAATGGCTAAGTGGAGAGCAGAAAAAAGGAGTTGGAGTAAAAGGCAGAGGGTCAAATGGGAGGGAAGTTGGGTTCCATGGCAGCATTCTTGCCTGATCCATTCAACTCACTCGTTGAACGGGTCGGGCTGCCTTCCAAATGCACTTCTCCCATAAAGGTCCCGGTCTGTTACCTGTAGTGACCCCAGCTCACAAGACCTCACCTATCTGATACTCACTGAGATGAGCACACAGGATCATAGAGACCACACTGGAAAAGGCCTTTAAGGACCCCCATTTCAACCCTTAAATTTTCAAAGAGGGCGAATGAAAGCCTGGAGAGATTATTTTAAGAACCAGAACCCAGGTTCCCTGTCTCCTTTCCAATGTCTTTTTAATATGGCAAGTGTGCCTGTTATCTCTGAGTTTCATGTCCAGGGCACTTTGTGTCTAAAGCTTCCTGCCAAGAGTTTTATTTAGGTTATTCCACCCTGCTTTCCTTTGTAATGATTGAGTTCTTCTGATTGTAGCAAATGGAATCTCTGTTCCCAAAATGCACCACATGCTTTGCGGTGAGCCCTTTCTTCCTATTACTTATCATGAATCCCTCCTCATCTCAAGTTTTATGATTCCCTTCCTCCTAGGGCACAAATCAACTCAAGCATCGAACTGCTGCATCACTCCAGATACTAAAAGTTGAATGTCAGAAGTTTCCAGGCTGGGCACATTGCCTTAGCTTCTGGTGGCATCTGCGCCCCAGGCACATTGAGGGGGTCTCATTCACCCTGTCATTCTCCGCTTTCCATCTCAGACTAGAACCACACTTAACTGGTGCTTATTGAGCAGACTCCATACTGGAGCCTTTGTGCGTGTAACATCATTTGATCCTGATGATAATTCAGTGCAGCAAATATTATTATGCCCATTTTCCAGGTGGGGAAACAGAGGCTTAGGAAGGTAGGTGAAGAAGTGGGTGAGCCAGTATGTGAGCAGAGGTTTACTGCCTTGGGGGTTGCTGTGTTTTTCTGATATCTCAGGCTAATGTGTCACTTTGATTTGATGGCAGGACATCTATTGGATAGTAAAAACTATCCTATTTTTTTCTGGCAATAAATTTTTTCGTGACACGCTGTCTACCAGCACCAGGCATCCGGTTACATCTCATCCCAGTTCTACACCGGGATGAATTATTCTGTGGATATTTCTTTCCTCTGAGGTGGCACCTGACTGGGGGACGTCTCCCATTCTCAAATCCAGGATAGGAAGGTAGCTGGTGGCAAGCTGAGAGAACACCATCCTCACTGGTGGCAATTTCATTGCTCAGGAAGACTGTGGTCACTTAGTACTGCTTCTGAACATGGCTCCGTGGATCTTACGGCAACTTATCTCAGCAAGAAGGCTGAGAAAGCCTGTGGGATCAGGGTGGCTTGAATGTGGGGAGGAGGTGGGAGCACCCGGCCTGGAGATGTGCCCAGGATGGATGATGTAGGAGTCCCGCGTGACTCAGCTCTCTGCACAGGTAATGAAACCCAACCGAGAGCCAAGCTTACTGAAGAAAGCGGGCATCCTTGATGTGGTTATTTTGGGAGATGAAAGAGAGCTTGAAAAGGAGATACACGTGAATAGTATTCAAGCTGCGTGAGTGTGATGGGAACTTAAGATTCTCTTCATACATGAACAGTAAAAAGCCAGTGTGTCCTGATCTTTCATGTCTCAGGACTGGAAGAGTGAGGCATTGGGTCAGAGGTTGGCAGCTCTTGGCTCTTGAGGTGCACAGACTGTGGTTTGGGGATTGGGGGATTCTGAAAGGGATTTGCTCCTTGATTTCTTTATTGTTGCTAAGAGAACCAGGCCTCAGGTGGGAATGGGAATGGAGATACCCCAGCCCAGACCCTGAACGTGCTGAGCATTCCCTGAGACGGGAGCCTTTGCTGTGGGATGTCTTCTGTGTCCGCACAGCTCGGCTGGGCAGAGATTTGCTTTCTGATCACTGGCAGGAGAGTCCCTGGGGAATGTGACCAGCTAGGGAGAAGATGGGGCCCGGGGTTCACTGGCAGGAGAGTCCCTGGGGAATGTGACCTGTCGGGGAGAAGATGGGGCCCGGGGTTCACTGGCAGGAGAGTCCCTGGGGAATGTGACCAGCTAGGGAGAAGATGGGGCCCGGGGTTCACTGGCAGGAGAGTCCCTGGGGAATGTGACCAGCCGGGGAGAAGATGGGGCCCGGGGTACACTGGCAGGAGAGTCCCTGGGGAATGTGACCAGCCGGGGAGAAGATGGGGCCCGGGGTACACTGGCAGGAGAGTCCCTGGGGAATGTGACCAGCCGGGGAGAAGATGGGGCCCGGGGTACACGGGCAGGAGAGTCCCTGGGGAATGTGACCAGCCGGGGAGAAGATGGGGCCCGGGGTACACTGGCAGGAGAGTCCCTGGGGAATGTGACCAGCCGGGGAGAAGATGGGGCCCGGGGTACACGGGCTCAGCTGCCTTGAATGCAGATGTGTTGCATGTGGGGCTGACGTTTTCCTGTGACCTCAGTGAAGTCCCAAGGGGCAGGAGGATGAGGCAAGTTGGAGAAGAGAAAACTCTGAATCCTGGCTACTCTGCTCTCTCCTGGAATGTCATGGTGTCCTCCTGACTGGTTCTTCCTCCAGGCTTATACCCCAAGTAGAAAAGGGGCTTCCAGCACCTTGGAGTTTTACCTTGTTTTTGTTTTTCATGAATATGTGGCCCTGATCTGCCCTCAAGCCCCTGACTTCTAACCCCCTTGATCGTTCATTCAGCCAGCATATATGTCATTTCTGAAGACTTACTGGACCCAGCTTCTCCATCTCTGCTGCACCCCACCCCGCTGCCCCCACTATAATCAGACTATTCTCCTTGTCCGAGGCTTAGCTCATGGAGGTGCTTCTCGTTCACCATCTGGATTTTCTTCTTGGCTAAGCCACCCTGGGGAACATCCCTCCAGCTCCATTGCCCTGGGACTCTTTACTCTGGCATCAGCCATGGGGAGAGCTCTTCCCTGACCCCCTTCCCTTGGGGCTGTCATACCCTGTAGGAAACCTACGCGTTCACCCCACAGTCCATCCTACTAATGCCCTGGTTCCTCTAATCTTGTCTTACCTGGGACTAGAAAAAACTGACTCCATTGGTCCAAAGGAGCAATTCCTAAAGTGTCTTTGAGATACCTTAGTTGACAGTGATTCTAATGCAAGATTCAAAGTGGTACCTTTCTGCTCTTCATACATATTTATTGAGTCGCTCTTGAGAGCTTGCCCCTAATAGATTCTGTGGATATACTGATAAGCAAATTAGACATGTCCAATTCCCACATGGCACTTACCATTTATTATGGAAGACATTAAACAATTAACACTGTGAAGAGCATTTTGAAGGAAACTGAAGGGCGTTCTAGAAATGAAAAAGAGACAGTAATTGTGGCAAACCAAATTGGAAAAATCAGGAAACTTGAGACCTAGAGTGTGACTGAGGATTCGGTAGACTAGGACAGGGGGCAATTGGGCCGGTTGACAGAAACCATGTATGTCACGGCCCCAGCACCGGAAAGAGCAGGGCATTTTCAGGTGATGGAAGGAAGGCGGTGTGACTTGAGGATGAGTAGAGCTCTCCAAGGATTATCTTTGAGTGACTTTGCAGAGTCAGCTGAAATACTTGCTAAAAATACAAACACTTGATTCTCCCCTCTAGTGATTGAATCAGAATCTCTGGGCATTCATTGAGTGATTATAAAAATGGTTGAGTTTTTCAACCTTTTCTGAGTCTATGATCTTCTCAGTGTGACTTTGCAGTCTTTCCCCTTAGAGGTGGGCCCTCTTTTCCACTCTTTGATTCTGGGCTGGCTTTGTGATGCCCTTTGTCCAACAGAATGAGGGGAAAGCATTCTCATGCCTACTATGAGCCCGCGATTAGAAAAGCAGTGTGTCCTCTGCTCTCTCTCTTGGCACCCTGCCACCACCACATAAACAAAAACAGGTGATGATAATAGAGAATGAGAGACCCTGGGGAGAGAATCCAGTGGTCATTCTGAGGCCATCCTGGACCAGCATACAGCAAGCCAGCTCCTTAACATGGAAACGAGCTCAGCCAAGATTAGCAGAG
Organism: Smutsia gigantea; assembly: GCA_032199065.1. Lineage (NCBI taxonomy): Eukaryota > Metazoa > Chordata > Mammalia > Pholidota > Manidae > Smutsia > Smutsia gigantea. The sequence goes on from JAVSCE010017658.1 coordinate 32,581, forward strand.
CCACATAATGGACCTGCTCCTGGCAACAGTGGCAGGACTAAGTCCAGAGGAGGCCAGAGCCTTAAAACAACAATCATTTGAGTAGTAGTAACTGATTATATATTAAACCACTGAATTTGGGGTGGTTTATTATGCAGCAAACCATACTGACACAAGAACCAAGAATATAGGCAAGGATTTGGGGAGTGAAATAGGCAGAGGTCAGATCCAGTAGGATTTCTTAGGGCAAGATAAGGATTTGGCACTTTATTTGAAGGGCTATGTGAAGCTATGGAATGGTTTTGAACATTCACGTGGCATCATTAGGTTGGTGTCATAGAAAGATTAACTTGGCTACCTTGTGGAGAACGAACGGCAGGGGAAGGGGTTTAGGATCAAGCAGAGTAGACTGAATTTAATTCATACAAGTTTTGTTTCATTTTACTATTTGCTTTTAATAAATGAGCTCCAACTATGCATGAAGTAATGGGATTGCAAGGAGGAAGACCCATATCCTGCCCTCAAGTCTAGTGGGGGAGAGACAGCATGCACTTTGACAAGTGGCATAATGAGGTACACTGAGAGAGTTATGGTTGCGTGGAGAAGTAGCACCTGACCTAGCCTGGGAGGGAAATGAAGGATTCGGCCAATTCCTGGTAGCTGGGGGTGCCGTGAAGATGGGGAACACAGTTTCTTAGAAGAAGAAAGAGCCCAAGTGAAATTTGGAGCTGCCAAAGCATAACGTGCGAGTGGCAGCAGAGGGGAATTTGGTGGGCAAGGTATGCAGGGCCAGGTCACAGTCTTCTCTGTGCTTACTGAGGCCATAGAAAGGCACAAGTACAACTGGAACTGAGTGACTGTGGTTCCTGGGACCAATGCCCTGGTTTGTGGAAGAAGATGCATTGAGAAGGGCAGGACCCTGCTCTGGGAGCCCCGGGAGGGTGTGCCAGCATGGCCAGTGACCTGACATAGCTGAGGAGGGATGCGGATGGGCAGGACAGAGAAATCACCTGTAGGCAGCAAAGCCCTTGATCCTTAGGTTTTGACCCAGGCTCGTACAGTAGCCCTCAGCTACTCCCAGTGTCTTTTGGAAACCAGCAGACAACAGGGGCAGGAAGAGAACATGTTTTGCTGTGGTACCTCCTCCTTCCCCGAATGTTTGCCATCCTATCATCCTATGCTGCCAGTCTCCAGCTGTCTGTCTAGACGGAGCCCAGATTGGACCAGTGAGGTACTGAACACTATGATCCAGGCCCACTCACTCTTGGCCAACTGGTGGGTGAACGCTGAGAAGAACAGATCCAGCTGGAAGGATCAGGGCCTGGTTTTCTCATTAGCAGTCAGGTGCTCCCTGCAAGCCATGGAGTCTCTGCCCACGGTACTGCCATGTCTACAAACATGCACTGGGTCCGGGCATGGTCAGAGGCACCCTCCTTCTCATGTTCTTGCTAACCAATTCAAACACCAGAACAAACACTGTTTGATCATGAGAGCACAGATCCCCCAGGAAAGCCTCAAAACATACATAAACAATAACTGTTTGCAAAGGTTAAATGCCTGCAGGTACAAGAACTGGACACTCATATTATCCTTTCATTAGTCTATTAACTTCACACAGAAGCTCTGTGAAAGAAACATCCTTAACCCTATTTTAAAGTGGTAAGTAGGAAAGCATGGTTTTGTGAAGGATCACTGAGCTGTAGATGGTAATTAGATGGTGCCGGGATAAGAACCCAGAGCTCCTGAACTCCAAACCCGTGATCCATCTATTAAACCACACTGCCTCTGCTGCCCAGCCTTGCCATCTGTAGATGAGGCCAAAGGACAACAGAGAGAAAGTGGTTTGTTGGCTGAGACAGATGGCAGAGCCTAGATCCCTCAACCAAGTCCCTGGACTACCATTTCTTTATTCCTCAGGGCACCCACATATTCTCCTTAGTACATTTCCTGGGCCACCACTCCAGACCCTGTCCACGCAGGAAGCCCTCTGGAGACCCCAGAAAGCTGAGGACAGCTGGGTGTGATGCTCTCAGCAGGGACAGCGTGGGGCGCCCCTGTTGGCCCATAGGCAGACAAGAGACTCTGACAGAGAGCAGGTGTGAGCAGTGGGGACCAGAAGAAAACGCTGGACTCCACCTCAGACATTCACACTGGAAGGACTCTGGTGGTGGGCAGGACCCTAGGGTTCATTGTGATTGGTTGAGTCTAGGCTTTGTCTTTTTTCATACCTGCTTCTCAAGTGATCACCAGCTTGAGGTCTGGAGAAATAAAAATTGGAAGGAAATTAGCTTCGCACCCCACACTGAACACACACACAGCTCCCACCTTCTTGAATCAATAACAAAGAGATTTCACCCCCCAGATCAGAGTACTTGAAGGCAAAGAGCAAGCTCCCAGTTCTTCCTAGATCGTGTGAATTTCTTTCCTTTTCCCGTAACTATGGACTCTGTATCTTGCTCTGGAAGTGCTTGATTCATGCTCATGAGCTCACATCTGTCACCCTCTCCTTGCCCACATTGCTGTGGTTCCACGGAAGACACTTCTGTCTGCTCCTCTGAGCACCTGTCACCAAGAGGCTCCACTGCCAAGATCGTAGAATCAAGGCAGGATCAGCCACATCATTTGTGGGGCCCAGTGAAAAATGAAAATGTGAGATCCTTCTTCAAAACTTAGAGAATTTCTGGACCTGACGGTAGAGCATTAAACCAAGCCCAGAGTCCGTCTTAGGTGTGACAGCCATGGAGCTGGCCCTGAATGGGGTAGTAAAAGCAGAGCAGAGATAGAAAAAAAGAGGGAAGGTGGAACTGCAATGACTTTACCTGAGTGTTAGCATCTCCATCTATGGAACAGGTGAAGACACCTCCCTTGCCAATGACGTACTGTTCACTGGTACTCGAAATAGACTGCTTGGAAATGCTAGATGCCTATCCAGGGGACATCCCTTTCCCTAAGAGAGAATGTGGTCCAAATCCCTCATTTTTCAGAGGAAGAACCTGGAGCCCAGAGAATGAAAGTGGCTTGTCCACATTACTCGGGTAATGCTGGGATTGGGTGACTATGTCTCCTGATTCCCAGCCTGGTGGTCTTTCACTAAACCAGGCCCCTCCTTTGCTCTCCAACTGTCTCGGGTGTTCCTGCTTGAATAATGAGGCAGGGCCTTAGTCCTCCTCCACAGATGGTTTGGAGGCTGAATCAACTGTCTCTAAGATTGGCCTCTGCTTCCTGCCCAGCTTCTGGGCCCCATGACTGGATCATACTGAAATGAGTGTTATCCGTCATCACAGGATGCTTGGGGAGGTGTATCTTTCTCAAATGACTCCTCACATGGTTCATGGTGAAGTAGCTTTCTCCAGATGGCTGTTCTGAGCAAACAAGAGATATATGGACTAGTAATGGTGTTCACAGGTGATCCCATAGACAAGAGGAGGACCCACTGGATCTCTTTCCATTGAAATATCACTGACTGTGGCCATGTCAGTGCTTAATAATGACCATGATATGACAGAAACAGCCCCCAGGTATAAACTTTTGGGAACTATAACCATGTCATATTAGATATTGTCACTCTGAGGCCAGAGGAAGATAAGGCTAGTGTGACTTTCCTGTAATTTTTCAGAAGCGATCCCTGGCTCAGAATGACCTGACTACCTGCTCAAAGTCACATTTGTATATGTGGTGGAGATGGTGGCTTTTCAGAAAGGAGGTTACATTTGATTAGCCTCTTTATCTCCTAGGCCTGGGAGACAACTGTGACCTAAATCGATGATAATTTTGATCTTTTACTCAGGGAAAACGTGACAGGGTAGACTGAAAAGAAAATGGAACTCAAGGTCCTTTATACTATCCTGTCTTCCCTGACAGTCCCCTCTGGAGATTAAAGCTGGCAAGTCCCTCTGCCATCAAGACCTTAATCCTGGCCTTGTTTGCACGCCTGGCCCTGAGCAGCAGGACAGCCTTTGGCAGGGACATGGAGGTTGGTCTTCACATCCGGTAGTGATAGTGTTGGCAAATTGTGGTCTAACCTCAAAGTCATGGAGAAGATTGGTCTCTGGACATTGTCACCCACGGTTTATGAGTATAGCTACCACATGTCCAGTTATGACTCTCCCCTCGATCACGCCAATGCCCAGGTTCCAACATCCGTGCCTCAGACCCGCCCACTCACTCTCCGCTGGACTCTGTCCTTCAGTGAACCTCAGCGTCCCTGAGCTTCCTGCCTCTGCCCCAAACATGCTTTCCCTGCAGATTTCCTTTTCCCAGCTGACGCCAACATCCTTGCCCATGTCATGCTCTTTCCTCTTCTTTCTCTGAAATACAGAACTAGGTTATGAAATTCTGTCTGATGGCCTCCCTACCTCCAATGTTTCTGCTTCCAATCCATTCCCTCCCTTGCTGAGTAGTGTCCCTTTTACTTACTGTTCTCCCAATCACTGTTCTCATTCGCAACATCCCAAGAGTTAATTCATAAGACTGTTTGGCAGATGGGGAAATGGAAAAGCAGAGAGTTCAGATAACTTGTCGAAAGCCTACAACTACTAAATGAGAAAGCAAGGAGCAGAACCCAGGAAGCCAACCTCCAGAGACCCTGCCCCTGTGGCTGCATTACTGTTATGGACTGAATTGTCCCCTCCAAAATTCATGTGTTGACGTCTTAACCCCCAGTACCTCGGAATGTGACCTTATTTGGAGATAAGCAGTAACTGAGGTAAAATGAGGTCATTAGGGAGGGTGGGCCCCAATCCAATCTGCCTGATGTCCTGATAAGAAGAGGATATGTGGATACAGACATGCGGGCACAGAGGAAACACCACAGGAGCACACGAGAACGTGGCCATCTGCAAACCCAGGAGGGAGAACTCAGAAGAATCCAACATCACTGCCATCTTGATCTTTGACCCCTAGCCCCCACAATTGTGAGAAAATGAAGTCCTGTAGTTTAAACCACCAACCATTTTTTTATGGTTACCCTAGCAAATTAATACTGTTATGTGGCCTCTCATTGCATATGAACAAAGTTTTAACTCCTCCATCAAGACAAAGCTTCTAAGACATGGCATTTGCCTTCTTCTCATTTATTGTACTTGTCATTAAAAACCTATATTCCAGATATATGGAGTATTCAGCCTTCCTCTTCTGTGCTTTCTCATCATCGTATGCCTTTCCTTATGATCTCCCTTGGCTTATTCAATAAATTCCACCCTTTATTACCCGAAGGTTCTCAATCACCCTTTCAAGTTTCACTCAGGCATCATGTCTCTGAAACTGTGCCCGGCCCTCTGTGTGGAGGCTTACTTAGTCCCTCCCTTGTCCCTTCTCCCATTAATATTTTGCATGTAAATCTGTTCAACCCTCATCACATGCCATGTCTTCACCAGGCCATCACGGAGCACCGGTAAGGTCCTCGCCTCGTGCTGGGCATCGGGGGGCGGAGACCGGGTCCGATGCTTGCTCGCAGGGGCTTACTGGCCAGTGAAGGAGCTTACAGTGCTGTGAGCTGCAGGGGCGTCAAGCCCAGAAAGGGTCACCTAACCCGGCCTGGAGCACCCAAGGCTCTGGTAGCAGGTGTGAATGGGAAGAAAGGGAAGGCACAGAGGACACTCCGAGGAGAAGGAGCAACATGAGCAAAGCGTGGAGAAACAGGGGAGCCTGATGGTAAGCCCTCCAGGCCGACTGCAGTCTGGAGCAGTTGTCATGTCTGAATTCTAGGGTCTGCGTAAAATACTTGCTAAATAAGTGACCATTGAATGACCAAATACACAAATGAATCGATGAGTGAATGAGAAATCTGAAATCAAATGAGAAATCAATGAGAAAACTGAATCAAAGAGTGAATGAGAAATCGAGTGGGCCTCCTGTATCCGTTAGAATCTCTGTTTGTAAGCGTCGGGAACCTACTGCAGCTGACTTAAGCAAAAGGAGTTTATGGGCAGGCTACAGGGCAGCTCACAGGATCGCAGGAGCAATGAAAACCAAGCAGGACAAAGGTGGGCTGCAGAGCGGGACCTGCTGACAGGCTTGCCGCAAGGGCTGCTGGGATGCGTGGACCGCATGCAGCTTCTGTCTTTTGGTCACTTTCCAAGTTCCAGGAAGGGAGGTGAAGAATGGGCTAGAGCAGGCCATGGGCTTAGCCCCTGCTGAGGTCGGATCTCTGTGTCCCTGACTTCATCTAGGGAGGAAGAGATATTTCTCAAGTTAAAAAACACTCCATAAATGTGCAAATTGGTTTTGGGGAATCAAGAAAACCAAATATAGAAGTTTTCAGACAATTCATACCTGGATTTTTTTTCTTGGACCAACGCATCTTTAGAAACTCTTCATATTCATAGCCATCTTTTTGGTGCTACTAAGAGCTCTCATCAACCCGGGAACCCTGTGTAAAGTTTTGGTATGAGATGAGATTACCTCAGGAAATTAATACAGGCTTTTCTAACCCTTACTCCTATGGGGTGAGGCACTTTCGGTAACTAACTTCCTTCTCTGTCCCAGGCCAGACCCAGCACATGGTGTTAATTGCTAATTTCCCTAATCCTACCCAACAGCAAGTTTAGATGTTTTAAAATGCCTAGGTCGGTGTTGTCTGCACTAGGGTAATATTTGTGAAGGTATTTGATTAATTACCAAGTGTTCTATAAATGGAAATTAACATTTATTTTATATTCCCATTAGAGAATAGAGGCCTTTGTTTTCTTTATTAATTTAGGATAAAAAATTTCTGAACAGGGAATTCCACAAAGTCACTTTATTCCCAGAGTTTACCATAGTCCTTGGCACATAATTCAGACTTTGGGAGAATTCAGAAATCATTCCTCTCATTCTCATCTTTAATTCACGACATCTTACTCTCATTTTTAACTGCTCTCCTGGCTAGTATCTTGCCGGAAAGAGACCTTATTTGCATGCAATTCTCTTTTTGGATTATACCTCAGGACAAAACTTCACTGACAAGATATGAAAGGCTTGGGGGTTATTAATTCTGTCATTCATCACTCAAAGGGAAACTAGCACAAGGCCATAAAAGACCAAGAATTGTCCTTTCATCTCTCAAATTGATTTGTAGAGATGCGATACACTTCCCAAGTCATAAAACTCTCATTTCTCTTAAAAACCTTCACCAGCAAAATACATGAAAAAGAAAGATTACCTTATTTACCTTATGCAGGTAGAATCTTCTGTGGTTTCATGTTTTGAGTTTGTTTAGGTACTTCTTTATGGAGGCCTCAGGGATGTGTCCACGTTCTGGTCCTGGCTTGTCATAGGACCACCACATGTCACCTAGCAGCTCTCAAACTCAGTTTCCACATCTGTAAAATGGGAACCATAAAACCTACCTCATTTTTCTTTATGTTTTATCATTTTTTAACATTGTAGTATAACACACCTAACATAAAATTTATCATCGTACGCATTTTTGAGGGCACAGTTCAGTGGCATTACGCACATTCACCTCACTGTGCAGTCATCACCACCACCAGCTATCTTCAGAATTATTCTTGTCTAGCAAGAACTCTATCCCCATGAAACACTACCATTCCATTCCCTCTCCAGCCAGCCATGGGCAGCTACCACTCTACTCTCTCTCTGTGATTTGACCACTCTAGGTACCTCTACTAAATGAAATCTTATAGCTGTTTGTATTTTTGTGATTGAATTACTTCACTAAGCATAATGTCCTCAAGGTCTATCATGTTGTAGCATGTGTCAACGTTTTCTTCCTTTTTAAGGCTGAGTACTATTCCATTGGATCTTGTTTCCATTTCCATTTAAAGCAGCTGCCAAGAGGGAAGGGCTTACTATTCATTTTGTCATTTTCTGCCTGTCTTCAAGCTTTTTGCTTCTCCTTTCCTCCTGTAATGCATTTCTTTATGTTTCGTAGATGTTTTTGTAGTGACAAATTTGATTCCCTTTGCAGTTCCTTTTGTGTATCTTCCATAGATACTTTGTGGTTAAGATGGGGATTGCATCATATGACCTCCTAAAGTTCTAACAATCTATTTAAACTGATGCCTACTTAAGGTCAATTGCCCGCAAAGCTTGCTCCTGCACAGCTCCACCCCCTTTATGTTACTGATGTCACAAATCATATCTTTATTTGCTGTGTTGCCATTAACATAGATTTATAATTATTTTTTATGCTCTTTTCTTTTAAATCCTATAAAGGCATAAAAAGTAGAGCGAGGAACCGAAATTACAATAATACTGCTTCTTTTTTTTTTGTCCATGTATTTACCTTTACCAGAGAGCTTTTCTTTTGTAGTTTTGTATGGCTTCTAATGGGGACCAAAAGAAAGCAAAGTCAATAGCAGACTGGTAAGCCAGGGATGATCTGGATTTTTCCTCCAAAAAGTTCTGTGGCCCTGGATGCTGGGCTTCTTGTGTACCATGTAGGTAGGGTCACTAGGGTTAACCTCTATTTTAGAAGATGTGACTCTAAATAGTTTTCCTTTTCCTTTCACTGTTTCAGGAAGTCCCACTCTGAGTCAATGCCAAATGAGTTTGGTTTTCAGCTTGAATTTTCCCATAAAAGGTGGTGGAAGAGATGATTCATAAATCCCATCCTGACCTTATTTATCTCATGCTCAAACTGTAGCGGGTGAGCCACTGGACTCTGAAGCATGGGATTATTACAGAGAAGTAAGTGTGGAAAGGAAAGAAGTGTGCAAGTGACTCAGGCAAATGCCTATTTTGATTGCTCATGAACCTATGCAGGCTGTATAAACAGACCAAAGAAAAAATGAGGACCTCCATGTAAAAATCAAACAGCATGCATAACATTATTAATAGGCGTAAGTATGCACATGGCATTTGGTAGAACTGGGCAGAACGTGTGATTGTGTGTGTTGGATGCAGCTACTACTTGATTTACAGTCATTCTTGGGGAGAAAAATAGAATATTGTGCTTGTGACATCAAAAGCAGTCCCAGTCTTTTAGTCATGTTTGATGTTTTTCTTAAGGAAATCTTTTCTTTATGTCATTCCTTTGTTCAAGGACATATTGTGATGCTAAATAGGAAATATTAACAGATCTGATGTTGGAGACCTGAGTTCTAATCCCAGTTCTGTCACAGTGCACATGGCCATAGGAAGTCAGTTTCCCTTTTTGGGCCAAAATTTCTTCATCTGCAAAGAGTGGCTAAATCCAAGCCTTGGATTAGTTTTTCCTTTTAGGAATAAACAAGTTCCTGTATTTATAAATACCTCAGACAGTGCCATGTACACTTAGGTGGACAACACATGGAAATTGTTGAACAAATTCTGGGATTTTCTTCCTTTTTCTTCAGTTTTTCCTCACTTGTAAAATTTGGGCATATTCTGTATCTTATATCTAATAATAAAATTTCCACCAGTTTTCTGGAAACATCTTCAATCAAGAAACAAAAAGGCCATCTGTGATTCTCTCCGCTCTGTAAGAGATGATCATTTTCTTCATATTTTTTCAGGAAACATTATTTTTTTTAATTCTGAGGTAATGTTTCTATTTTATAAGTGTTTATAAATTTGGAAAGAGTATTGACTTTCATCCATTCTTCTGCACACAATGCTAAAATTGGTTTCTCGGTTACCTGAAAGTTTGATTACCACAATGAGAGAAGCACATATTCTAACAATTTCAGGATGATCTTGATAAGGAAAATCAGTCCCCATTGCTTTTTACCTTCTTCAGTACATCATTTAAAACTGCTGACTACAATAATTGACAAGTCTAGGCTTACTAAATGGCAAAAGCTCAACGCAACTTCACAAAATATGGAAGTCATGATTATGATTCCTCTTTTATTGAGATGCTGGGAGCCTGTATATGAATTCATGTAATCCCTCTGCTAAAAGTAGATAGGTTCTCAAGATCTGTTGAAATTCATCTGATCCATTAGTATTCGGCCTTAACATTTTAAGATGACAAGATAACTCCACATTTTCTACCTTTCATTTATATTTGGATTGCTTCAATTAGATACGAATGTATCTTCAACATTTATCTTATCACCTGATTCTTCCCTCCCAATTTACGGAGGCAAGTAGACCCGTTGAGAACAATGGTACCAGAAAGCAAGGAGCTGAGTATAAATATGTGGTGACGCTATGGCCCGGAAAGCAGTCCAACCCACTCAGCAAATAATCAGAACTAGAAAGCATGACCTGTGAGTTCAAGAAGTTTCCTGTAATTCATGTAGTTAACGGTTTTCGTCACTGGTTTCACATAGCCCTGAGTATTTTCCAGAGCTACACTACTCTCATGCCACTAAGAGGCAGAGAATAAAGATAGGAAAGAAAAAATGAGGGAATATCATCAAACAAAATTTGAGTTGACTGCCTTCTTCTAGGTGGCAACAAAGTTTACTCAATGATTTACAATATCATCTCAAATTAAGTTTTCAAGATACGTTGCCAATGGACTTTATCTCACTTAATCTTTATAATCAGCTTGTGATAGAAGAGTCATGAAACAGGAGAAACCAGGACCCAGGAGAGGGGAGAGCTTTGCCTGAAGTCCCACAAGTAGAACCTAGATGTGAACCCACATGTTTAGGTTCCAAGTCCAATGTTCTGGCCTAGTTACTCTGTTAGGTACTGTGCCTCCAGCCCTGAGCCAGGTCTCATGGAGATGTGGGATGAATGCATTGCAGCCCGTGCTCTCAGGAATCTACAGCAGGATGCAGGGACAAAACATAAACGTGTAATCAGAAAACCACAACTTATATGTGAATCCAGAATGAATGCATGTGCTCAAGGAAGCAAGAAATACTAGTTTATTGAGCACTAGAAATTCTAGTTTATTATTCTAGTTATTCTGTGCCTGACATCGCTCCATGTGTTCTAGCAGTGCTGCGAGGCAGGCTGTCTCCATTCCTTCTATGCAGAAATTGAAACCCAGGAATTTAATCTAAGTGGCCCAGGATTGTCTCTCAACCAAGTGGGATGGATGGGATCCAAACGCAGAGGTCAGCGTCCCAAACCATTGCTGTTGACTGCAGCCCATATGTCCTCCCACCTTGCTGGGCTCCAAGTCCCTACGCTGGATTTGATACCAGTCATGATACTTACCCAAAGGCAAATGTCTCTCTTTCTCTTCCTCACATACATGTGCACACACATGTATATGTATATAAAATATTAATTATTAGCAAACTGACCTTGGATATGATACCTAATCTTCCTGCCATTAAGTTTCACCACTTATAAAACAGAGATAATTATAGCTATTTTGAAACACTTGTTGCTCAGAATAAATTAAATGTCACCTGCCTAGCACACATCTGGAAAACAGTGAGACCAAAAAATGTTTTTTTCTTTCCTTCCTTCCCGAAATCTGTAGAGGCAGGACTGCATTTTTCTTTGATGAGTTACCTTGTTACAGAAAGACTGTGTTAAGTCACTGCAGAATGGACTTGAATTAAGGGCACTGCAAGTTAATTCTTTTCTAGGTATATTAGTCTGATTCTTCAATAATTCAGCTCTTCATAAAACTATGGCAATAATAATAGTGTGCACCTTTTTCTAGAATTTGTTAGTCACAGTAATGATAAGTAGCAGGTAGGACTTACTGTAATTATGATTTCCATTTTATAGATGGTCAAGACTCAAGGAAGCTAAGTAAATTGTCCCAAGTCGTAAGGCATCAGTCCGGGACCCAGCCAAATGCTCTGATTCCAAGTCCACCATCCTTGCCGGTGTGCCACACAGCACAACATACACATCAAACTGAAAGAGGCATGTGGCCATTAAAAGACAAAATATCTAAGAGAGCATGATCTTAGCCTTTGAGAAAATAATAAAGGAGAGGTTCTGTTTTAGGGCAGATGTCACCGCAAACATGACAGAGTATTCTTGTATCTCAAAAGCCATGGAAGGGGCCAGGCAGTGATAGAAATCTGCCCACCTGGGAGCAGCCGTTGGCAGGGCTTCTACCTTCTGGGGACGGAAGCATGGAGGAGGTCAGGGAGAAGAGCCACTGTCAGTAGGAAGAACCATCATTATTTCTGTTCAGAACAAAACAAAAATGACATCTGTCAAGGCCGTTATTCTTTCAGACGTGGTATGAATGATCAACATGCAAAAAGGTTGAGTTTGCAACAGTTCACTGAGAATAAGAAATCCCAAGTTACAGAATACAGAGTTTTAGAGCCCATGGGGCCTTAGAAATCAGGCATAGAAGAGGTGATAAAATACAGGACCTGAAATTTTTTTTAAAATCCCAAGTTCAAGTCCAAGATATGCCCCAAACCTCCAAAGCTCAGTTTCTGCAACTGTCAAAGGGTCTATTATAAAGATGGGCAAATTGATGCATATAAAAGCATGTAGAGAACTAGCAAGTGCTTTTCCACTTATAGGTTTTTGTTTTTATTTATTTGATAAGGAAATAGATTATCAAGACTTGTTTAGCTATTAATATTAGAGAAATGGACCTGAACTCAGTATTCTAGACTTCAGTTCAATATTCATTCCAAGACACAATATTACCATGACATTTTAACCAGCATTGTCTAAGGCTTGGGACTGGTGCTGGGATGAAGAGGAAATCAGTAAGACAGATGTCTCCTTGGCCCACTGGAAGGACCAGGCTAGGACAGCTATTTCCATGGCTCGCTAGGCTCCTGTTACTTGTCTTGAACACATTGCATTGCCTGTCTGTCTGCTTTTGCACAGAAATTAATAGGCTGTATGCTCCTTGCAGGAAAACAGTACATTACTTCTATTTATCTATGTAGCATTAATGCATACCAGAGAATCTGGCCTCTTTAAATGTAGAATGAATGGTCCCTGCCTTCTAAAGACTCCCACTCTAGTTAAGGGACCAGACTAAATAGGAACTGTAACAGAGACAAGCCATGCACTAGAGGAAAAAAATTCATCCATGCTCTGCAGAAACACTGATAGTGTTAAGAGCATTAGGTGAAAATTATAGGAGCAGGGATGGAGCATAATAGGTGTTCAAGAAAGGATCATGTGGCATTGTAAACGGACTGGCTCCCATCTGGGGACAGAACAGCCTGGACTTACGCTCACATCTGCGTCCTCTGGACAGCAGGCAGGAGCTGAGCTCAGCCTTGACCTGAGCAAGTAGTTTGCTGGAAGGAGAGGCCACATGCCTCACTCCCAGCCTCATTTCTGTGCCACCCCCGATCCTTTGACCTTCTGCAACATGTGGCTGCTGTTTCAGTCCTTGCTATGCATTGCTTTCTCCATAGGGAAAGACATTTCTCAACAGACACCTACCTCTCCTCAGCACACACATCACCCACCTGAATTTTCCCTTAGAACTCGGCTCACACCTCTTGTTTGGCAGTCTTTTGTTTTGTCCTGCTATAGGTACTGCTTTTTTGACTTAAATATATGTCTATGTCTGCTGTCACATGTGTCACACAAAATCAAAACTATTTCGGTAGACCTCTGCTTTCCCTAATACACCATGAGACGGGGACAGTGCCATCCAGCAGGAGACCAGGCTAGCTTGCAGTTAGTAGGTGTTCATCGGGGGAGTAGATAACAGAAGTGGTCTCCTGCTTTAACCCCTGCCTGCTGGTGACTTATGTGTGCAGTGTGCTGGGGGGCGTAGGTTGCCCAAGACCACAGTCTTAGGAATGAAGCTACAGCATTTGCATAGTCCTTGGTACAGCTGAAGGGTTTAAATTTATTTTTATATAAATCAACAGTCCTGGCTCTAATTCTCTAGTTCAATAAGTAGGACAACCCTTTTTTATAGGTACCTTAATAGGGGATTCAGTAGTGAGGGCTTTAATAATTTCCCACCTGCTCCTTGGGTAAACACCAGCAATCCTGGTATATCCAGGGCTATGGACGCTGAATGGTAATTCTCTGGTCGCAGCTTCTAGCAATGTATTTACTCAGCTGTTAGTGGACCTGGTAGCTGGGAATGGGCTCCCCAGCCAGTTATAAGAAAACTACCAGGGACTCATTTATTTACTATTAAACTGTAAGCACTTGGCAGGGCATCTGGTCCCACTTTCCCAGGTTCTGGTTGGGTACTCATGAAACGTGGTTGTTAGGAGAGGCAGCTGGAATATATAAAATGTCAAATGGGAAATTCAGAAGTTTTAGAATCTCAGTACAGTTTTCCTATGAGAGGGGATGTTAGGTAGAATAAGAACATATTTGGAATTTCTGAGAATCCCTAGACTGAACTTACCTGGAACTTACACCTGTCACAGTTCTGTTTGCTTTTACAGGATAAGAGTTCTTGGTTTGGGGATAACAAGGAGGTCTTGGAAGGGATTTTGTGGGTGTGGGTGACCAATGTCTATGAAAATACATTTGAGTGGACAGAAAAATGACCTAGTATCATAGGGGAAAAGACAGACCTGGGGTTTGAGCCTGTCATTTAGTGCCATGCCCTTGGGGAAATCTTCTGAAATTCCATGACACTTAATTGTGTCATCTATACATCTACAGCAGGGAGCCGTGACACTGGGTCCGATACTAAGTCACATCTTGTCGGACCTGTGGTAATTGATAAGAGAAATACTTGAAAATGCACCAGAGGTTGATTGCCTCTCTCTGGTGCCACAAGAATTGAATCCTTTTTCTAATTTCATCGCACCCACTCACAGGCACACCTTAAAGATATTGCAGGTTGAGTTCAAGCCCACCACAGTAAAGTGAGTCAAATAGCGATTTTGGTATCCCAGTGCCTATGAAAGTTATGTTTACACTATACTGTAGTCTATGAAGTATATTGTCTATTATCCATCATGTCTTAAAAAAACAATGTATATACCTTAATTAAAAAATAACTTTATTGTTAAAATTTTTCACCATCATCTGAACTTTCAGCGACTTGTAATTACTGATCACTGATCACCACAACAAATAGCATAATAAATAAGAAGTTTGAAATAGGGAGGGACTTACCAAAATGTGACACAGAGACATGAAGTGAGCAAATGCTTTTGGAAAAACGGTGCCTATGAACTTGCTCGGTGCAGGATTGCCACGAACCTTCAATGTGTAAAAAATGCAAAATCTATGAAGTGCAGCAACGTGAAGCACAATAAAACACGGTTGGCCTATTATTTGGTTGAAAGCTTGCATGGTACTTGGCCAATTCAGCTGTGTATATAGACTGTGCCCTCATTTTTCTGGTTTCAGCATTTGCTATAGTGCTTCTACATGAGGTCCAACCATCTGTAGATAAAGACACACTGGGAAGGAGGCACAGAGGAGAAAAGCCTGCCAATAATCAAGAGCCCATTAAAAGTGGTGGCAACAATTCAGGTGAGAGTTGACGATGCCATCAACAGGGAGAATGGCCATGAGACAGGGAAAATTTGGATGGATAGCAACAGCAACAGTGACTCTTTATAAAATGGTTTCTATGTGCTAAGAACTGGGCTAAATGCTCTGCATACATGCTTCATTTGACTTTCAGAAGAACTCTGTACAGAAGATATGAAGATATGATCATCCTTTATCAGATGAGGAATTGGAGATAATAGTTTCTTGTCTGAGGGCACACAGGGAATAAGAATCAGAGCCTGGACATATCTGTCTCTAAAGCCCTAGCTCTTAAACAGAACTCTCCTTGGCCTGATATACAACATAAACTAGAGGGAGAAACACTGGGGTTAGCAGATGCAGTTATGTGCCAGCCCATCTGCTACTCACTCTTCATTGTCTAACAGGATTGACTGTCTCAGCCTTCCTGGGAAACGGGCCACTGAGCTTCTTGAGATGCGGGTTGCAGCAACTAAAGCACCCACGTCTGATCCACTTGGACCCACAGAGGCTTTGTTTTGCCAGCGGCTGCCCCAAGGGGCCCAGCAGAAAGTGAGAGCTGAAAGAGAGCAGGGTGACATGTTTTGGAGAAGACACAGAAGGGTGGCAAATGGGCCAAGAGTTCATGAAGACAGTACCATTTGGGCATTCTTGAATACATGGGTTGTGACCTACACTAAGTCTCTTCCACTCCCTGGACATCATTTTCCTTACTTACACCTTGAGGAGTTTGGACTACAATCACTCATGCCTCTTCTGCTCTGTGACTGTCTAGATTTTGTGATGTGTAGTGTTAATCCTGTCTTATTCTGGTTCTCATCATACGAATGCACCCAGATGATCTCTGATACCAGGCCCAGAGGTATTTAATGCACATCCGTTCTGGAACCCTGACCCAGTGAGCTCCTTAAGTTCTTCCCAACTCATCTGACTTGATGACCTTAAATAAAGTGTGAGAGATTGGTACATTTCACTACACTGGACATTGTGAAAACTAGAAATCTGTTCAAAATTTGCCAGAACAGTGCTGAATCACTTAAGAGAAGATGTAAATCCTCAGCACATTCTTCTTTCCCAGTTTTAGATAATAGTGCTCCTTGAGGTCAATATGAAAAAGAGGAAGATTTCCAAGTAAACTTTAAATGATATTAATTCCCTCTTGGATACACTGCATGTGCAGAGGGTAGGAGAAGCAAAATAAGATTTACTGAACATTTACTACTTGTCTGTTACTTGTGCTAAATAATCCTCGGGACAATCCTAGGAAACAGACATTGTGTTTATTGTATAGCTAAGGAAACAGCCTCAGGGCCGTGGGGCCACTTTCCATGGCCTCCCAGAAAACAAGCAGCAAGGCAGGTATTTTGACTCCATCTTAATGTTTTCTGACTTCTAAGTCAGTATATTTCTAACACACCATACAACCTCTCAGATGTGCCAGAGGCAGGGTTCATATCCCTTTCTGAAAACTTTTCATGGTAGGGGGATATGTTACAGTTTGTTACTAACAGACTTTTTATCTTCGCTTGGGCCACAGTTTCTTCATCTGTAAAACAGGGGATGGAGGTAGAGTGTTGCTCTATCTGTGTACTAGGAATACTGGAGAGATCGAAGTACATAATGTAAATGTAAGCCTTAAATCTAAGGTGCTGTAGCTAAAGTGGATGCTTTGAAGACCATTATCTGTTACCAAGAATTCCTCTGTGGGCCTGGAACTCAGTGGGGGCCTGAGAAGTCAATGATTCATTGATTGTGGAAGGAAAGGATCTTGTCTTTTTACATAAAACACCACATGCTTAAAGATTTAGAAAGATAAAAATATATAGACTCCTAAATAGCTAATTGGAAAAGTTCTGGGGAAAACATACGCAGTCAACTTCTTGGCTCAGGGCTCCACTTTCCAAAGACTTCAATCTTGTGCATTAGAGGGTTTTGTACCCTGCTTTCTTTAATTGCTTTATTTTTAATATTTAATAAGAAAAAAACATGTCAAGCACTATGCTAGGCACATGACACATGGTATCTGATTTTATTTTTAGGATAAACCTGAGATGTGTTTATTTCAAATCTTAATTTGTAGATAAGATAAGTGTCAGTAAACTTAGCAACTTGCCCAAGATTTCTTAGCTGGCAAATGGTAGAGCTAGAATGCAACCACTTAGGATGCTGTAACTCCAGGGGGAAAATCCCGGGGCAAAATACCTTTGAAAACAAAATCAGTCAAAGGGAGAAATAAAGTGGGAGAAACACGTTTATTTCTTACAAGCAGTCATCCCACATCTCTCTCAACCTGCGTCTCTCTTGACCCGGGTGCAGAAGAAGAGAGCTCTACCCAACCTCTCCAGTCCACATAAGCCCTGGCTCACCCATGTAATTACCTATTGATATGGGGATGAATACTTCTCTCCACCCCTTGGAAACACCTATCGATAAGGAGATGCACTAAAGCCAAGTGAGAGATTCTGGAAATACTGCAATTTTACCCACATGCCTTGTGCCCATGTTGTTTCTCTTCTGCCACATTACCTCTGCCTTAGCTGGAGAGACATTTCCTGTACCAGTTACAGTAGTGGGACTAGGCCCTGGAGATGCTTAGCCAACCACCTACTCTAGTACCTTTGGGTTTTGCAGTCTGTTTTAATAAAGACCTTTTTTCTCATGCAGGGATTGGTTGAAAATATTAGAAAAAAGTATGTAAGATAAAATGGACCAAACACATAATGTAGGGTCCAGAACTGATTTGTATCCATGAGGAGGTAAGATGAACAGTAGTGATGGAATGAGAAACATCCCCATGTCGCTTCTCAGCAGAAAAGGATTCGGAGATTATAATTGTACCCCATATTGTGTACCTGGGCTGCTGTATCAAAATACCACAGACTGGGTGATATAAGCAACAGACATTTATTTACCACAGTTCTTGAACCTGAGAAGTCCAAGATTAATGTGCTGGCAGACTCAGTTCCTGGTAAGAGCCTGCTTTCTGGCTTGCAGCCCTCCAGCTGTGCGCTCACATGGTGGAGAGAGAGAGAGAGATCTCTCATCTTTTCCTCTTTTTATGAGGACACTAATCCCATGATGGGCCACAACCTCATGATCACATCTAACCCTGATCACCTCCCCAAAGCCCCACTCCAGGTACTAACACATTGGAGGCTATAGCTTCAAGCATATGAGTTCTGGTCGGGGGGGATGAACTTCCATCGCACACACATTGCACAAGTGAATGCAAAGACACATAGAGCCACTATTAGGCAGAAAAATGGAATTCTAAAATTGGTGTAATGAGGAAAATAGTGACTTTCTCCTTGAACTTAACTATACAAAACTTGCTTATTACTTCTAATGATTTTTCTGTGCATTCGTACAGATTTCCTACATATATGCTCCTGTATGCAGAGAGTGACAGCTTGTCACCTCCCCATCCCCTGCCAACCTTATACTTTTCCTTTTCTCTGTCTTATTATACTGGTCCAGGCCTCTATCTTAATACCAAATGCAACTTGTGACAATAGGGAGGCCTTGTCCTGTTCCTGATCACAGAGGGAACACTTTGGGTTTTTCAGTGTATTTTTGTGTTTTGTTTTCAACATTGTCTCAGACTAAGATATTTTCTTCCTAACAAAATACATATTTGGATATTCAGGAATGAATTTCAGACTTTAATAAATCGAGTGTTTTGACTCTTTTGAGATGGTCAAATAATTCTCATTTTTTTCTGTTCATGTAACAAATGACATTGATTAATTTTTAAATGCTGTCTTGGAACCCATGCTACTGAATGGTAGAAAATGCTGGGGAGTTTTCCTGTTTTTTTTTTTCTATTCTGTGGAAGAGTTTGCTTAAGATTGGTGTTATTTTCTTATTGAAAGTAATTTTAAGAATTTACCAAGGAAGTATCTGAGTTTGGAGTTTTCTTTGTGAAAAGGTTTTTAATTGTATACTTAATCTCTTTAAAAACTATGGACTATTCAGACTTTTAAAAATTTAATATAAAGGAAATTTAAAATAAAGGAAAGCCTATTTTCTAACGACAAGAAGCCTCGAATAGTACTTTTGCAGCTACCTCTTTACTGAATTTAACCAACCTCCTTGTACTGACGTCCTAGGTGACTGATTCCTGCCAGGCTGGTCACTCAGGGAAAAATGTCTTGGACTCAGCAGAAAAAGTAAATGGAAGGACTTATTTCAACATTTCCCAATCTGAATATCAATAGTCCCTGCTTCACATCTTCTCAATAATGTTTCTAGAAATTACTATCAAGACCTCCAGAGAACCCCTGTGATGGACAGAGTATCATTTGCACTTCATTTCATAGATGATAAAGAAAGGGAAATCCACTACCAGTTTTCACTTTCCAAGAGATAATGTGTAATCCCATTTATCAAGCACCAAGGCCCAGCACCTGCCTTCCTTTGAAAAACCCAGAATTTATTTTAAAGCCTCTGTTGAATTCATTCCTGCTGGCAAATGGCAGACAATTGTATTTGTTTTGTATTTTGAGAAGCTGAAATATAGAGCGTGTGAGTGACTTTGTCAATGACATACATTGCTCATAGGACCAATTCTATCCCAGGAAAATTACACAAACATTCGACTGATAGGGAGTGTGCTGTATATGAAAATTATAGCCTTCATTAATCAAACTCACAGATTTAAAGGTTTTTAGTGGGGGGCGGGAAATGGCTTAGAAGCAGAATTAGCTTGACTTTCAAGCTACATCTCTTGTTCAGAATATCCCCTCTTGCCCAGGGAATCCATCCTTAATCACGCAGTTCCAGGTGGGCAAAGGCCTGTGTAGATCCCTAACAGAGGCAGGGTGGGAGGCAGGTCCAGACCCAGGCAGAAGCCCGGCTTCCTCTCCCACGTGCCTCAAAGCCACTGTCAGAGATCTGCTTTCCTCTTCAGATGCACTTCTTCCCATTGCTGGATCTTCAGTGCATCTGCTTCATAGAGGACAATGTGTCACCAGAATAATGTGCTGCCACATATAGGGCACAGGGCAGAAGCTGTCACAGTGCAGCATAGGGAGCCCATCCTATATCTTAGGAGGTGCTTAAGATCAGGAGTCTCTCTCCGTGCAGTCCTCTGTGCAACAGAATTTGGGGGCTGTGGATGGTGTACTGGGTTGAATGGTATTTCCCCAAAATTCATGTCCATCGGGAACCTCAGAATGTGACCTTATTTGGAAAAGGTCTTTGCAGAAATAGGGTCTTTGTTGAGATAAGGTCAGACTGGATTCAAGCAGATCCTCATCCACTTCCTGGTGTCCTTGTAAGAAGAGAAAACAGAGACACACCCAAACACAGGGGGAAAGGATATGACGTCAGAGGCAGGGATCGGAGTGATGCACAAACCAGGGAACACAGGATGGACAGCTGTGAACAAAAGCTGGGGAAGAGGCTTGGTGAGTCTCCTTTTGAGCCTCCCAAGATGCGGCTGATCCTGCTGACACCTTGAGTTTGCACCTGTAGCCTCCAGAACACAGAATGAATTTCTGTTGTTTTAAGCACTAAGTTTGCAGTAATCTGTTAGAACAGCCCTGGAAGCTACTATGAATGGGAAAGATACTATTGAACTAGGATTGGACAAATGAAAGGCTGATAGAGCTGTGCAGAAAACACCATTGGATCCATAAGATTCTGATAATAAAACTGGTCAAAGATTTTATATTATCTATTATTTATGGATATAGAAATCCATAACACACAAATGTAAATGTAGATATATTTCTAAATTATAAACACCGGTATTTTTATCTGTATATAGAGATTAAAAAATATCAATTACTTCTGATTCTTACAAGTACTCTACAGGTCATGTTAGTAAGTCCGTTTTATAGACATGTCAGATGCCAGAAAGATGACCCATTGAACACCATTCATCTAGTGGCAAAGCTGGGCCAGCATTTTGATTTCCTGGCTCTCTAAATAGTCTTTGAATAATGTAATAATCAAAATAATATCTTCACCTGAAAGAGGAGGGAACTGAGACTTCGAAAGCATAAGTAACTACCAAGTTTGTTGAGCAAACAGTACAAATGGAACTAGGAACCAGGGCTTTCTCACCATAAGGCCTGTGTTCTTAACTATGACGTATAGAATCCCCACTTTGCGTGTGTGCATGTGTGTGTGAAGTGATGAAATCAGGACTCAGGGTAAAAAAAAAATTCTCTGTGACTGCTTATTGCCTAAATTTATAGCATAAAGAAAAATGAGAAAATATTTTATTATTTTGATCATCTTTTGATTTTGATCATTTTTAGAGTCAATGTTAATAGTTTTGGTACCTCCATCAACACAAAATTAGTATACTTGAATTGGAATTGAACTTACATTTAAATTATATTTAACCCCACTTTATAGCCACTTTGTCACGTTTTACTTAAAAAGCTTTAGCTTAAATTAACTTGTCCACTATTGAATCAATGAAATGCTTAGGAATTGCTCAGAATTTTAAAATCTCAATTTGGAAGAGGCCTCAAAGGCCTCCCTAGTCTACCCTGCTTCAGGTTTGTGCCGGGATAATGCACTGTCGACATGAATGCTTCCTGGGACATGATATTCACTGGCTCCCAGGGAACCTATTCGAATGAGTCACAGCCTCCAGCATTGGAAAGCACACTGTCACACTGATTCTTCTTCCACCCCTGTTCCCAATTAGAAGGCATCCCATCTCCCTTGCACATGAGAACCACTAAGAAATGTGATTTCCTTCTGGTCAATTATCCAAATTCTTTCACCATTCTGGTCCTCCTTGATTAATGTCAACCTGTATCTATTTGTTCATTTATTCATTTCACAAAAATTGTATTGGACACAAAGTATGATACAATAATATTCAGCATTTACATAATATCTGCCATGAGGCAGGCATTGCTCTGAGTGCTTCACAAATATTCTTTTCTAGTCTTCCCATCAACCCTAAAAGGGAGATACTATTATTTGGCTGATATAACATCTCTGAAGCTTAATAAATATTGTTTCAATAAATGAGAGAGGGAATGGAGAGATAAAGATGGATGTATAATAAAAAGAAAATTCCATATGTGAGCTTCCCTAATTCTCTCTTACTCTTTGGGTTTTAAACCCACTGATACTATGTGGCTGTGGTCACTGCTTAAACTTAAAACAACCAGTAAGGGTCCAGAATGGACAATGTCATCAGGGGTACTTTGGACTCTGAAACAGATTTCTCTCTCAGAACTGTCCCCAAGGCGCTGTTCCACACGTTCTCTGGGGTAAGAGAGGTTTTTCTGAAATTATTCAAATGACGGGAGACCCTGTAAAACCCACTCACAGTGGAATGCATGATGGCTGCTGAGGGGTAGGGGTATTCTATAATCAAGATGATTCTACTAAGAAAGGGTTCTTAATCCTTCAGATATATCCACCGTGGCTTTAATTAGCTCAAACCCAAAATTATATCTGTAGCTCATTTCTTTGAGGGCTCTTCAAACTCTGTGACAATTATGGGTTGTGATTTCTGTTGCC
The DNA here is from genome assembly GCA_032199065.1 of Smutsia gigantea. Classification (NCBI taxonomy): domain Eukaryota; kingdom Metazoa; phylum Chordata; class Mammalia; order Pholidota; family Manidae; genus Smutsia; species Smutsia gigantea. The sequence continues at coordinate 55,282 of JAVSCE010017658.1, forward strand.
AGGATAATGACCTTTAGCATTTCCTTAAAATGATTGCAGCTACTTGAGTCTGAGCAGAGCAGGCCCCAGTGGCGGTTGCTGGGTACAGCTGTGACACACATCAATTATCATCAAGCAGTTTTCAAAAAGAAATGGCCTAGATCTCAAAGATAAATACTCATTTGGAAGCATTTGTAAATTAACTTCATTAGTAAATACCTATAGGTAGTTTTCAAAATGTTCGGGGATAATTTCATTTTTGAAGGTAAATGAAAGTGTAATAAAACTTGGGCAAGGTAGAAATGGATATTTTTTTCCTTTAGACTTCTGTGCTAACTCACCAGACATTTGGGGTAATATAGAATAATCTGTTTTGGTTTCATTAAAAAAAATAGTATTAATCATCAAGGACCAGTTTAAACGTGACTATGTACAACATGCTATCCCTGATTCTAGATAGAAATTATTTCTTCTTTATCTGAATCTTGTCCATTTTAAAATTTATTCTTGTGCCACTTCCCACTGGAAGAAAGGTTTCACGTTACGTTCAGGTGATATGCGTTATTTACCTGTTTGATTTCCTCATCCTCCCGAAACAGGTGGTAAACTGGACAAAGTCTCTCTTTTCATGGGGCTTGGAAAATAGGGGTAAAAATCAAACTATTATAGATCAGTAAAATTCAGCCTTTGTCTAGGATAGCAGTTAGACTAGGGGTTATTGATGCTCCCCAGAAAAGGGCACCAGCAGTTCTGTTAACAGAGGAACATCTATGCTGAGAACCGATGAACAGATAAGAGTCAGCTGGGCAAATATGTGATGGGTGCCAGGGCATGTCACGCTTGAGAAAGGACCCCAAAGAGAGAGGAAGAGGAAGATGTGCTTGCAAAAATTACAGGAGCTCTTTATGGCTCGGGAAGAGAGTGGGACATGAAGGTGGAGGGCTGAGCCTCCAGGGCATAGAGGAGCCTATGTCCTGAGGCCCTCGTGAACCGCACTGGGTACGTCTGTGCAAACAGGAGGTGACGGGGATGTGCACACGTGCTGAGGCAACAAGAGTTCTCTCTACTCTAGAACGCCCACTCTAGGTGCAGAATGGAGAGCAAAATAGAGAAGCCTGTTCATGGGAGGGTTCATTCTGGTTCTAACGACAGCTGGAATCAACATAGACAATGGGGATGAAAAGGGGTTGATGGGATCATCTGGAAAAATGTGAAAAATGGAGTGACTTGAAGTCTGGAGGACTGCACGGAGTTAAAGACGCCTTCACTCTCATTTCTGGTATCTGAGTGGGAAGATTCAGTGACTGGGCCTGACAGCGTGGCCTCCCCATGTAGTGCGAGCCCCTCACAATAGCTGAGCAGCATTTGGACTTCATAGTGACTCAGTGCTCCAGGTAGGAGTGACCCAGGAGCAAGGCAGAGGCTGCCTTTTGTGATCAGGGATTGGAAGTTCTCCAGCATCACAACCACCATGTTGTTTTGGTGCCCAGGGGAAGGGTCCATGGACCCTGCCACTCAGAGGAGCGAGCGTCAAAGTTTCTTAGGTCCATATTTTAAAACTGCCAAAATTTGTACTCTCACTACTATGTCTTTTTCTTCTTTTCCAAATGGATTCATCCTCACACTTCGGAGGCAAGAAAAATAATGCCCATCAGTGAGAATGTTTCTAATTCTCTAGACAGAGTTAACAACTATGTTATAGTACTTACTGCATTATTATAATATAGTAAATTACTGTTCTTCTCTCCAAGTAATTTATTAGAAATACAAGCTGCCTTATATTTCCACATATTCTCACTCCTCATTGCTTAGCACAATTCTTGATCCATAGTACATATCCCATACACATTTCTTGAATAAAGATTCCAACTATATGTGTATATTTTTGTCTTTTCCACTAGAGTGTGAGCTCTGTTAAATAAAGGACTTCACCATATCTCTTGAGCACTTTCTGACATATAGTAGGTGCTTGTTACAAATTTGAGGAATAATATCTTGTGGCCATTTTATTTTTCCTTCTCATCCATAATCATGATTTCAAAAGCAGAAATGACTTGGATTAGTGGCACGAGGAGAACTGATACTGGTATAAATGTTTCTCTCCAAAAATATCACAAATTGTTCTCCAAATATAGGCAGCCTAGGAAGAAATCCTAGAGCAGAAGAAAGCAAATTCCATTTGTATTCAGAAATTCTGCAGCTCTCGCATCCGGGTTAGCCTGGACTCACATGACTGAGCTGGAATGAGGCTTAGGGATCCTAAAGCTGTGCTCGCTCCATATGCAGGTGGTGTTCACAGGGAGAAGCAACAGAAAGGATAGAATTTCCATGCTCTCTCAATCCTGTTTTTAGGGATTCCTGACTTGTAGAGATTCCTAATGGCCGGGGAAATGTCTCCTGGATGTGATTTTCTTTTCATTTAGACCAAAATTATCCTGATAGTTAAATGCTATCATGATATTTCCAAGCATAAACCCTAAATTCCTAACAAATCATTTCCTATTTCTTTATCTAAGAGCAATTTTAAGCTTAAAATCTTTTGATCCAGTTCAGCAGACACTCGTGACTCTTGGCTCTGAACCCAGTGTGTGTAAGGTGCCGCCTGCCACCTTGTTTGGCTGTATTCCATGTGGGACGACAGAAGTGTGGCTGAGGACGGGCCACTTCCCCAGCCCCAGGCAAATGCACAAAGCTGCAGGAAGACAGACTCCAGCAACAGAACACTCGCAAGGTGCTGTTTTCCCTAGGCACAAGAATCATGACCCAGATTGTCTGGGGAGGCTGCTTCAATTTTAGTTTTTTCCAGCCTTTAAGATGCTAAGAGGAGGTTGAAATTGGGTTCCATGTGTTTGGCTACTATAAATTCTTCCTAAAGAGATTTTTTAAAATGTCTCATGGAATCTTATTACATACAAATTAATGTTGATCTAAAGCAGTACCTGGAAAGCTTTTTGCTCTAATGGATTGTTTTAAAACTTGTTTGCTTTAAATTATTGGATCTACTTGCTAAAATGAGATCCAAATAGAGTCTTGTCTGCACCCAGTAACATAAGAATGGCCAGATAGAGGGTTCGGTTCCCAACTTTTTTATGATGGATCTGAACCTGTGTGTCTCAGACAATATTCTCCCTTCTGGTCTGGTGTGGAGCTTCTGCACCATGTCCCAAGTTAGCTGCTCTCCTTTGGGGCAGGCTGTGCTATAACGTCTGCTTTTTATTCCATGTTATTAGGAAAACTGAGTTTTTGCTAGTGAACTTTCTCAAAGCTGCACACTTAGGATTTGACTTGATGCAGGAAAATGCTACAACTTGAACTTGAAGCCATGAATATGGGGTCCAGGGTCACTCTAGAGAGCCTGGTCTAGTGAATGGAGTCTCAAACCAGTGTTTCTTGCAAGGGGTTTAAATAGAGGGCCTTAGACATTCTTGCAGTGACCTGGAGGCAAGGAAGTTTTGTGGGCATATGATGTTTCTGCACATGCAGATGGTTCTCAAAGCACTCTTGACCATATCATGGGGAACTACTAGAAGGTACAGAAACCAAACCATGGCCATGAACAATTGTGCTAGATCTTCCTGACCACTTGAATTCTGTTGACCCTGGTGAATGAGACCCCAACAGCTGAAAATAGAATCCTTCAGCAAAATGACAATCTATCCTAGTTAGAGTATAATAAGTAACATGGACTCCTTTTCTCTTGAATTATTAACAATGGGGTCTTTGGACTATCTGGCAAGAGCAATTTCACCAGGAAAATGGACGTTCTGTATTCAGGAACCATTTTATCACACAGCACAGTCTGTTCTTACACACTTTCTCAGACGAGAGCCCTTGTTGCTTGACTTGGTGCTGAAAGACAGCTCTGCCCTTGACTGTGTTTTCTCTGGAGGATTCCATGTGTGTGTGCCTCTCAGTGAGTTATCTTGCTGTGATGGCTATTTTTTCTTTAGACTGTTAAGAGAAAAGGAATTTTAAAGCCCCTGTTGAGAAAGAAGACAAGACTACCACTAGCTCAAAGTCTGAGCTGAAAATAGATCTTCTATTATTTTCCAAAGTCACGTGATTTTGGTATTGAAGGAAAAGGAATATTTGGGATATTTTAAATCTAAAGTATGTGAAGAAGAATGTATTGTTATAGCACAAATGGGATAATAATGTCTCCCTAGGAGAGTGGTATTGGGTAAATTATGTAGATTATACAAAGTGCCTATTGCAGTATGTGGCAAATAGGAGCATTGGTAACTGATAAATCTATTAGAACATTTTCAGTTGCAAGTGACAAAAACCCTCCTCAAACTAACTTAAGGGAAAGAATTATTTATATTCATTGCTTTCACTGAAAAATTCAGAGGTAGCTCCAAGTCTCATTTATTGGAGACAAGTCTGGCTCTCTGTCTTACATGGACAGTTTAGCTCCACTAGCTAAAGTGCTAACAGACTTTTCTGATACACAGTGTCAGGAACCTCCATGTGAACACCCCAACATGTGGCATACCCAGCGGGAGGAGATCTCCTCCTGGTTGATGCCAGAAAGAGTCCCAGATATTAATCCTGTTGATCTGATACACTTACCCTTTCTAATATACCTTACCAGATACGGGTCATACGCCATACCTGGAGCTGAGAGGACAGAACCAGCCCCACTAGGTGAAAGGAGGTGGGGATAGAGGAGGTTCTCCAGGGATCACCTGTTAGGCAACAAACAAATGTCCACTCTAGTAGTTATTATTATTTCCATTTATGGAAAAAAAAGTGACTAAAACATTAGACAATTGAAGTCAAGTTCTCATAAGAATTTCTACATTAGGAATAGGTATGGCTCCTCTTTATTCAGGGGCATATGAATTTAAAAATTAAACGACAAAACAGAACAGTCTTTGCTCCATATACAGCTAACATATGAGGATAGAAGAGGGTAGAATACCTACAATAAACACTCCCATTCAAAAGGGTGAAGAAGCAAAGGGGTCACAGAGGTGCCCCCTTTACAGTTCTGCAATCCTGCTCTGAGCCTATTCTAGGAAAGGGAATGCCCTTGCTGAGGCCCTGGTTCTGCTCCCTAGAATAGCTCTCCCGAGAGAAATATATACATGGTCTTCCTTTCTGGAACAGAGTTCATAAAACTCTTGGGATTTTTTAAGTGATAAGAACAATATCAATTTTGTTATGGCCATGAGGTGACTTTTGGAGGCACCTAAGGCTGGGGCTTGGTTGCTAGTGGGACCAGCCATGTCCATTAGAGTCCCATCTCTGACTTCCCGGTGGGAAGACGGGGTAAGATCGAGTTCAGTCACCAATGGCCAATGCTTTCATCAGCCATGCCCATTCAGTGAAGCCTCCATAAAACCCAGCAGGGCAGGACTAGGGCTGTTTCCCAGTTGGTGAGCATGTGGAGGTTCAGGAAGAGCAGCCCACCCACAGAGAGCACGGAAGTTCTCTGCCCTCCCCATACACATTGCTCTAAGCATCTCTTCCACGGGGCTGATCCTGACCTATATCCTTTTATAATAAGGTAACCTAGTAAGCAAAATGTTTCTGTGAGTTCTGGGAGTCTCTCTGGCAAATTAATCAAAACCAAGGAGGTGGTCATTGGGACCTCCAATTTATAACCAGTTGATCAGAAGCACAGGTGACAACCTGGACTTGCAGCAGGTGTCTGAAGTAGGGGAGGTGCAGCGCTATAGGACTGAGCCCTTAACCTGTGGAGCCTGATGTGATCTCCAGGTAGATAGTGTCGGAACTGAGTTGAATTGTAGGATACTCCGCTGGCGTCTAAGAATTTTACGCTGGTGTAGGATTCCCCCGTCCCCCCCACATATTGGAATTGGTATCAGAAGCTGAATAGCCACAGATGAAGAGGGCATTTGCAAGTAACTCCTTCTTGGTGGCTGAATGACTCAGGCTTCTTCCTGTCAGAGTTCCAGAAGACATTTTAGGTCTTGAAGGCACACTCTCTTTAATCCAGGCTGGCAGTACCTTTGCTTGTACAGTTTGCAAAACACTTTGTTTTTTATGTGATGATTCTGATCAATTTCACATGCTAAAAGCCATATGCACAATTCTTTTTAAGGCATTATTTTCACTCCCAGTACTTAGTTATATATATTATATATTATATATGTATATTATGTAATTAGGCTTATTGGAGGTCATACCCTTAGTTTTCTTTCTAGGAACCATCTTATACCATTGAAAGGATTGGCTCTTAATGCTACTACTCTTAATACACTACCTTAATTCTCTCATTGATCTTAATCAAAGGTATGACAGCCACACCCTGTATTGGGTTTTACCCTGAGACTGAATCTTAGTTAAGGTTTTCTAACTCAAAGATGTTCTCAATTTTGAACCTTATTGTAGGAGATGAGAAAGCTTTTCATTTTCAAACTCTTAAATTTCCAGTATATTGGAGAACTCGATATTCTTTTTCAGTTTCACTTGCAAACTAACTAGTTCTTCTCTGAGCTCATCTCTTTCATACACACAGTCAAATGCAGCTAGAAATGACTAGATCATCCTATCAACACTCTGCCTCAGAAACTTCTTGCCCAAATCTCTGTTGACTGGGTTTATTGTCTACATTTCATGTTATTGCCAAGACACAAAAATGAGATTATCTTCCCTAGGCAGGACATCTGTCCATTAGTGACATTTGTCCTTACAGACCTACATAGAAATGGCCAGAGGATAAGCATCAGAGGAAAAACCATATAAGAATTCTATTTTCTCTGAACTTGCGTATATATTGATTCTCTGCCAGATCTTTCAGAATGCTCAGGGAGAGTTGAACACAGATCAAATTAATTCATTTAAAGATCAAAAGGGTACACATACGGCATGATTTCATTAAGAGTTAAATAATCCACATGATTCCAAGGTTAAGGGTAAAAAACTACTCCACATAACTGCTTAATATTCCCAGAAGGAGTTTGAATGAGGAATAATGGCCTTTAACTAAGAACAGACCCTTCTAGGTGTAATAAGAAGTGATTTCTCTTAATTGCAATTGCCTTGAAGAGAGGCATTCAAGGCCTCAGAATTTGACAGATTATAGCTAGAACCGACATGGGAGATCTAACTAGAAAAAAAAAAAGAAAAGAGTTTTCACAATTCAGCCAAGTCTATGATCTTCTGACAGAATTTAGCAATTTTACTCTGCGTAGTGCAGGCCCTCAGAAATATCAAATCAGATTGAAGAAAATACTCTATGGGGATTACTGAATTCAAGATCTGCAGTGGTTTTTCCCACTAATAGAGCTGCTACTCAAGAATCAGGCCAGTGCCTCTGCAGGAGGAGGGGGCCGTGTGGAAGGAAGTAGGTAGAGAATGTCGGGAAGCTCAGGTCGCAGCGCCTGCTGGTGAGAAGGGAACAGAGACACAGCCGCGACCAGTCAAAGGTGGGAGGCTTCGGGAAGACAGGCCTCAGGGAAACACACGGAGGATTGACACTGGCTGTGAATCTGAACGGAGGGCCACAGCCCTGAGCCCTAACTCCTTCTGGGAAATAGCCAGACAGAGCACTGCTGGAGTGTACGACTTGGCTTTATTTTCCTTTTTTCCCCCTCAGCTATGAAAATCATTTGATTCTTGACATTTTGAACCCAACATCTCTCTGAAAATCTGATGGAAAGTAATGGTCACGCCACAAAAAAAATGTAGATATTTAGACCTTCACCAAATTTTGCTTATAATTTGAGATGGTCATCATCTAAAAGCCATGCTTTGTACCAGTTAAGAATCTCTGACTTATAAGACCAATAAAAGCCGCTAACTCCATTCTGGGGAATCTACCATATATTCTTTTACACATATATTCTAATCTATTAGGATGTTGCCCTGACTATTAAGAAACATAAGATAGAAACATTACTGACAACTGATTATTCCGGTGCCCATCTCACTACTGTTTTTCTAATTCCATTATGGTGAGGTGGGACCGGGAAATTCAAACTGGCCAATAGATTTAGAATAAAAGTGATGTGTGTCATCTCTGAACCAAAATTAAATAGTTAGTGAACCATCCTCTAGCTTTTCTTTGCTGGTCTCGGAAGCTGCCTGTTCAGATATCGGATGGGCTATGCTGCCATAACATACAAGCCCGAAGCATCAGCGAAGTTTCTTTTTCACTCACTTTACTTAATTGCACCAAAAAGTGTATTTCATAGCTTGTTTTTAAAACCATAAATCCAATTAGGGTGTGTTATTTCATTTGGTTCTTGTGCCATTTCAATCTCTTTTAGGCTAGAACTACAACTGTTCAATATAATTGCTCAGAAGCACCAGCTACAATTTCAAGGGTTCATTGGCTAATGGCCACCACACTGGCATGAAAGACAGAGAAGTTGTGCTATTGCTGGTACTGGTCTAAGTTAGAGCAGTTCCTACATACTTTCTTTTCATGATACTGACTTTTGGAGGAGTCCGAGAGTGCTATCCCATAGAACTCCCATATTTTGAGTTTGTCTGATTGTTTTTCTTCAAGGTGTCTTAGAACAGCAATTCAGATGTAAAGCTTGACTAGATTTAGGATAAACATGTTTTGGTGTAAATAATACACAGGCAATGTTATATTTCCTAAATATCACATCAAAAGGGCCATAATATCAGGTTGTACCGTGTCGCCAGTGTTATATTTTATCACTCGGTTAAGAAGGCAATTACTAGATTTCTCCATTGTCAGGTGTGTTTTACCCTTGTAACTATTCAGTAATCTGTGAGGTGATATTTTGGCACCAGGCAGAGATCCTGTTTCCTAAGCAGACATAATTCAATGCCTTCTGCATCTATTGATGATTCTTGCTTGAAACAATTACTGTATATCAAGCATCGCAAAATTGTTTTTTAAGTAAAATTCTACCATTCTTTTTATGGTTGTGTACTGGCATTATTTTGTAAAGGCAAGCTTCCTTTTATCTATTTTTTTCTTTTTCTTTTTCTCTTTCTTTTTTGGAATGTAACTATAAACAAACAGATTTTTACTTATTCAGTATTTTAACATCTGTTAGCCTCTCTGTCTTTCCTTATTCTCACATATCTTCAGTTTGCCCAGTAGCAGCTCCCTTCACCTGGCTCTTCAATCACCTCATCATGACCACATTGACCTTGGGGAACTTCCTTTCTTTTCTGGCATACCAGGACTTCCCAAGTTCATCATGCATTTTCTATGGCCTAGATCTGGAAACAGCCATTTCTTTGAGGACTGCTGGTTGTTTTTTGGATTGGCGAATGAAAATTGGCACCCAATATGGGTATGAGCAGTGTGGCTATGAGCTATTTTAATATCTAAGAAATCTGTTAAGATATCAAGTCTCTTTGCTTACAAATGGAAATATGTCAGATTTATTTTTTATGTAATGGGTTGATTATTCCATATGGACTAGGAACTCTGAAGAATATTCTCATTGATTTAGACTAATTTACAAAGGGAAAACAAGCTATGGTTCAATCACCACTGCAGTAAGATCTTCTCAATACCTTTTCCCCCTCTACGTCTCTATTTGAAAGGACAACACTCACTTTCAAATCATCTTTAATGACATTTTAAGCTTCCATCCATCTCAGAACTGAGAGTGTAGCAAGATGGTAGTGAGTAATCCTGAAGCTTCAGGCTAAGAAAACTCCTCAGAGAGACATGGATTGTTCCAAATTCCATGGCTATTTAGTTCCTGCTCAGTAAAGGGACCATATAGTATCATAGGCTGCAGTCCAACAGAACTGATCTGACAGAACATTGAGGATAGAATCTCTTCTAGTGAATTATATTTTTGAATGGACTACTGTATAAAAAGCAAATCTGCTTTATTTCTCCTTTCCTACATCTTAAAAGTTTACTTTTAAAACTTTAAACAATTAATAATTATTATATGTCAGATGTTTAATAGGACACTTGTACATGTGCTGTGACTTCTTAATTTTAAGATACCACCAATGATGATACACATCACAAATGTAAGAATAAATTTTTAAGGACAGAAAACGTTATAAAATCTACAGAGTGACTTTTAGCAACTGATATAATCGTTCATTTAGCTGCTATTTATAAACCAATTTTTTCACTTTTATAGTGAAATTTGATTTAAATATCCTTATATTAAGAAGCTAAAGACTCATTTGAGTCACTTGTGGACAATTAGAAGATATTCATAGACTACAAACATGACGTGTACTGCTTTTCATAGTCCATGATCTTATTTAGACTTTTTAGCAACTGGTACACCAATGTCAAAGCACACGGAAGAGCAACAGGCTTTGTATGCATTTCCACTTTGATCAATCTTGAATTTCTTTAGGTAATATATTTTAATAATTTATTGAACCATAATTTACATCCCGCATCCATGTAAGTATATATACTTTGAGGAGCTCTGAAAGATGTGTAAACATGTGACATCATTGTAACCACTGAGACAAAGAATATTTCATCATCCACAAAGTTTTTTGTATAACCTTTTAGTTCTGTAACTCCAGGAAACTACACTAAACTTTATTTTGCCCCTATAGGTTAGCTTGCTTTTTTTTTGTCTTTGGAATTCCTTTTATTTATTTTTATTTATTTTATTTTGCTATTATTAATATACAATGACATGAGCAATATTATGGTTACTAGACTCCCCCTATTATCAAGTCCCCACCACATACCCCATTGCAGTCACTGTCCATCAGCGTGGAAGGATGTTACAGAATCACTACATGTCTTCTCTGGGTTATACTGCCTTCCCTGTATACACCTACCCCACCCCCACCCCTGCTACATTATGTGTGCTAATTGTAATAGCCCTTTTCCCTCTTATCTCTCCCTTCCCACCCATCTTCCCTAGTCCCTTTCCCTTTGGTAACTGTTAGTCCATTCTTGGGTTCTGTGAGTCTGCTGCTGTTTTGTTCCTTCAGTTTTTTCTTTATTCTTATACTCCACATATGAGTGAAATCATTTGGTACTTGTCTTTCTCCGCCTGGCTTATTTCACTGAGCATAATACCCTCTAGCTCCATCCATGTTGTTAGAAAATGGAAGGATTTGTTTTCTTCTTATGGCTGAATAATATTCCATTGTGTATATGTACCACCTCTTCTTTATCCATTCATCTACTGATGGACACTTAGGTTGCTTCCATTTCTTGGCTATTGTAAATGGTGCTGCGATAAACATAGGGGTGCACATGTCTTTTTCAAACTGGGCTGCTGCATTCTTAGGGTAAATTCCTAGGAGTGGAATTCCTGGGTCAAATGGTATTGGTATTTTGAGTTTTTTGAGGAACCTCCATACTGCTTTCCACAATGGTTGTACTAATTTACATTCCCACCAGCAGTGTAGGAGGGTTCTCCTTTCTCCACATCCTCGCCAACACTTGTTGTTTGTCTTTTGGATGGCAGCCATCCTAACTGGTGTGAGGTGATATCTCATTGTGGTTTTAATTTGCATTTCTCTGATGACTGGTGATGTGGAGCATTTTTCATGTGCCTATTGGCCATCCGAATTTCTTCTTTGGAGAAGTGTCTGTTTAGCTTCTCTGCCCATTTTTTTAATTGGCTTATTTGCTTTTTGTTTGTTGAGGTGCGTGAGCTCTTTATATAATTTGAATGTCAACCTATTATTGGATGTCATGTATGAATATATTCTCCCATAGTGTAGGATGTCTTTTTGTTCTACTGATGGTATCCCTTGCTGTACAGAAGCTTTTTAGTTTGATATAGTCCCATTTGTTCATTTTTGCTTTGGTTTCCCTTGCCTGGGGAGACATGTTCATGAAGAAGTTGCTCATTTTTATGTCTAAGAGATTTTTGCCTATATTTTTTTCTAAGAGTTTTATGGTTTTATGACTTACATCAGGTCTTTGATCCATTTTGAGTTTACTTTTGTGTATGGGGTTAGACAGTAATCCTGTTTCATTCTCTTACATGTAGCTGTCCAGTTTTGCCAACACCAGCTGTTGAAGAGGTTGTCATTTCACCATTGTATATCCATAGCTCCTTTATCATATATTAATTGACCGTATATCCTTGGGTTTATATCAGGGCTCTCTAGTCTGTTCTACTGGTCTATGGATCTGTTCTTGTGCCAGTACCAAATTGTCTTGATTATGGTAGCTCTGTAGTAGAGCTTGAAGTCAGGGAGCATAATCTGCCCTGATTTATTCTTCCTTTTCAGGATTGCTTTGGCTATTCGGGGTCTTTTGTTGTTCCATATGAATTTTAGAACTATTTTCTCTAGGTCATTGAAGAATGCTGTGGTATTTTGGTAGGGTTTGCATTGAGTCTACAGATTGCTTTAGGCAGGATGGACATTTTGATAATATTAATTCTTCCTAGCCAAGAGCATGGGATGAATTTCCATTTATTAGTGTCCTCTTTAATTTCTCTTAAGAGTGTCTTGTAGTTTTCAGGGTATAGGTCTTTCACTTCCTTGGTTAGGTTTATTCCTAGGTATTTTATTCTTTTGGATGTGATTGTGAATGGAATTGTTTTCCTGATTTCTCTTTCTGCTAGTTCATCATTAGTGTATAGGAATGCAACAGATTTCTGTGTATTAATTTTGTATCCTGCAACTTTGCTGAATTCAGATATTAGATCTAATAGTTGAGGAGTGGATTCTTTAGGGTTTTTATGTACAATATCATATCATCTGCAAACAAGGACAGTTTGAGTTCTTCCTTGCCAATCTGGATACCTTTTATTTCTTTGTGTTGTCTGATTTCTGTGGCTAGGACCTCCAGTACTATGTTGAATACAAGTGGGGAGAGTGGACATCCTTGTCTTGTTCCTGATCTTAAAGGAAAAGCTTTCAGCTTCTTGCTGTTAAGTATAATGTTGGCTGGGGGTTTTTCATAAATGGCCTTTATTATGTTGAGGTACTTGCCGTCTATACCCATTTTGTTGAGAGTTTTTATCATGAATGGATGTTGAATTTTGTCGAATGTTTTTCAGCATCTATGGAGATGATCATGTGGTTTTTGTCCTTTTTGTTGATGTAGTGGATGATGTTGATAGATTTTCAAATGTTGTACCATCCTTGCATCCTTGGGATGAATCCCACTTGATCATGATGGAGATCTTTTTGATGTATTTTTGAATTTGGTTTGCGAATATTTTGTTGAGTATTTTTGTATCTATGTTCATCAGGGACATTGGTCTGTAATTTTCTTTTTTTGTGGTGTCTTTGCCTGGTTTTGGTATTAGAGTGATGTTGGCCTTGTAGAATGAATTTGGGAGTACTCCTTCCTCTTCTACTTTTTGGAAAACTTTTATGAGGATGGGTATTAGGTCTTCTCTAAATGTTTGATAAAATTCAGCAGTGAAACCATCTCGTACAGGCATTTTATATTACGTAGTGTTTTGATTACCTACTCAATTTCTTTGCGGGTAATTGATCTATTCAAATTTTCTGTTTCTTCCTGGGTCAGCCTTGGAAAGTTGCATTTTTCTAGAAAGTTGTCCATTTCTTCTGGGTTATCCAGTTTGTTAGCATGTAATTTTTCATATTATTCTCTCATAATTGTTTGTATTTCTGTGGTATCCATAGTGATTTTCCTTTTTCATTTTTGATTCTGTTTATGTGTGTAGACTCTCTTTTTTTCTTGATAATCCTGGCTATGGATTTATCTATTTTGCTTATTTTCTCAAAGAACCAGCTCCTGCTTTCATTAATTCTTTCTATTGTTTTATTCTTCTCAATTTTATTTATTTCTGCTTTAATCTTTATTATGTCCCTCCTTCTACTGACTTTGGTCCTCATTTGTTCTTCCTTTTCTAGTTTCATTAATTGTCAGTTTAGACTGTTCTTCTTTCCTGAAGTAGGCCTGTATTACAATATATTTCCCTCTTAGCACAGCCTTCACTGCATCCCACAGATTTTGTGGTGTTGAATTATTGTTGTCATTAGTCTCCATATATTGCTTGATCTCTGTTTTTATTTGGTCATTGATCCATTGATTATTTAGGAGCATGTTATTAAGCCTCCATGTGTTTGTGCGCTTTTTTGTTTTCTTTGTGTAATTTATTTCTAGTTTCATACCTTTGTGATCTGAGAAGCTGGTTGGTACAGTTTCAATCTTTTTGAATTTACTGAAGTTCTTTTTGTGGCCTAATATATGATCTATTCTTGAAAATGTTCCATGTGCACTTGAGAAGAATGTGTATCCTGTTGCTTTTGGATGGAGTGTTCTGTAGATGTCCATTAGGTCCATCTGTTCTAATACGTTGTTCAGTGCCTCTGTCTCTTTACTTATTTTCTGTCTGGTTGATCTGTCCTTTGGAGTGAGTGGTGTGTTGCAGTCTCCTAAAATGAATTCATTGCATTCTATTTCCCCCTTTATTTCTGTTAGTATATGTTTCACATATGTAGGTGATCCTGTGTTGGGTGCATAGATGTTTATAATAGTTATATTCTCTTGTTGGACTGGCCCTTTTATCAATATGTAATGTCCTTCTTTGTCTCTTGGGACTTTCCTTGTTTTGAGTCTATTTTGTCTGATACAAGTACTGCAACTCCTGCTTTTTCTCTCTATTAGTTGCATGAAGTATCTTTTTCCATCCCTTTACTTTCAGTCTGTGTATGTCTTTGGGTTTAAAGTGAGTCTCTTGTAGGCAGCATATAGATGGGTCTTGTTTTTTTTATCCGTTCAGTAACTCTATATCTTTTGACTGATGCATTCAGACCATTTACATTTAGGATGATTATCGATAGGTATGTAGTTATTGCCATTGCAGGATTTAGATTTGTGGTTGCCAAAGGTTCAAGGGCAATTCCCTTTCTATCTGTCTAATTTAACTTACTTCCTATACTATTACAAATACAACCCAAAGGTTCTTTTTTTTTCCCTCCTTTTTCTTCCTCCTCCATTCTTTGTATGTTATGAATCACATTCTATATTCTTTGTGTTCCCTTTGATGACATCTGTTTAGCCTTAGGAATACTTCCATCTATAGGAGCCTCTCCAAAATTCCCTGTAGAGGTGGTTTGTGGGAGGTAAGTTCTCTCAGCGTTTGCTTATCTGAAAATTGTTTAATCCCTCCTTCAAATTTAAATGATAACCTTTCCGGGTAGAGTATTCTTGGTTCAAGGCCCTTCTACTTCATTGCATTAAATATATCATGCCACTCCCTTCTGGCCAGTAAGGTTTCTGTTGAGAAGTCTGAATATAGCTTGATGGATTTTCCTTTGTGTGTGATCTTTTTTCTCTCTCTAGCTGCTTTTAAACGTCTGTCTTTATCCTTGATATTTGCCACTTTAATTATTATATGTCTTTATGTTGTCTTCCTTGGGTCCCTTGTGTTAGGAGATCTGTGCACTTCCATGGCTTGAGAGACTATCTCCTTCCCCAGATTGGGGAAATTTTCAGCAATTAACTCCTCAATAACACTTTCTATTCCCTTTTCTCTCTCTTCTTCTTCTGGTACCCCTATAATGTGAATGTTGTTCTGTTTGGATAGGTCACACAGTTCTCTCAATATTCTTTCATTCTTAGAGATCCTTTTTTCTTTCTGTGCCTCAGCTTCTTTGTATTTCTCTGCTCTAATTTCTATTCCATTTACCATCTCTTCTATTACATCTAATCTGCTTTAAAATCTCTCCATTGTATGTTTCATTTCAGATATGGTATTTCTTAAAGATAGAATCTCCATCCTAAATTTGTTCCTGAGGTCTTCAATATTTTTCTGTACCTCCATAAGCATGTTTATAATTTTTATTTGAACTCTCTCTCAGGAAGATTGTTGAATTTGGTTTCATTTGGCCCTCTTTCTGGGGTTTGTGAGATTTTTGTCTGAACCATATTCTTTTGACATTTCATTTTTCTGTGTGGTGCCCACTAGTGTGCAGAAACTCCAGTCTCTGGAACTGCTCAGCTCCTAGAGTGAGGTTGGGGGTCGTAGGGGAGCGGAGCTGGTGTCTGGGGGGAGGAAAGATCTGTTCCTACTTCCCGTCTGCAGTGCCTGTCTCCAGTGTCAGAGGCAGTGGGCCAAGCACCCACGGGTAAACTTCCGTGCTTTGTGTCTCTAGCTGTTGTAGTCAGGGCCTCCCTCTGGCTGGCCTGATGCCTGAGCAGTGACTGCGGGTTTGCGAGCAGGTGCCTGCAGGCCAGTAGGAAGGCTCGGCAGGCTGTGTGTCACAGTGGGAGGCCTCGGAGCTGAGTAGGCAGTCAGGGCAATGGAGCACTTGAAGCTCCTCAAAGTTCCCAACTAGCTGGGCAGAGTGTGCCCAGACTACCTTGTCCAGCTCTCCCTTCTCCTGCACAGCAAGCTCCGTGCAAACCCTGCCCCTTCAGCAGCCTCTGGCTGCTAGGAAGCCTCTCAGACTGCCTGTGTTTCCTCCAACACAGAGCGGCCAGGTGTGGATTCCCTCCTCCACAAACGGCTGGAATGTCAATTTCTCAAGCACTCTACCTATCCGAGCTCCCCAACCCCCAGGGTACCACACATGATAGGATCCTGCTCACAAAGCAGATGTCCAGGGCTAGGTGTCTGGCAGTCCCAGGCTTCCACCCACTCCTGTGCTCCGTTTCTCTTCCACCCACTGGGGAGCTGGGGTGGGGTAAGGGCTTGTGTCCCACCAGATTAAGGCTTTCATATGTTACCCTGTTTCATGAGGTCTGCTCTGTTCCTGAGGTCTGTATGCAGTCTGGTTCAGCCTTCCTTCTTGTTGCTGTCTGAAGGTTAGTTGTATTTATTAACTATATTTTTGTACTGTTTGTGATTTTGGGAGGAGCTCTCTGTCTCACCTCTCACGCCACCATCTTGAATCTCTCTCAGGTTAGCTTGCATTTTTTTAAAAATATAATTTATTTTGGTATCATTAACCTACAATTACATGTGCAATATTATGGTTATTAAACTACACCTTCATCAGGTCCCCCCACCAACCCCATTACAGTCACTATCCATCAGCGTAGTGAGATGCTATAGAATCATACTTGTCTTCTCTGAGTTGTACAGCCCTTCCCATGCCCCCCCAACATAACATCTGCTAATCGTAATGCCCCTTTTTCCCTCTTATCCCTCCCTTCCCACCCATTTTCCCAAGTCCCTTTCCCTTTGGTAACTATTAGTCCGTTCTTGGGTTCTGTGAGTCTGCTGCTGTTTTGTTCCTCCAGTATTTTTTCTTTGTTCTTATACTCCACATAGGAGTGAAATCATTTGGCACTTGTCTTTCTCTGCCTGGCTTATTTCACTGAGAATAATATCCTCCAGCTCCATCCATGTTGTTGCAAATGGTAGGATTTGTTTTCTTCTTATGACTGAATAATATTCCATTGTGTATATGTACCACATCTTCTTTATCCATTCATCTACTGATGGACACTTAGGTTGCTTCCATTTCTTGGCTATTGTAAATAGTGCTGCAATAAACATAGGGGTGCATCTGTCTTTTTCAAATTGGGCTGCTGCATTCTTAGGGTAAATTCCTAGGAGTGGAATTCCTGGGTCAAATGGTATTTCTATTTTGAGTTTTTTGAGGAACCTCCATACTGCTTTCCACAATGGTTGAACTAATTTGCAGTCCCACCAGCAGTGTAGGAGGGTTCCCTTTTCTCCACATCCTCGCCAACATTTGTTGTTGTTTGTGTTTTGGATGTTGGCCATCCTCACTGGTGTGAGGTGATATCTCATTGTGGTTTTAATCTGCATTTCTCTGATGATTAGCGATGTGGAGCATCTTTTCATGTGCCTGTTAGCCATCTGAATTTCTTTTTTGGAGAAGTGTCTATTCATGTCCTCTGCCCATTTCTTAATTGGATTATTTGCTTTTTGTTTGTTGAGGTGAATGAGTTCTTTATATATTTTAGATGTCAACCCCTTATCGGATATGTCATTTATGAATATATTCTCCCATACTGTAGGATGTCTTTTTGTTCTACTGATGGTGTCCTTTGCAGTACAGAGCTTTTCAGCTTGATATAGTCCCACTTGTTCATTTTTGCTTTTGTTTCCTTGCCCGGGGATATATGTTCATGAAGAAGTCACTCATGTTTATGTCCAAGAGATATTTTCCTATGCTTTTTTCTAAGAGTTTTATGGTTTCATGACTTACATTCAGGTCTTTGATCCACCTTGAGTTTACCTTTGTGTATGGGGTTAGACAGTAGTCCAGTTTCATTCATTAACATGTAGCTGTCCAGTTTTTCCAAACCAGCTGCTGAAGAGGCTGTCATCTCCCCATTGTATATCCAAGGCTCCTTTGTCATATATTAATTGACCATATATGTTTGGGTTAACGTTTGGATTTTCTATTCTGTTCCACTGGTCTGTGGGTCTGTTTTTGTGCCAATACCAAATTGTCTTGATTAGTGTGGCTTTGTAGTAGAGCTTGAGGTCAGGGAGCATAATTCCCCCTGTTTTATTCCTCCTTCTCAGGATTGCTTTGGCTATTCGGGGTCTTCTGTGGTTCCATATGAATTTTAGAATTATTTGTTCCAGTTCACTGAAGAAAGCTGTTGGTAGTTTGATAGGGATTGAATTGAATCTGTAGATTGCTTTAGGTAGTATAGCCATTTTGGCAATATTTATTCTTCCTAGCCAAGAGCATGGGATGCATTTCCATTTGTTAGTGTCCTCTTTAATTTCTCTTAGGAGTGTCTTGTAGTTTTCAGAGTATAGGTCTTTCACTTCCTTCGTTAGGTTTATTCCTAGGTATTTTATTCTTTTTGATACAATTGTGAATGGAATTGTTTTTCTGATTTCTCTTTCTGTTAGTTCATTGTTAGTGTATAGGAAAGCAACAGATTTCTGTGTGTTAATTTTGTATCCTGCAACTTTGCTGAATTCAGGTATTAGTTCTAGTAGTTTTGGAGTGGAGTCCATAGGGTTTTTTATGTACAGTATCATGTCATCTGCAAATAGTGACAATTTGACTTCTTCTTTACCAATCTGGATGCCTCATATTATGTCTTTGTTTTGTCTGATTGCTGTGGCTAGGACCTGCAGTACTATGTTGAATAACAGTGGAGAGAGTGGGCATCCCTGTCTTGTTCCCGATCATAGATGAAAAGCTTTCAGTGTCTCGCCGTTAAGTATGATGTTAGCTGTGAGTTTGTCATATATAGCCTTTATGAGGTTGAGGTACTTGCCATCTATACCCATTTTGTTGAGAGTTTTAATCATGAATGGATGCTGAATTTCTCAAATGCGTTTTCAGCATCTATGGAGATGATCATGTGGTTTTTGTTCTTCTTTTTGTTGATGTGGTGGATGATGTTGATGGATTTTCAAATGTTGTACCATTCTTGCATCCCTGGGATGAATCCCACTTGATAATGGTGTATGATCCTCTTGATGTATTTTTGAATTCGGTTTGCTAATATTTTGTTGTGTATTTTTGCATCTACATTCATCAGGGATATTGGTCTGTAATTTTCTTTTTTGGTGAGGTCTTTGCCCGGTTTTGGTATTAGAGTGATGCTGGCTTCATAGAATGAGTTTGGAAGTATTCCCTCCTCTTCTATTTTTTGGAAAACTTTAAGGAGAATCGGTGTTATTTCTTCTCTATATGTCTGGTAGAATTCAGAGGTGAATCCATCAGGTCCGGGGGTTTTGTTTTTGGGTAGTTTTTTGATTACTGATTCAATTTCGTTGCTGGTGATTGGGCTGTTTAGTTTTTCTGTTTCTTGTTTGGTCAGTCTTGGAAGGTTGTATTTTTCTAAGAAGTTGTCCATTTCTTCTATGTTTTCCAGCTTGTTAGCATATAGAGTCTCATAATATTCTCTTATAATTCTTTGTATTTCTGTGGGGTCCGTCGTGATTTTTCCATTCTCATTTCTGATTCTGTTTATGTGTGTAGATTCTCTTTTTCTCTTAATGAGTCTGGCTAGGGGTTTATCTATTTTGTTTATTTTTTCAAAGAACCAGCTCTTGGTTTCATTGATTTTTTCTATTGTTTGATTCTTCTCAATTTTATTTATTTCTTCTCTGATCTTTATTATGTCCCTCCTTCTGGTGCCTTTGGGCCTCATTTGTTCTTCTTTTTCCAATTTCAGTAATTGTGTCTTTAGACTATTCATTTGGGAATGTTCTTCCTTCTTTAAATAGGCCTGGATTGCAATATACTTTCCTCTTAGAAATGCCTTTCCTCCATCCCAGAGAAGTTGCGGCTTTGTGTTGTTGTCATTAATCTCCATATATTCTTTAATTTCTGTTTTGATTTGGTCGTTAACCCATTGATTAATTAGGAGAATGTTGTTAAGTCTCCATGTATTTGTGAGCCTTTTTGATTTCTTTCTAAAATTTATTTCTTGTTTTATACCTTGGTGATCTGAGAAGTTGGTTGGTAGAATTTCAATATTTTTGAAATTACTGAGGTTCTTTTTGTGGCCTAGTATGTGGTCTATTCTGGAAAATGTTCCATGTGCACTTGAGAAGAATGTGTATCCTGTTGCTTTTGGGTGTGGAGTTCTGTAGATGTCTGTTAGGTCCATCTGTTCTAGTGTGTTGTTCAGTGCCTCTGTGTCTTTACTTATTTTCTGTCTGGTTGATCTGTCCTCTGGAGTGAGTGGTGTGTTGAAGTCTCCTAAGATGAATGCATTGCTGTCTATTTCCTCCTTTAATTCTGTTACTATTTGTTTCACATATGCTGGCGCTCCTGTGTTGGGTGCATATATATTTATAATGGTTATATCTTCTTGTTGGACTGACCCCTTTATCATTATGTAATGTCCTTCTTTATCTCTTGCTACTTTCTTCGTTTTGAAGTCTATTTTGTCTGATACAAGTACTGCAACACCTGCTTTTTTCTCCTTGTTGTTTGCATGAAATATCTTTTTCCATCCCTTCACTTTTAGTCTGTGTATATCTTTGGGTTTGAGGTGAGTCTCTTGTAAGCAGCATATAGATGGGTCTTGCTTTTTTATCCATTCTGTTACTCTGTGTCTTTTGATTGGTGCATTTAGTCCATTTACATTTAGGGTGATTATTGATAGATATGTACTTATTGCCATTGCTGGCTTTAGATTCGTGGTTACCAAAGTTTCAAGGGTTGCTTCTTTACTATCTAACAATCTAACTTAACTTTCTTGTCACGTAATTGTAAAACTGTCTGATGTTTCTTTATTTCTCTCCCTTCTTATTCTTCCTCCTCCATTCTCTGTGTACGAGATGTTTTATTCTTTGCCTTTAGTTAGTTATTGGAATCGTCTGCTTTCTTTGCTATGATTTTATTTTCTCTGGTGACATCTTTTTAGCCTTAGGAGTGCTTCCATCTAGAGCAGTCCATTTAAGATATCCTGTAGTGGTGGTTTATGAGAGGCCAACTCTCTCAACTTTCATTTGTCTGGAAATTGTTTAATCCCTCCATCATATTTAAATGATAATCCTGCTGGATACAGTATTCTTGGTTCGAGGCCCTTTTGTTTCATTACGTTAAATATATCATGCCATTCTCTTCTGGCCTGTAAGGTTTCTGTTGAGAAGTCTGATGATAGTCTGATGGGTTTTCCTTTGTAGGTGATCTTTTTTCTCTCTCTAGCTGCCTTTAATACTCTGTCTTTATCTTTGATCTTTGCCATCTTAATTATTATGTGTCTTGGTGTTGTCTTCCTTGGGTCCCTTGTGTTGGGCGATCTGTGGGCTTCAGTGGACTGTGAGACTATTTCCTTCCCCAGCGAGGGAAAGTTTTCAGCAATTATTTCTTCAAAGACACTTTCTATCCCTTTTTCTCTCTCTTCTTCCTCTGGTACTCCTATAATGCAAATATTGTTCCGTTTGGATTGGTCACACAGTTCTTTTAATATTCTTTCATTTCTAAAGATCCTTTTATCTCTCTCTGCCTCAGCTTCTCTGTATTTCTGTTCTCTGATTTCTATTCCATTAACAGTCTCTTGCATCTCATCCAGTCTGCTGTTAAGCCCATCGATCGCTTGTTTGATTTCTGCATTGTCTTTCCTCACTTCCCTCACTTCCTCCCTCAGCTCTTCCACATTTCTCTGTAGGTCCGTCAGCATGGTAATGACTTTTATTCTGAATTCTTTTTCAGGAAGAGTGTGCATTTCCATCCCTTCAGGCTCCCTCTCTGGGGTTGTCTGGTTGATTTTGGTCTGAACCATATTCCTCTGTCTTTTTATGGCTATAGTAGTTGCCATGTATGTCAGCTGGGCTCTTTAAGACTTTAAAAAGAGAAAAAAAAAGAAAAGAAAGAAAGAAAGAAAGAAAAGAATAAACAAAAAAAACAAAAAACAAAACAAAAAAAAAACACCCACTGGGAGTAGATTCTGTGGGGATGCTGTAGATGGCGCTGTTGCCCCACTATTCTGCAGCCGTGGCCGCACCACTCCACAGGGCCCTTTATCGCTCTGGCCGGGGTGGGAACGAATGGGAGGCTGTCGATCTCAGTGAGAAGTGTAAGTACGGCCACGCTTCTCCAGTCGCCAGCTAAGGCGTCTGAAACTCCCCAGGACTCCTAGCCTGCTGGGCTGAGTGTGCGGGGGCGATCTGGCCCCTCCACTGGGCTCCTTTCTCTTTAAGACCGCTGAAGAAAGCGCGCGGTTTTTTTTTTTCCTTCCTGGGAGCCGGCTGCAAGCACCCTGGCGCGTTCCCCGCTCAGATCTTGCCCCTCTGTCTCTCCAATCTCCGCTGCACTGCGCAATGTGGGTCAGCGCTCCCCACGCAGATCACCGGGGCTGGCTACTTCGCGGGGTGTACTTCCACTCCCTCCCGGCTCTGAATCCTCTCCTCCCGCCGGTGCGCTGGGGTGGGGGAGGGCTCGGGTCCCGCCGGGTCGCGGCTCCGTATCTTACCCGCCTCTTGGGGTGCCGAGTCCTCTCGGGTGTAGCTGCACGCTGTGCGCTTTCCTGTGTATTCTCGTCTCTCTTTTAGGAATAGATGTATTTGCTGTGTTTTTGTAGATAAATGTAGTGTTGGGAGGAGATTTCTGCCGCCCTGCTCACACCGCCATCTTCCCGGAAGTCTTGTTAGCTTGCATTTAAAAAAATATTGTATAATAGGATTATCCACAACGTATCTTTTGTGTCTGAATTTCCTTACTCCTCATGATTATTTCAAGGTTCGTCCATATCTGTACATCCATTCCTTTTTATTACTGAGTAGTTTGGAAATACCATATTTTGTTTACCTAGTTATGTGTTGTTGGGCATGAATGTTGTTTCCATTTTTTTACTATTAATAAATATGAATAAATAGTACATACATTAATAAGAAGTACATAAATATGAATATTTATGTATGAGTCCTCATGTTTTCGTTTCTTCCCGTAGACATCTAGGAGTGGAATGATAAGATCATCGGTGAGTATATGTTAAACTTCATTAAGTTATTTTTCTTAGGCTGCTTTAATGACATTCTTTTCTTTGGTTTTCAGCAATTTGGTTATGATGTGCCTAGCCATGCCATTCTTCCTATTTCTTCTTTGCGATTTGCTGAGCTTCTTGAATTTGAAAAGTTACATGTTGCACCAAATTTGGGGATTTTGATCATTACTTTTTCAAATGTTTCCTGCCCCATTCTGTTTCCCCTTACTTTCTGGGATGGGACCACAACAACATATATAAGTTAAACTTTTTGATATCATCCCTCTTCCCTCCTCTTTCCCTCTCTGCCCTTTTCCTGCTTTCCTTTCTTGCTATGTTTATTTTATCCGACTGGGCAATTTCTACTGATCTATCTTCAAGTGTATTGGCTATCCTCTGTGATCACAAATCACAATATTATTAAACCCATCCCTTGTTTTCTGTTTTTTTTTTTTTAATTTTAGATATCGTATCTTCAAATTTTAAGATTTCCTTTTGGTTCTATTTCCTACCTTTTGTTTCTCTGCTGAGATACCCTATATTTTCATTTACAATGAACTTATTTCCATTCACCTCATTGAGAAAATTTAGAGCAGCCACTTCTAGCTGTTTGCCTGCCAATTTCAACACTTGTGTCATCTGAAGTTTTTGTCTCTGTTGATTATTTCCCTGAGAACGGTCTCATTTCTCTGGTTCTTCTTGTGTCAGGCGACATGAGATTGCATCCTGGGCATTGTGAATGTTCTGTTGATGAAAGAATGGATTTAATATATTCCTTTTAAGACTGTAATGCCTTTGTTTGAAGTGACAATGCATTTGGCCAGACTCAGAGTAAAATCTTGTCGCATTCGTGATGAACGGCAGTTCCCATCACAGTCACTTATTTTATCTTTTAAGAAGCTTGCTTGGAGTTTGCCCCAGGAGTCAGACAGAACGTGGCCGAGTCCTGGGGTTCCCCTCCTCAGACTCCCCTTCCTGGTGGTCATGAGTCCCCTGTTTCTGCTGTCTCACTCCTCAGAGTAGACAGACGGTGGGCTTCCTGCTGGAGCCTTAGCCGCCCTGTGCCGTGGCACAGCTCGATTGCTCTCTGGCAAAATCTGCAAAAATGTGAAACTTAAATTATATCATTCCCTTATTCAAAATTCCAGTTTCCTTCCAAAATTTTTTTGTTTCCTAGCTCTATTCAGAGTCTTCTAGAAGTTGTTTTGTGGGGTTTTGCCAATTTTTGATCTGTTAAAAGTGTTCCCCGCCATATCAGAAGTGGAACCACCTTAACTAAAAATTACACTGCTGGGGGTTTACAGTTTCTAGTGGAAGTCAACGTGAGGAGGACTTCTTGTTAAAGTTTGCCTTCTACAGTAGTCAGAGAAACGACAGAGTGGAGGATATTTCACTA
Source organism: Smutsia gigantea (assembly GCA_032199065.1). NCBI lineage: Eukaryota > Metazoa > Chordata > Mammalia > Pholidota > Manidae > Smutsia > Smutsia gigantea. Next base: position 79,881 of record JAVSCE010017658.1, read on the forward strand.
AGAGGAGACCAGAGCTGGTAACAGCAATGAGGAGGCTTTTACAAAGTCATGCTATGAGTGGATACGTGTTTGAGATTGGAGGAGAAGACAGATTTGAGAGATATTTAAGAAGTTAAATTGACAGAGCTCAGTGTGCTGGGGTTTGGTGAGGGAAAGAGTGTTAGTAGATGAGAGTGAGTCTCCCTGATTTGGGGATGAGTGACTATATAGATTATAGTGAAAGAAAGAGAAGGAACATTTTTTCATGGGAAGGAAGTGGGTGTAAGGAGTCCAAGTTTTGGAAATTCTGAGTTTGAGAACCTTGTGGACAACCAAAATGGATACATTTATCATATGCAATTTGGGGTGTGGGTTTGGACCTTTAGCAAAGAATTCAAGATTTAAGAGTCATCAACACATACGTGGCAGCTGAAGCTCTAGAGGTCAATGAGATTTTTCCTGTGGGCCGTGGTGGCTGCCAGAGGCTTGTGGGCAGGGGACTGAAGTGACCAGTGGAAAGCTTCATCTGGCTTAGTGGAGGGCAGCTGGACTGGTTGGGCATGAACTTGACAGCAAGTCAGCTAAGTACTAAACCTACTTCAGTAATCTAGCCATGAAAGCATCCGAAGTGATATATCTCCAAATCAAGAGGGTGCAAGGAGGCATAAACAGGAGTAAGAATCTCTAGAAAGTTAAGTAAACAGAACTGTTTAAATACTTGTACATTCATTCAGCATGTATTACTTTTTGGTTATGAATGAAAAACAAAAACATAAACAAGGTGTCCCACAAGTCCCTTACCTGCAGTGGTCCCCAGGCCACAGCACTGCTGGCCAGTGATGGGGACAGAGTCCAGAGCCCCATGACGCTGGTGCAGATCATCCAGATAGAGCAATGATGAAATTTATAGAGGGCTTCTGGGTTTCAAAGCACAGGCCTGGGGAAATGCAATAAACCTCCATGATCACGTTCAACCCTGGAAAGTCTTAAATTATTCACTCTTTTTATCACTTGCAAGCTCTTTCCTCTGACATTCCACAAGGCTATTTCTCTCCTCTGAATCCTTCAGAGCCTTGCTTTTATCACTTGCAACATTAAAAATAATCCCTTAGACTTTGGACCTGTCAGTTTTTATAGACAAATGGCACAGTGGCCATGCCAGCACTGCGGATACAGAATGCTTTAAGACTCCTTTACGCTTTGCATTATTCATGTCAAAGAGCCTAACTTTTCCTGAAGTCCTTCCCCAACTTCGTTTTACACTCTTGAAGCTCCCAAACTGAGTTCTGGAAGCAAGAATAGTTCTCTTCAGAAAGCAAGAGGTAAAACAATTTCCTTATCAGGAATAGAGCTATTTTTACTCACAGGCAACTCTTGTAAAAATGCATTTAGATTTTGTTGATGAGGTGCTTTGATGTAGGAAGCTGAAGCTGTCTTTGCAATTCAAAAACGTTTTCATGCATCCACCCCTTGAAATAGGGACATAGACTATTTACTAGACAAGTTATTTTCTGATGGATGATCAGACTTAGACTTGTCTTCTGGTATGTGACTGTGTAAGTAGGCATTATCAAGCACTTATATTGGCTGTGTTGCATACAGCCAATATATTTTTTAAGTGATTTCCAAATATTTACTTGGAAGATAACTAGGTTTAGACAAAGACAGGAACTTCATGAGAGGATTGGTGTCCTAAGAAAAGGAAGAGACCAGAGAACTTGCTCTCTCCACTGTGTGAAAACACAGGGAAAAGGCAACCATCTGAAAGTCAGGAATTGAATCACTGGCCCCCTGATCTTGGATTTCCCATCCTTCAGAGCTGTATATTGTTAAAACATCCAGTCTATGATATTTTTCATAACAACCTAAGACAATGCCCCACCAAGATGAGGGGAAAAGGTCATAAGATATAGGTTACATAATACATTTCTTAAAAAATGTCATCAAGTTAGAGAAGAGAAAGAAAAGATGAGGAGGAAGAGGGAGAGGGAATATCCTACCTTATAAGAAAACATCCTCATATAGTATCTGTTAGGTGTATAATTTAGTGCAAGCGTAGAGCAAGTCAGTAAGGCAGGAAGTACCACAAATATGTGTACACTTAACAATGCATAGCATTTAAGTTAAAATTTTCAAGGAGATCATGGAAGTAAGATATGGACATCACCTCAGGGTCCTCTACATCCCTGATTGAGGTATATATTTTAGTTTAGTTTTGTATTGGTCTTTTCTGGGGGGCTTAAACAAGAGAAATCTATTTTCCCACAATTCTGGAGGCTGGAAGTTCAAGATCAAGGCAGTGGCTTCCTTGGTACCCCTCCCCTTCTTCTCCATAGCAGTCTGACTGTCTTTCATCTGTAGTTGAATTTTGGCTAGAATTTCCCATCTTCCCTTCAGCGGTAGCATATTTCTGTTTGATGTTTGTATCAAATTTGGGGCTTCTAGGTGACAAGGATGAAGCACAGAAACAACAAGTGACTGTTAGAAGATCACAGAAAGCATGAATGGTGGAAGCAGGGGGAAATAGGTGTCCGGCTCTGAGTTATGAGTGTCCTCCATTCCACAAAGGTATTGGTTTGAAGCAGGGGCTCATGGAGTATCTTCTCTAGATTGTCCACAGCACTTTGCACAATGCCCAGTGCATAACGGAATTTAAACTCTCCTTGAATGAAAAAGAAGGGAAAAGGATGAGAGAGAGGCATAGGGAAGGGAGAGAGGAGAGAAAGAGAAATAGGACGATTGTGCAGTGGAGGAAGGCAGGAGGAGGAAAAAAGTCCACCTCTGTATAATATTTTCGAATGAAAAATAAAAACTCTTTTCCTGCACTGCTAGGACATGATTGTTAATTTGTGGAAGCCATTTACTGCAGATGTCGCCTCTCAGGTAGCTGGTCTGGTCACCATGACAAAGCGACTGCCTCATCTATAAATAGATGGCCAGATTGATTCCACGTCCTGTCCTGGTTCTCCTGAGCGCCTGATGAGCGTGACGCTGTGATCGATGAGTGACTCCATCCACCGCAGTGCTGGGGCCTCACCTGCACTCTCCTCCAGAAGATGACGATCAGGCTCATTAAATTCAGCACAAAGGGGCTTCAGAGACATGTGTCCTATCAGAGAAATTGAGCCAGAGCCCATTTCTATTGCATCAAAGGGAACTCTGAGATAACCGGCCATCCAGCCAGAATCTATTGTTAGTAAGACAATGTGGATCTTTTCTTTGCCTGTTTGGATCAATGTTAACTAGAATGTACATGGCCAGAGCTAATGTCAGTCAGGGCTCAGGTATAAGAAAGTGATTGAGCTGGACACTTCCAGGTTTGCACTGTACATGTCGCTGTGAGTCCTGGATCCCAGGAGTGGACACTGAGTCCTACCACAGAAGTTCTTGACCTTGGGTGAGTCATTTAATTACCTCTGAGGTTCATCTTGTTCTTCCACACGCTTAAGAGCATAGCCTCTGCAGTAAGACCCCAATGGTGAAAGCAGCGACTTGTAACTGTGACCTTGGCCAATCTTCTTCACCTCCTCAAACCTCAGTAGCCTCACCTGACAATAGAGACAATGGTAGCATGCCCCCTAGAGGCTATTGTGAGGACGTCATAGGATGATGCGGAGAATGGTGGATTAATCTCACAGCACTGTCAACATTAAATGACACATTACAGTTGATTTTTCCATACTAAGATATTATTTTTATTACAATTAGAATTAAGTATTAAGGATGCTTAGTCAAAGGGTCTGATCATACCCATTCATTCATTCAGTTCGTACTTATTATGGACATATTATGCAATTGAGCTGTGTTTGAAACCGTAAAAGACTTATCTGCTCTAGCAGAGGTCAAGAATCTTGTAACCTTTAACCTGTTAGGACAAATTTCTTTTTGCCTAGAGCAGTTCCATACATATCTGGAGGCTTCATCCCCATGTACGTATCATTTCTCATGCTAGTCTTCCGCACTGGCATGTTGGTGAACAAAGAAAGTCAGGTCTGAAGGGCCCAAGACAACCTTAAGATTGCTGTGTTCAGTCTGCAGAATTCTAAAGAGCATCCATTTAGTCATGCCTTCTTCCTGTGTAGGAAGTCTCCATTTATTTGACAATTTCTTTGATGTTCTATCACTCTTTTAATACAGCGCTTATTTTGCACTCTGTATCTATATATGAACTTTCACCGCTAAGTCAACACATCTATGTAAAAGCCAGTGAGGAAAACTGAGGTCAGAGAACCTATCTCTAACCAGAAGCTCAGCAAACTGCCTGATACCTGTGTTATCACCTCTCCAGACAGTGAAACCTAAGGTCCAGAATAGTGTGCTGAGGTGGAAGATGTCCAGGTCCTGAGAGGCCGTCTGTGCTAACCTTCTTCCTGATGACCCCACAGAGCCAGACAGAGGAATGAGGAAGACAGGAACATAGGGAAATCGAGTGTTGGAAGCAGCACTACGGTAGCAGCATAATGGCTGGTTATGTGCTTTGACATTGTTACAGTGCTGAGAGATGGTTAGTATCGACTTCAGAGCGTCTCCTGGGGCCTGGACGTTGCATGAATTGGAGAATTTTCACTTGGGGCTGGATTGGCTTGGGAGCACAGTAGATAACTCCTGAGTGTGGAGAGAGAGAATCTGGAATCCACACACTGAGGTCCTTTTAATGAGAATGAGAACTTTTGTCCCTCAAAGGAATCAACTTTCCAGTGTCAAGGCCCCTGCCAGGAGAAACTGGTTTGGGGGTGAGTGAGCAGCCTTAGAAGACGTAGTCATTATTGTTATTATTTCATTTGGAAAGTACGATGAAGAAAAAGAAGCATCATTCCTCTGCGGGTGGCTCGGAGGCTCTCTGGAGAGGCGAATAGCAGACCAGCCATTCGGGGACAGGGCAAGGACCTGCCTCATGAAAGCCCAGGGCAGGAAGGACAGCCTCAGGCCCTCAGGGCAGCAGGGACCAGACACAGGCCCAGGAAGAGATTAGCAAGCAAGGGGACAGCTGAGCTGATGGAAGGACAGCTGAGGATCCTTGGGCTGTTGGAGGGTTTGGAGGCACAGATTTCAGTCTTTGTTGCGAAGCTTTTCTTTCTTGAGAATGAAATGTAAGACGTGAGATTCAGATTCTTGGGGAATTGGTTTCCTTTATTAATGGCGCCTAATGGCCTGTAATTAAGGCACAACTTGTTCGCTAAACCAACAATTACTGTTCGTTTGAAGCGCACCAGGAATAATGAATGACCTTATTCAGCAGTTTCCCCCTTTCAGGAGTGGCTACTGTTTGCGTTTCAGGGACTCTCTGCTTTTCCTTCCTCCCCCCTCTGTCCCCCACTTCACCCAGACACACGCATGTGTACATACTGAGCTGAGTTCCTTACTCTGTATGGAAATCAGCCTGTTCTCTCTTTAAGCGTTTGGGGAAAACTGCCCTTCATTTAAATTTACTTCACAGCTTCCCTGACCAGCCGACCTTGGCCCCGCCTCCAGGTGTCAGTGTCCAGATGAGTTTTCAACAGGAAGCAGAATGTGGGCGGGCAGGCAGGACAATGAAGCAATAGGTAGCCGGGCTTGCTTAGGTGGGAAAACACCTGGGACACAGGAGCATGCTGACAGCTGTAATTCAGCTCCGTCATGGGGTGACGTTCTGTTGGAGACAAGCACAGCTGCTCTGAGATAGGCGGAAATCAGAGAGACACAGGGACACAGGCAGAGACAGATGCAAGGGGAGAGACTGAAGCTGAGACCTGGAGTAATGTCTTTGGAGACAAACACATCTGAGTTCAGGGCCTGGACCTGGCATTTATTTATTATCTGTGCCGAGTTTTCAATCTCTCTTTCATTTGCCTTGCCTTTAACATGGGGCTACAAGCATACTCATTTATATATACCAGAAAGAATTCATGAGTATTGAAAGAAATAATGTAAAAGTCCATCATATGAGGCCTGTCATATAATCAGTGCCTCCCATGTAATAGCAGCTATTATTTATTGCTACAGACTGAATTGTATACCCCCGGATTCATATGCTGAAGCTCTAACCTCAATGGGACTCTATCTGGGGATGGGGCATTCAGGGAGGTAGTTAAGGTTAAATGAGGTCATAAGGGTGGAGTCCTAATCCTACAGGACCGAGTATAAGAAGAGGGAGAGAGAAACGCTCTCTCCAACAGCACACAGAGGAAAGGCCGCGCGATGATGCAGCAGGGAGGCAGCTGTTCACAAGCCAGAGAGGGGGCTCTCACTAGACACCGTATTTGCAGTCACCTTGATGGTGGACTTCCAGCCTCCAGAACTGGGAGATGTCACCTGTTTAAGCCACCCTGCCTGTGGTGTTTTGTTCTGGCAGCTGAGCAGACCGACACACTTACTAATTGCGAATCACGTCACCTCTCTCACCCCACCCTAAGCACTCAGAGTCACTGCCTTGGCCAAGAGTAGAGAACCTCATCAGGCCACGCAGTGCGGAAGTGGCTCATTCCGAGGGCTGGGGGGTGGGGCACTCACTTGTCAGAACATGAACCATGAAGGCCCTCTCAGCTCTCATGAGCTCAGAGACCCTCGGCTGTAGCTTTGTCTAGCCCTTTACAGCCATGAGTAATATCCAAACAGGTACATACAGACAAGGTTAGCTTCTCCTTTCTAACTCTGTGTGAAGGCCATTTTCTTCCAGTCTAGATGAGTTCTAAATTACTGGAAGAATTTCAAAGACTGTCCATAGTTTTCTGAGGCAAAAGTGTATACATTTTCATAGAGGCTGTCAGTGAGTCAATAATAATAGAAAAGGCTGGGGAAGTGTCCAACAGGATTCCTTTAAGGTTAAATCCATTAATACTGTGGGAGTCAATGCTGGCAGTGCATAAAGAAGACAGAACTGAGCAAGGTCAGTAATCAGCCCTGATCAAATCATGCTGCTGCAGTGGCCTGTTCCCGAGTTAGGAAACCAAGCTAAAAATATGAGTTCCTCCTACCTCTCTGCACTCTGGTACACACGCTTCGCAGTGTTGCAGGTAAAATTCTATCACGGCAGACTCAAAGGTGGTGGGCAGGACACCCCATGCCATTTAACCTTGTGCAACCACAGTTTAAGATTTAGGAAAAACCAAAACATAAGCGAGCTGTTTGCAGATTCTTTAGCCTCATAGCCTGTCCTTTGCCCCAGTCTCAGATGGAGACTAAGGGTGATGAAAACAGCTCTCCAGGCCCAGTTCTCAGAAATCTGCCAATGTTTAGTTGTATGATCTGGCCTATTACCTCTCAGGACTCAGCTTCCTCTTCTGCCAAACCAGACGTATAATACATATCTCAGTGTCTGGACTAAATTAAAAATATTACCTAGGAAGGCTGTAGAATAGTTCCTGGTATCCAACAGCTACTCAGGAATGATCTGGTTTCTTCCTCTTGTCATGATATTGCTACACGTTTTAGACTAAGAGAGAAAGCTGGGTGCATGGGTCTTGAAGTCAGAAGGCCTGGTCTGTGACCTGGGTCTGGTATCAACTGACTGGCAAAATGACAGTGGGAGTGGCACCAGGCCTTCCTGTCTCAGTTACCTCATCTGTACAATAGCAATATGTTACTCATACTTTTTTTTTTGCCTTATATTATTGTTATTCAAGTTTAAATGAGAGAACAGGGAAGAGTTTACAGTGTACTGCAAAGTGTTACACCAATGTGTGGTAAGTAAAGGGCTTGGTGGTGAGACAACTCCCATTTCAGAATACTCTCTACATCACTAACATGAAACCCAAGTTCTCTGCCCTGAAGTGTGAGAAGTTCCAGGAGGAAAATGTGCACATAGTATTTTTATTTAAAATATTAACCTCTTGGTAATTCTAACATGTCTTTCCTGGTGAGAGATATCCTACTATGTAAAGACATGATATTATTATGATAACTGGGGGCAGTGGGGGTTGTAAAGTGTTATCACTGATTTCTAGCCCTCTGTATATATGTATTTGGTTTAAAATTTACAACTAAATTACAAAGTAGGAATTATTGTCCTTATGTTAAAGACTTTAAAAATTTAAACAGCTATCCTACCAAGAGAAGATGATTTGAAATCATGGAGCTTGAATTCAGACCCAGGCTTGTCTCACCCACTGTCTCCATCCCAGCTCTATGCTTGTAGAGTTTCTCATAGACCATTGACTGGTCTTAAAGGCCCAGCACTCCGGATGGAGACCCCATTGCTCACCACGGTATAGGTGATATTAGATGAGTCATGAGTTTTACATGTCAGTTTCCTAATTTGGCAGATGAACGTATTGATGAATTAATGCCGTAGAATATTTCCATATAACAATATTTAACTTCCAGCAGTTGGCTAGAAAACAAAACCTTATCAGTCCAAATTTTGAGTTTTTCTCAGTAGATAGCATTGTGGGTGAGAGAGTGGTGATGGAGTATAAGAGGAGAACTGAGTTGATCAGAACCCTGAGACTTAACAACTTCTGAGTCTGAAAACTACCCCAGAGACTCCTCAGTGGTGTTGTGTGGGCTTTACATGGAGGACACATCCTAGCATTACTGCTTATTCCCATGGATAGTAACTTTACGCAGTCCTGCTATGTCATCATGCCATTTCTGTGTCTCACAGCAGTGAGATTTTTGCAATTAACTGAATGAATTAAAGGACTCAAAATTATTTATATAATGCTGAGGAACAACTTTAATTACTTAGCAATTTCAATAGCATATTTCATTATCAATAGAAAGTCTAAAATCAAAGGAAAGTTATAAGCATCATTTCATGGAGATACCCATAGATTCATACCTTGGATGGTTACCAAGTCCCTCCCTCCCCAGAAACACATCTCATCCCTTCTCTTAGAAGTGGAGTCAGTTTCCCCTTCTCTTGAATCTGGACTGACTGATGATTTGTTTCAACCGATATAAAGTTCATGGAAATGTCTCTGTAGACTTCCAGGCTTACCCCTTAAAAGACTTGGAAGGTGGCTGTCTTGCTCTCTTAATACCCAGCTGCCATGCAAAGAATATCCAAGTTATCCTGCTGGAGAGAAAGGCCATAGGGAGAGACCTTTAAGAATAAGACACTGTATGGGGAAAGGGGCCACACGGAGGAGGACTGAGATGTCCTATATGACAGTCAGCTCCAAGGCTCCAGACATGCAAGAGGAGCTTTCTTGGACCTAGGGACCAGCCCAGACACCAACTGAAGGTAAAGCCTCTTAGTGACCATAGCAGATCTCATGTAAAGCAGAAGAGCCACCTAGTCGACCTACAGCCTCATGAGAAAAGAACAAGTCATTGCTGCTCAGACCATGGAGTTTTGGGGGGTTTGTTATGATATAAAAAGGAACTAAAATTAAATTTCCAGTCAAAGATGGGGTAGAGTGTGTGTGCATGGTGGGGGGCAAGGATCTGTGTCCTTTCCCTGACACCACCCTGCAGAGTCTCAAGGTACCACTGATGAATACATGAATGATCTGTTCAGCTAAACAGCTGTAATTTATTTATAACGTATCTTGAGAATGTACTGATTAGTCTTGTCTCTGATATTGGCAAAAGTTGCACATCAAAGTTTACTGTAGTTCGCTCCCCAGGGCTCATGACTGACGTTATATATCAGTCATCTCTCTCGAAGTCCTTCAAGTTTTGGGATCCTCTGTGCTTACCCTCTTGATCAAAACTGCTCATAAACATTTGGAGAAACAGCCTCCTCATCCCTGGACAAAACTGATGTGAGGCAATCAGTGCCACTGAAGGAAATGTACAGCATGTAACGTGAAAAGATTCAATTATATATATGAAATCTTGGAGTCAGAAGTAAATGGAATCCCAAAATCAGGTCCAAGGCTCTACTCTCAGTATCGCCTTCTGTGTGGAGGGGATAGGCCATTGAGCAAACATGCAGATCATGAATTAGCTTTCTCTACTTCAGTTGTTTCAGACAGAAACGTTGTTTGTTATTGGTTTTCGATTGCTGTGCCACAGACTGCCGTAAATGTAGTGGCTTAAAACAATATACATTTGCTATCTCATATTTGCCGTGTGGCTGGAGTCAGGGTAAAGTTGAGCTGGAGCCTTTGCTCGTGGCCTCACAAGACAGACATCGTGGTATTAATTTGGCCTGCTTTGTATTGTGATTCCTTTCTAGAGCACTGAGTCTTTTTGTAAGTTCACATGGTTGTTGGCAGAAGTCAGTTCCTTGTGGTTGTAGGACTAAGGTTCTTGCTTTCTTGCTGGCTGCCAATGAGGGCTACCCTCAGCACGTAGAAGCCACCCAAAATTCCATGCCACATGACCCTCTTATAACCTGGCAGCTCACTTCTTCAGGACGGCAGGAGAACCTCTCACTGTGGTCCACTACAGAGAAGTCTTACATAATGTATTTCTTGGAGTGACTACCCATCACCTTGTCATATTTAATTAACTTTAAATAAGCCACAGGTTCCATTTGCACTCAAGAGCAGGACATTCTGTAAGGGCAGATTCACTGGGGGTCCTCTTAGAATTCTTCCCACCACTTCCTTAGGAGAGGTTGCTCCCCAAATGCCTTCAAATAGAGATTGCAATTGTCTTAGTGCCTACGGTATGCAAAAAAGCTCTGGGTATTAGAACAAAAACTGCTAGATGAAAATCCAAAGCCCTTGACTGTGGCTGAAAGGAATTTGTCTTCCTCAGTATTTTCCTTATATACTGAGCCACTCCATCAGAAGGTTTCCAATGATTATTTTTTCCTGGGTCTTCCCAAATTAGTTTGAATGACTGTATAAGGATGACTCTAAATTGTGGGAGAGTAAGTATGCTGATGACTCCAGTGAACGATGTTCCAGTGAAGAATTTCCTTTCGTGGCGGCCAGTTTAACTGGGCAGCCACACCATACTAGGCCATTTCTTTTGCTTTTTTTTTTATTAATGTAGCATTGATATACACTCTTATGAAGTTTCATATGAAAAACAATGTGGTTGCTACATTCACCCATATTATCAAGTCCCCCGCATGCCCCATTGCAGTCACTGTCCATCAGTGTAGTAAGATGCCACAGAGTCACTACCTGTCTTCTCTGTGCTACGCTCTCTTCCCATGACACCCCCTACACCATGTGTTCTAATCATAATACCCCTCAATCCCCTTCTCCCTTCCTCCCCCCCCCACCCTCCCCTGACCCCTCCCCTTTGGTAACCACTAGTCCCTTCTTGGAGTCTGTGAGTCTGCTGCTGTTTCGTTCCTTTGGTTTTGCTTTGTTGTTATCCTCCACAAATGAGGAAAATCATTTGGTACTTGTATTTCTCCACCTGGCTTATTTCACTGAGTATAATACCCTCCAGCTCCATCCATGTTGTTGCAAATGGTAGGATTTGTTTTCTTCTTATGGCTGAATAATATTCCATTGTGTATATGTACCACCTCTTCTTTATCCATTCATCTACTGATGGACACTTAGGTTGCTTCCATTTCTTGGCTATTGTAAATAGTGCTGCAATAAACATAGGGGTGCATATGTCTTTTTCAAACTGGGCTGCTGCATTCTTAGGGTAAATTCCTAGGAGTGGAATTCCTGGGTCAAATGGCATTTCTATTTTTAGTTTTTTGAGGAACCTCATATTGCTTTCCACAATGGTTGAACTAATTTACATTCCCACCAGCAGCATACTAGGCCATTTCATGTAAGAACTGTATTTAATATTCCAAAGGAGATCATGCTATTTCCACTTTTGGCTGTGGAAAACAAGGCCCAGAGAAATAAATGATTCCCTTCATCTACACTGTGGTTGCCTTAAGAGCAGAAAATATGCCTGGTTCATGTTAGCATATCCAGTGCCTTCAGATCATAGACAATCAATCCTGTCAATCAGTGGACACCACACAACTGCTAACTGGTGTTATCAGGATTCAATCCCCAGTTCCTCTGTCTTCAAAGCCATGCTATTCTATACCACAGCACCCTTTTCATCAAAGTCAGGCATCTTCCCATTTCTTCTTGGATCTCTATCAAATGATCCTGGGTGGTCACCACTGTTCATGTTACTCATCAACTGAGCTATCAGTAGGAATGCTTTTAGTATTTCAGAAGGCGAGCCATGTATCAGAAAATGATTACAAAGTTCCAAAAAATGACCTTTCTGGGGCATGTGGTAGGGAAGAGGGGAGGGCAGGGGTGGGACAAGGATATGATGAGTAAGATGCTAGCCTTGTGTACAGAGTATAAGAGGCACCAAAAAGCTCAGTAATCCTAATAAATAATATTTTAATGCAATATTTTTAAAATTCACAATTCATGCAAAAGCATCAACAATGAAAGAAATATAAAAATTTTAAATAAAGGCAGGATCTGACCCTGCATTTGCCTGACTTACATGATGCTGTGAGGGAAGAGAAGGTAGGAGAAAGGAAGAGGGAATACAGCCTGGCAGAATGTGGATGGAGAAAAGAAACTCTCATTCTGCCATCTCCTTAGCCTTTTAGGAACTGGAATCAGGGAAAAACAAGGGACTCCTGGTCCACAGAAATCATATTCCAGAGAAGAGACTGTAGAAAAACTGCTAAAGTATAAAACTTACCCAGTAAATTCTCAAATTGATCATTTCACATTGCATGATTAGATATTAGGAGACTGTGTTCTAGTCTGGACCCCAGCACTAACTCACTGTGTGACTTGAAGCTAGACTTTCTCCTCTCTGGGTGTCAATTTATCCATTTGTAAAATGGAGTCTTGGAACAGATGTTTTTTGAGGTCCCTTCCAGTTTGGATCTTCTAGAAGACTGAGGACTAGCAATTCCCAGAAAGGATAAGATGTCTCTTGCTCTGTGTGGAGGCACCGATTTCCAGGGAGAACTCTCCAGTGGGTTCATTTTGGACACCTGCTATCTACTGACCTGCCTTGGCTCTTACCTCTTTGGTTTGTGGGTCAGTAGGTCACAAGAAGAAGCTGGTAGCCATTCCCACTGGTCCCCAAATGTCAGCCCCATGGAGGGTTGAATGAAATACTTGCCTTCTTCTCACTCTGGAACATCAGAGTTGATAGCATATATTTTGGCTGCCTCATAACTGGGTTTCTGTTTAAGACAATGGCCACTTTGTAAGGATCCATAATTATGAAATAATATTTGGGAGGCACGGTGGCTGGTCCCCAAACACAGCCAACTGGCTTAAGTTCTGTCTCTGCCCCTTGCCCGGTGCATAGGTCAGGGTACAGCCAGGATGCAGAACATACAAATTACTCTAACAGAGAATTTAATTCAAATGATTATTAGTGAGGTATAAAAGTGTCACCTACATGGCTGAAAAGGTAAGAAATGGTAGAAAAGAAAAGGTCTCGCAGAGGTAGCAACCTCAGGCTGCATTTACAGCCCCTAGGACTGGGGAGATGAAGAGAAGAGGGTCAGGTGGTTATATCAGCGAACAATAGCAGAGTGACCCTTGGAGCTAAAACATATCTGAGAAGAGCGCTGGCTGACTGGTGTGCTGTGGGAGCACACGGTAAAGCTTGTCCTGCAAATGGTGCAAAAACTGCAAAGTGGATTCAGCTGCTACAACAGGAAGGCATTACTTCTTCCAGGGGGACATGTTTTTATGGGGGAGTAACAGTGGACAGGAAGGGATGCAAGAAGCAGAGAGGAAGGAACAAGTCCCTCCAGCCTTGTGGAGACTTATGGGAATCCAGGTGGCTAAGCAGACATGTGCCCTGCAGAGCCCACAGTCCCATACCATCAAGCAGAGCACAGAAGGGGGCTTTGGCTAAGAGTGAGGAACTTAATAGCTGGAGCACTGGCTATTTGATCTTAGCGAATCACCTAACCTTTCTGTGCGCCCATTTACTCAACTGTCAAATAGGAATAATAATGGGATCCTCTGTGTAAGACTGCAGATTAAATTAGTCATACCCAAAAGAGTGATTACATTGGTTCCTGGAACAAAATATATGCTCAGTATAATTTGTCAGGCATTATTATACCCAAGAAAGAGAAGAGAACAAATATTTCTGCTCGAGGCACTAGACTGGCATTTTTCATGCATTATGTCGTACTTTCCAGAGTGACTTTGAGAAGTGAATGTCATTTTCCTGATGTTTATGCATGAGGAGAGTGAGTTATGGAGATTCGAGGAGGTTCTTGAGGGCACTCAGGTAGAAGGATTTTGTGGAGCAGGGTTTCTAGTCTAGAAGTGCCCCACTCCAAAGCCCATATTTTTCACATGGCAATGTGCTGCTTCCCCTGGGGCAGGAGATACAAAGTAATTCTAATTCTCATTTCACCACTTACTTATGGAAAGCTAAGCCAGGCTTTACTCTCCTGAATCTGCGTATAAGCCACCTGTAAAAGTAGAATAAAGCTCTTGCTCAGAACACCCGATTAAACTTTATAGAAAACAGCAAAATTGCTCTCATAGACAGTAAGTCCAGCAAGATCAAACAGGGACCACACAAAGTCTATATGGTAAGTTATGCTGTGACTCGGCACATGTGTCCTGTAAATACCCACACTATACAAAATATGCAGTAAAAAAGACAGGCAAAAAGTGGGGTTGTGACACACAAAAACTTCATCAATGACACACACTCAGGTACCTAATAAGACAGATACCTAAGAAAAATGGTAGTGGAGTTGTACACATGTTAAACTAATTGGTGAAGACATACATACTAACCACAGTAAGTATGGCACTTCCCCTGGAAAATCTGGAGTCTGCTGGTTGGAAGTGGTTGTCAGAAGGGGGCAGCTTGTGAGCTATTATGAAGCAGAGGAAGGAGGGTGATCAGAAATCGAGGGGAAGTTCTAACTCCAGCTGTGAATGGGTGTGGTGGTGACATACACAGCGATCTGATCTGCAGTAGCTGGTGTGTTTCAAAGAGACTGGACAGTTACATTCTGTAGAAGAGACACAGTTGTTCAGAAAAAGTCTGCCTAAACTCGCTCATGTGGTTAGAAATAATTTTTTTTTAATCACATATAAAAACATTTTGGAAATTTGAGAGCATTCTTCACAAACCATGTGAAGCTTAGCTTTAAAATGGATAGTTATAACACTCTATATTTCTCTTTCCAGTGCTTTTTATCTAGCATCTTAGATGCTCTAACAACTCTGTGAAAATAAGATAGTCTTTCCCCACTTCACTGACAGGGTTTGAATAAGTGAGGTGATGCTAATTTCTTCAATACATATTCAGAGGGAATCTCTTCTGTGTCAGGCACCTTCTTGGGAGAGATTCTGGTTTACTGAAATAATATTAAAATATTTGATACAGAAATAATATAGAAAATGTTTACTGTGTCTCAAGACACAGTGGTGCCATTATCTGCACTGATCCTGAGACCAGGATTTAAGGCAGTTGAATTCTGGTCCAAAATATGTTCCACTGGCTGCTACTGTCTGCTGTGTCATCTGGTGAGAGAAGCTGCATGTCCTGCTGTTTGGAGCTCACCTTAAATGCTAAGGCCTCACTGTCTCTCCTGGGCAGTGATGTCACTTGAACACAGCATGGTCTGTATCTAGATGCTAGAGGCAAAATATCTGTCCCCAAATGCCCTTTTGTTCTGCAGAAATTCTCCGCGCCCTCCCACCCACAGACGTGTCCCCTGCCCCTCTGTGGGCGCAGAGCCTCCTCCTCACACCACACTGTGCTAGCTTTGTTGTTGGACCGCCCACCTGTCTCCCTCACTAACTGAGAGCTCCCAGGGAGCCCAACCCGGGCTGTGTTCCTCTCATGCCGCAGGATCCAGCACAGGGCTTCCACAGAAACGCACCCAAATGTCAGCTCCATAAGGACAGGGACTGAGTCCTCACGTCACTTGCAGTGTCTAGGCCAGTCCCTGGCATTAAGGAAACAAGCATTACATATTTGCTGACTGACGGCCTGATTATTCATGAAAGGTCGTTTTGAATAAATCAGTTAATTAAACAAAACTGTATCTGAACAAAATTGTATGGCCAGTGGAAAAAAAAACAAACATCCAAGGACTTTATAAATCACACGGGGAAATGTTCAGGGTACAATGCAAAGTGAAAAGAAAAATCAGGCTCTAAATAGTTAATTCAGTGTGATCCCCATTATGTGAAAGAAATGGCCCCGGCTGCCTCTGGGTCTGAGATTGGAGTGACTTTTGTTCTCATCATTGTGCTTTAGGGCATTTTTTTCCCATATTATCTCAACTAAATCTGCCTTACTGTTGATGACTGGGAAGGAATCACTTGAAGGGCAAATAATTTCATTTGACACTTTAGTTGTTATGTTTATTCTTTTGGGCGCTTTTAGGTTTAAGATGACTTCTGAGAAGGGAAAATTGAGCAAAACTGTTTTCTTTTCTTGGCTTTAAGAAGTCCAAAATTTCTCTCAGCTCAGTGACTCTGAGAATTCTCACAATTAACCGGTGGTCTCCACAGGGAGAAGGTCTTTATTTCTGGGTTCCTATTACAGAGGCAAGAGAGAATCCAGCCTTGTTTTGTTTTGTTTTGCTTATTTTAATTGTGTGGCTTTGTTCTGGTGCCTAGGGATGTTACAAAATTAAAATACTCTAGCATCAACTAAATCAACATTTCCAAGTATGCCTTTTTAGGGTCTCTGTGTGTTTTAAGGAAATACGGCTTAAAACACTAGACTCATACCTTTATTTTTACTTCATCACAATATATGCCACTTCCAAAAGAAAGAGAAAATTACATTCATGAACGTAAGTCCTTTTTACAATGCTATAATCATTCAGTCTTCACAAAACCAGCGTCAGCATAATGTATGACACAGGCCAAATCTGACCCATGACCTGTTTTATATGACCTGGAGGTAAGGAATAGTTTTCTCTTTTTAAAGTGATTGAAAACAAATCAAAAAGGAAGAATAACATTTCGTGATATGTGGAAATTGTATGAAATAAAAATTTCCCTAGTCGTAAATAAAATGTTATGGGAGCACATCCACGCCCATTCTCCTGCTTACTATCTGTCGTGGCTTTTTCTCACCAACTATGGCGTTGGGTGGTTGCGATAGAGACCAGATGGTCCATAGGCCTGAAGTATGTGCTGCCTGGCCCTTCACAGAAACAATTCACTGGCTCCTGTATTAGACCTTTGTCAACATTGGAAGGAAATGTGGAGTGCTTTCCACCTCTGTAAGGATGAGATAAGAGCAGACTGAGAAGCAGATTCAGAACTGTGAGCTGGGACAACTGGGAAAACATGGCATGCGGCGGAGCCGCGGTTCACACCCTCACCCTCTCTCATCTAAGGCTCCAGCAGCCTCTGGGCCTGGCCGCCTCCCACCTGGGCGCACACACAGCACACACTCCATCTGCTCCCCTTCTCCCTACCACCTTCCACAACTGTGCTCACTAACTTATCTTTCTAAAGGGAAAATGTGATCACATGACTTTGCTGCTTAAAGCCCTCTAAGGTCTCCCAGTATCTATGAGAGAGGTCTGTGCTGAGGAGTGCTGGAGATCTGCCTGGCTTCCCTGCAGGAGTATGTGAGGTTCAGAGATGGTGCATGAGGGGTTGTTAAGTGGGACGATTTATGGATCCTTCTCTCTGTGCCCTCATTTCAACCAGAAAAGCTCTATTTCTGCCTTATTTATATATTGCATTTTATTTGAAGAAAAGATTCTGTTGCTTAACAAAAAAAAAAAGTGCAAAAACCACTCATGGATAGAGTTGAAGCTTCTTGCCATGGTCCTGTGTGATCTGGGGTGGTAGACAGTGTTCACCTGCATTTCCCGGTCTCTCTTGGCAGGCAATGGGGTTGTAAAAGGTTCTTGCCGATTACCTTTCAGTAGAGGCAACCACAGTTATTCCTGGGCTGAGACAGCTAAGAGCCAGTGTACCTTCTCCATCTCTCTTTTTCTTTATCTTGGTGACCTTGTAGGCCACTTGTTCAGGATGTTGTAGCTAAAACATGGCACATTGGGCATCAGCCTAAGTCCCTGAATGACCATGTGGAAGGTTATCCTTCACTCTGACCTATTTTAAACATGTAAAAGTAAATTAAAAGTCAACTTATATAGTGGAAAACCTCTGAAATTTTGAAATCTATTTATTACTAGCAAATAACATTCCTGTCCTGACAAATGCATCTGGTCCTTGCTCCTCTGTCATTTTGTTAGTTGGTTGATTAATGTGCTAGTTGGTTGATTTTCTGATTCATTTATTCATTCCACATCAGTAACAGACATATGTGAATAGCCTAAAATATATTATACAAAGTGCTAACGATATAACTATGGATCAGCCATGGCTCCCAACCTGCAGGGGTTTATGGTTGGGTCACTCTTTTCCAGAGCTCTCAGGACACAATCCCCACACCCACACTGATCCTGCATATCAACTGTTCTCAACTATTTGTATTTTCCTGAACTCACCAAAACATTACATACCTCTGTGGCCTTTCCCACAATGGATTGAGAAATCACATACTCTGGACAACTGACACCATAACCTGGCTAGAGCACACCATGATACATCCTGTTACTCACAGATCTATTAAACTGTTATAGAAGAAAGGAAGCATCGAGTGTAGCAGAGCTGACTTCACCTAAACCAAGTTGGCCAATGTGCCGCACGACCTAAGGAAGAGTGAAAACTTCATTGGTCCTTTCCGTGCCTTCATTTGCTAAACACCCAGACATTAAGACACACACTGGGAGCCCTTCTGCCTGTGACAACGGGAACACTCTACATGTATTAACACTCCACGTGTGGCTACAGAACAGGGAAGATGAGGCTGATGTGACTGAGGAACTGAATCTTTAACTTCAATCACTTTTAGTTAAGCCACTTGACTTATGGATCTCTAGGGGATATTTACACCTGCTTGTCTAAATTTGTTTGCCATCATAGCCTAAATACAATATTTTTAAAAATACAACTGTAAAGACATTTGGAAATAATGAAAGAGAGGTTGCTGCCAGCTAAAGGCTGAGGCTTAGCTTTCCCCTCCGGTGCTTCCTTCCAACTTCTTTAGACACTTCACTCAATAAGATACAGCCCGACTAACATGAAAAATTTCCAGTGTCAAAAGTGGCTGAGGTCTCTGCTGTGAGGTGTCTTTCAAAACAGAAAACAATAAATTCAGTACTAACATTAAATGTATTCATATAGAGATTTAAAAAATATTTATGCATTCTTTCAACAGCAGCGATATTAGAAGTCCAGTATATGGCAGGTGCTATTATCCTAGGCACTTGGGATACATCAGTGAACAAATCAGAAAGAAATCCCTGACTTTCTGTAGCTTACAATTTAGTAAGAAGACCCAGACAATAAATACAAAAAAATAATAACTGGGTAGTATTTCAAATAGTATTTAGAAGAACGTAGAATAGGGTAAGGAAGGAATAAACAGTGATATTTGAGCAAAGACAGAAAAAGGTGAAAGAGTTCCATGAATATCCGTGGAAGGTGCATTCTAACGATGACTTCTAATTCTCTAAGGAGCAGTGTGCTCCGTGGTCCAGGGAAAGGGCAGGCATAGGGCAGGCAAGTGTCTGGAGTGGGTCCTGAACCCAGGACAGGGGCACCTGCATGTGGGGGACTTGGCTGGAGTGGAGGGTGAACAAAGCCATGAATGGAACAGAAGGTGATCTTGGAAATCTGGATCTTTGTATTGGTGGCACTTTTATACTGAGTAACTTCAACTTGTTCTCATTTATCTGTTAGCAAATTGTGCAGTATAATAAAACATAGGCACTGCCCTCCTGGTCCACCAATCCAGGCTTCTAGTCAACCCCTCACCTCTAAGTAGAGGTGGATCTTTCTAGATATTTCTTCCTATGGATCATGAGATCATTGTACTGAATAATTTCTAAATGTGCCTTCCACTTCTTACAATCCCTTAACTCTCAGAAATATTAGGCACATACAAAGTGCCTGAACTGGCTTGTTCAGGCTGCTGTAACAAAGTAAAACAGACTGAGTGGCTTAAACAACAGAAATGTATTGTCTCAGAGTTCAGGAGGTTGAAGTCCAAGACTGACGTGTCCATCAGGTTAGTTCCTTCGGAAGCTGTGAAGGCACGTCTATTCCAGGACTCACTCCCAGCTTCTGGGGCTTTGCTGACAATCGCTGGTGGTCCTTGGCTTGGAGATACATCAGCCTCCTCTCTGCTTTCATTTTCACAGAGCTTCTCCTGTGTGTGTGTCCATCAAAATTTCTCTTTTTAGTACAGACACCAGGCGTATCGGATCGGGGCCCACTCTACTCCAGCACAACCACATCCAAACCCCAAAAATTAACATATACAATGACCCTATTTCTAAATCAGTTTACACTCTGAGGTACTAGGATGGAGACTTCAACCTATGAATTTTGAAGGGACACAACTCAAGCCATAACACAGGATTACACTGAAAAAATGAAAGCGTGCACCCGAATAAACCTGGTCTATATTCTTTGTACGAATAGGAGCAACTCACAGGTTTTCCCCCAAAACACTGCCCTCTACACCACTGGACGGTCATTATGCGAGTGACTTACTGATCAGCTTCAAAAATCACCCTGACACCTAAGACACTGATAAGAATGATTTGTAATGTAAAAGAGAAAAAAGTTCTTATTTGGATCTCTTTTCTTCTAGAGATGGATGTCTATTTTCAAAATATTGCACTGGCAGCTCCAATCTATCGCCTGCAAAGGAGGAGCTGAGCCAGCGTGTGCATGCAGATATCAATACAAGTCTGGCGTTGCACACAAGCAGAGCGAGTGCTGACAGGGAGCCGGGCAGCCTGCCACCGATGAGCTCTTTTATAAAAGGCAGTGTTTCATTTCTCTTACAAATTACGAAAGGGTTGTGCTTGATATTCACAGAAGCTGGAGCAAAAGAAATCTCTTGTCTGTTCTAAAAGTAACTTAGCATTGACATGGATCCAGCTGGAGAAATCAGAACTCTCTAGTTTTCAGAATTGATCGATATAGTGTGTTCTTACCCTAAAATAGGGAAGGCTGTGTTTTATTTCTGTTTAGAGATCAACAAACAGAAGGCCTAAGTGACTTTCTCAAGGTCACACAGCTGTTAAAATGGCAGATCTGGGATTAGAAATCATGACTTGGGAAGGATTGTGACATTCAAACTCTTGCCATTCTGTACTGTCCAGACTTGAAAACTGGGTTTGAAATCTGAAAGCCAGGAAAAAAAAAAAAATCAAAACCACACACCACACTTTCGGATTAATCCGTTTCTAATTAATAAAGACAAAACAAAACAGCCCAAAAACTTCTGAAAGACGTAAAGATTAAAAACCTCCCTCTGTGTAAAAGTCTGATTACAGGATTAAGAATACCAAAGGGTGACTGACCATTTACAAAGTGTTTCCACACTTTAGATCTCATTTAATCCTCAGAAGTTGACGGGATATTTACCTCTTTTGCAACAAGGAAACCAAAATGTAGGATGAAAATGATGAATTTAGCATGTCACTGCCAGGATGATGTGGTCAAGCAGAACTCAAACCTGTATTTCAGACAAAGCCAGATGTTAATTCACCTAATCTATTTTAGCCCTCAGCATTTGTTTGCTTTGATCTGGTCCTTTAGTGGAGCAGGCAGGCTTCTCCGCCCTTCCTGGCCCTCTCCTGTGCCCATGGGCCTCCAGGACCAACTTATATTGTTCTCCTGTAGCTTGATTTTGCCCCGGGGGTGGGGGGACCTGTGGGGTACAGGGCTCCGGGAGGGACATCTTCTCTGGCTTGTTGCCTTGCTCCATGTTTCTCCAACCCCTAAGCTTTGGTTAAGAGACAGTCTGACTCCATCTCACCCCTGATCAATCCACATCAGTGGGTCTGGCTGCCTTCAGTGTTCCTCAACCCTCAGCCTCGCTGCCTGATGGGGACAGGCATGGCTGGGTGGCAAGGTGACCATATTGTCTCCGTTGTCAAGTTTTGCATGGACAGTGCCTTCCCTCAGGGGTCAGATCCACACTTCCAAAAGCTGATGGACACGACTCAAACAAAAGATGGCAGCCAGACATTATATGTGCCCTGGTGCTTCGTGGGCCCCCCTCCAGAGCTGGCCTTGACTTACACCTCCATGAGGCTCCTGTACAACTGGGATTCTGTTTCTTCCTTGAGCTTGTGGACACTCGGAGGCAGAGACCATGCCCCTCATTCATTTTTTTTAATGTTCAGCATCTGAGACTAAGAGATATTTTGGGATTTTTATTTTAAATGAATGAGTAGATGAATCTATAACTGGATGGGTGGATTCTGTGATAACCTGCTGAGTGTGTGCTCTGAGAAGTCTTTTGAGGTTGAAAGCAAGGTGAAAAACAGCAGATGGTGTAGTGCAAAGAGTAATATTCTACAAGTCAAGAGATTTGGGTTGTCACCTGAGGTCTGCAGGACCCACAGGGTAAATCCATCTTTGAATTTATTGGCAGGGAAGAACCTCTTTCCCAAGAAACCGTTTTATTTTTGTTCTGTTTCAAGATAATAAAACTTATTAAATCCATCCTTTCTTTTGTAGTTTGGCCCTATAAAGTATGGTATTAAAATGAATGTTAATAGGTTAATCTGGTTTTTGGGCACAGGCGTGAGGAAGAATTTAACTTCCCAGTCCCCACATAAGGATCTTGATTTTATATGCATTGAAAGGATCCTTCTGTAATCTTACTTCGGTTTTATTTTAGGCTAAATATTTTTTGGAGGTGAAGTAGAGTTAATTATTTCTAGTAACCTAGCCTATGAATGCTAACTCAAATTCTAAATAAGAAAATAATTTTAATTCAACCATTTGAATGGCAATGACATCTACATGTCTTCTGGATAATTTTTGGAGTAATGCATAGACTGTTTGCTGGCTATTTCATTGATCTGAGCTCTTTCCCACCAGAGTCTCAGACACACAAGCTCAGGGCTAGAAGGCCAGCCTCACCAACTCTGACATCTCACTCCTTGGCTGAATCCCTCTGATGGTGGGGCATGTGCCACGTCGCTGGGCTTCCAGTCCATAAAAGTATGAGTAGCTTATACCTCAGGCTAAGCTGTTCTTTGCTGGTGTCCAGAATAGCGGCCAGCATTTGATGTTAATGCTTAGCATCGGGTAGAATATTCTTCTGTCTCTACTGTATGAATGCCCTTCTGGGTTTATCTGGGTCTACAGCAGTTAGATTTAACATATGCAGAATTATACCCCTCATATAAGAAGATTTTGAATTCTTTCTGCACCCTGACTTCTCTCCACATGTTTCAGTTTGCAGTGTTAGGCATTGCAATTACTGTTTATTTTTATTCTTATTCTATGGTTTTCCAAGTTAGCTAACTACACATTTACAATGTCTTTGAGTTAGGTCGCTAGTAGGAAAATCTTATTGTAGAATCCATCAGTTGTATGGAAGAGGAAGCTGAGGCCCAGGGAAGGAAAGCCCAGGGAAGAGCAGCGCTGGCAAAAGATGTGAGCATTCTGCCTTTTCTGTTCCATGCTCTTCCAGTCACAACCTGCTCCCCACCAGGGACTCGGTGAAGCGTCCTCTATCATGTTCAAAAATCAATGGTTGTGTCTGTTCAGATAGTCACCTGTTCATTCTCATTTTTATTCACACATATATCTACCTAACACTTAGCTCATGACTATTCAGTGCCGGAGATCATGACCTCACCACATGTAGCCCAGCACCTGGTTTATGCCTTCAGTTTTTGTTTAAATGCTGAGGCAATACAGTAACATCAAGCCTAGAATTAAATCTGTGATGCCAGAAGTCAGAACAGTGGTTATCCTTGGAAGATGATAGTGACTAGGAAGGGGAACAAGGTGGGTCGTGGCTGCTAGCAATGTTTGTTTCTGATCTGGACGTTAATGACACCAGTGTGTTCACCTTTTGATAATGCCTTGAGCTGGTATTTCGAATTTGTGTATTGTTAGGTATTTCTTTACACTTTAATTTAAAAATGTACAGTAAATACTTAAAAGATGTATTTGTCTGGATTATAAACAATTGGTGCCTCTTTAACTCTTTCCACCTATGTGTTTGATGGGTATATTCAAAGGTGTCCCTCGAACTGTACCTTCTAGGAGGGAGTTGTAAACCATCCCTTGCCCGTGCTGGCACTCGCTCCTCCATCCTGCCAGGCAGGGAGTACATTGTACCCCTTCTCCAGTGACTGGCCCCCACCCTCGGCCCCTCCCAGGTGCCCTTGATTCCCACCCCCAACCCCAGGCCTCTCCTTCACCTCCTCTCCCATCCCTTTGACCTCAAAGATATTCACAATTACAGGCTCCTTTCTGCCACACAATACCTTTGATGTCCTTTGCAAGACTGTCCCACAGAATTGTTTCTAGCACACAACTGAGGATAAGCCCAGCCTCTGGGGTCTGGCCCATGCCCAGGCTTTTCCCCTCCCTTGCAGCTGCCTGCTTCTCAGAGCTGGATGTGCCCATGCAGCCTAGTTTCTGCCCAGACCCACTTCGATGACTGGCCTGGTCAGGGAAGGTCAGGACCCTGGCAGCCCTTGTTCTAATGTTCCATGTGATCTCAGACAAACCACTAGCTTCCCTATTCATTTCCTTATGCCTGAAGTGTCCGCTTCAATATGCGCTTCGTGAGACCGCAGGAATGCAGTGAGCATCAAAATAGGTTTAAAAAGCTGCAGTGAGAGCAACAGCAGCCCATTGCTAGGCAGAGGCACCCCGCTGTTCCTGGCTGACCTCTGGGGGTGTCCCGTGCAGCCCACTTTGGTGGTGGGAAGCTGAATGCTAAATAGCCACTTCCCGCGAGGAATTCGCAGTTTCAGGAGAAAAGAAAACAATAAAAACAGACATGTAAAGATTCAGCTTTGCAAAATGTCTATGTTTCAATAATAGTTTGCAGCTAAAACCTATCTCATTTCATAGCTTCTGTTGAGTTGATTTTATAGCCATGCTTCAGGATGTGTCATTAATACTCCTTTAGCTGTGGAAACTGAGTTCCAGCAAGTTCATAAGAGGCAGAGTCAGGATTGAAACCCAGGATTTTTTTGTTCCTGTGTGTTTGCGTTGTGTTTTCTCCAGAAAGCCCTTTTGTTTTTTCCGTAAAATCGCTTTTTGATCCCAAGCCATAGATGGCTCGGTTTTTCCATCTGAGGTACTAGATACGAGAGTAATGCCACGTTCCTAAGAAGAATGGCCTGCCATGCACTGGGTAGATCTTTCCTTCTAAGCCGTAACACCATTCTGCAGGCTTGGCCGCTGGCAGTTATTTCTCCAATGAAGACTGTTTACTTCACTGACATCGAATGAATGTCCCACCTCTGTATTTTTGTGCCTTTTGGTGCACTCAGATGGCTTTTTGTTTTAATGCTGAATCATAACATAATCTCTTTGAAGATATTTTAAAGGCAGTTAAATTCAACTCGTGGAGCACTAATAACATACATAACAAACGGAAGTACCGCTCTGTTCCCATGTGACTGCAGCACCCCCTGGAAAACAGCACTTTTAACATTTCAAACATGGTAAAATATGAAAAATAGGTGAATCAGAATGTATGAAATACAGTAAGTTTTTTTTTCTAAGAAATTGGCTTTTTCGGGCCAGCCTGTGAGATCCTTTCAAAAACTGGTCGCACATATGCATAGGAAGCTGAAAGAAAAGCCCAGGAAGCTAATATTTATTAGATGTCTACATCGTGCTGGGTGTGGGGTCGCCCGCTGTCACACGTGTCATTAAGTCGGCGCGTCACAGCAGCCCCAGGGAGAGCAGCGCTTTGCCCGTTCTACGGAGCATTTTCGGAAACCATGGCGGTGCACGAGGCGGGTCTACGACGCACACAGAGCACACAGTGAATGTGTGCTTGGGAAATGAACAAATATGTAGAGATTAAAGAACTTGGTCACAGCCAGGAAGCTAGTTGATACTGAACCACAAACTGATCTTGTCTGACTCAAAGTTCATGCTTTTGGCACCATTTGAGTCTGGCTCTCAGCAGGTGACCACATGGTCTGGCAACGAATGGGGGCCCCAGATGTTTACTAAGTGAGTTGAAGAATGCAGGTAAAAGAGAGGAAAGGAAGGATGGAAGGAAGGAAGGAAGGAAGGAAGGAAGGAAGGAAGGAAGGAAGGAAGGAAGAGGGAGAGAATGAAGGAAGGAAGGATGGAAGGAAGGAAGGAAGAGGGAGAGAAGGAAGGAAGAAAGGAAGGAAGGAAGGAAGGACAGAAAGAACATAATACAGAGAGGAGGGGAAAAGGAAAAAAATGGAAAAAGAGGAAGAAAAAGGAGGAAAGCTGTGAGCAATGGCAAAGCACTAAGTAAGTTCACTGGAGAGCTACTGTTTCTACAAAGTTTTTACAAAGCCAATGCTGGCTTTCTTTCAGACTTCACTGATTTTACAGTGATTCCAGAAAGTTCTCTGAACATCAGGTTTTAAAGACACAAAACATCTCTACAACTGCTACTTGTTTTCAGGCTCTTGACCAACAGAGGTTTAATGAATAACACATTTATTCAAGGTGAACTGAGGAAATCAGTACTCAGCATGTGCCTCACTTGGTCAGCTCTGTGTGAGAATTAACCACCCAGGATTTATATATAGTATGCATATATTTAAACTGATAATTTATTAAGAAATTATGTGGTGAGACTCCCAGGCATAATTTATCCAACCCACTAAATACTTAACCTCACAGAACATATGGGAATGCTGCATTCAAGAGGAAGACTGGCTTTGAGCATGGTAACCAAGATCCAGCATAATGGGGTGGAGGGAGCGGGAGGCTGTTCTCACAGGCAGGCATTTTCTTTCTCCCTAATGTCCTTACCTTTGTAATTCTTATCCTTTCAAATCTGGTTGAGGTTCTCATTCAGGCCAGAAAAGTTCTTGATATGCACAAGTTGTGGTGGTGGGAGGGGTGTTAGAATAGGAGTGGTTGGCCTTGCTGGATGGAGACTCTCTCCTTGACCAAACTCTAGCCAGGCTCCTTCAAGCCCTCTGCTCTACTCAACTCTAGATGTCAACCTTGGCCTATTAAGGTTTGAAGAAATACTAACATAGTTTCTAACAGCTCAAGACCCACCTCTGGAAGTGCTCTAGCTTCCCATAAAGTGCCTTCCTGAGAAAACTCAAGGCTGCTGAAAGAATGAGCCAGGTTCCTGCCACGACTTGAAGACATGACCCTCTCCCAGCCTCTTTGGAAGGGGAGGAGCCTCACCTCCTTAAGCTCTAGGTAGCAGTTACCAGTATTAAGCTCCAGTTAGCAAACCCAGAGGGACTTCACATGAACCAGCCCTGCTTTTCCTGCCTTTTGTAATTGCTCCCCCCTCTGACTCTACTGCCTCCTTGGTCTCCCCCTGCCTCCCTGGCCCCACGCTCTGCCCTTTATACACCTCAGAGACATTGAGAAGTGACTAGTGGTTACCACGGGGGAGGGGTTCGGGTTAAAGGGGATAAAGAGGCACAAAATCTCAATCATAATATCAGTTGGTCATGGGGATGTAAAGCAGCCTGGAGAATACAGCCAATGGTTCTGTCATATCGTCCTATGTTGACAGATAGTAACTGCACTAGTTGGGATGAAGATTTAATAATGTGGGTAACTGTTGAACTACTGTGTTGTATGCTTGAAACCAAGATAATAGTGTGCACCAAGTATACTTCAGTGAAAAAAATATCCACCCAGACACCTCTGTACAAATGGAAGTTCTTCATTTCACACAGAACTTTTTCTTATTGCAGTAATATGTTACTCATGAAAACCTGTTCTTAGGACTTTACCTAGTGTGTGGCTTTGTTTATCTTTGATGCCACATGACCGTGGACAAAACGCTTTACTCCTCTGAGTCCCTGCAGAATTGAGGATGTGAACATGGGAGATTCAGGGACACACGGCGAAACAGATAAGTCTCAGTGTCTCAGGATTGTGATACATCACCAAGGGGAACTTTCCATACTCCCAGAAAAATGATCTTGTTTTCAAATATCAGATGTTAACTGAACTACACTATAATACCAATTCCTGATGGAAACTTTGGAAAATATGAAGCAGTGTGGAAGAGAAGGAAAGATAATCCCATCACACTGAGATGGCCACTGTTAACATTTTGATATGTTATCTCCCAGTACTTTTTATGCACCCGTATCTATGAACACATTTATAAATACATTGTTTCTAGCTCTTAGCTTCTTTTTAAAAATGTATTAAACAATCTCCCATGTCATTAAATAGTCTTTGAAACACCTGACTGTGTAAGTGACTGTGTAGAATTCATCAAATAGATGAACCACTATTAATTTGAACATTTTTCCATTGTGGGTTTTTTCAGTTATTTTGATTACTTTCGCTGTTAAATAAATGGTGCTGTGAGTGACTGCATACATGGATATTCCCATGTATTTATGCTTTTTATAAATAGCAAATTATAAAGATTAAATTACTAGGTTAAAGGACTGGACCCACTTTAGAGAGCAGGAATGTCGCAGCAATGTACCATACCAAGAGGTCGTGAGAACATTTGCCTCCTCAGTCACCAAAATCAAATCCCATGTGGAACAATAAGAAAGACCCCACAACACATTCTCTCAGCCTACCAGGAGCAACTTTTATTTTTCTCATGTGTTAATATTCATTTCTTTGATTACTGGTAAGGCTCACCTTTTTATTTCATATTTAATACCATATGCAAATAAATCTTCTCCCACAAACAGGCTTTTGTAGGAGAGCACACTTTTTTTGAGGGATTGGGGAGCAGATGTTCATTTTTTCTTATAGATTTAAAGTCTTTAAGTGATAAGGATATAAAACATTGCTATGTTTGCTGTAGATTTTTTTGCCGTATTTTCTGTTTTTAATTGTTTAAGGTGTTTTGTTTATAATATCTGAGGAAATATATTTTTAGGATAGAAGTCAAGTTCCCTGAAGCCATAGAAATATACCACTTCCCACCAGAAATACATTCTTTTGGTATTAGCACAGAGCTCTTAAAACAATAAACATAAGATTCACGTCAGAATTGTCCCTTTTAATTTTTGTCAGTGAGGTCCAATTCTGAGTCCATAATAATAGCAAAACCTAAGATTTCCATCATTTTAATCTCTACTTGCTTTGTTAAACAGTGCAAAGTTAAAAATCCCAAAGGAGAATTTAAAAAATCACTTTAAAAATTATTTTTCTAGTCTTTCCTCCTATAGGAGTCATTGTGAAGTCTAAGCATTTCATTCATGAAGGAATATCACTATTCCAGAAAAGTCTAACAGGATGTAACTGCAGGCATGGAGTCCTCCCCCAAATTGGCAAAAATAAGGGATGAAAACCTTTGGCTAAATCCCATGAAATGCATTTTAGAATAAGGATCTCAGAACTTCGATCTTTTAGCATCACCAATTTTCTCTATTAGCCCTGCCTTGCTTTAAGGCTTCAGGAACATACGTCTAGTCATGAATCCCCTTTTTGTTGGTATCCGGAAAACTGTGCCTTCCTTCCCTTCTGCAGGCCATCAAGCCTGCCTCTGTGCCCTTAGCTGGTGCCCTGTTAAGCTCCCACCTTCACGTTGTTTACTGTTCATAGTTTAAATGTTGAGCTATGGCTTGACCATCTCCCATGTGCCACACACCTGGCCCCAATCCTCCCTCCGGCTGACCTAACATCTCCTTTTCATGTAAAAAAGAAGAGTTACACATAACATCCCACTGGGATATAGCCATGGCTAACATGCTGCACCTTTCCCTCTTGCATTTTCTGTATGTTTATGTATAAATATAATACACAGTACTCTTTCTCACTTTTTCATTTAAAAGTATGTGTCATAATTTCCCTAAACTATAATTCTTAGTGGTGGTTATACCATAATCAACACAACTACTATTCAGTAGATAGAAATTTAAGCTGCCTTTTTATTTTCCCAACTTTTGGTAATGTGGACTGAAAAACCGAGCCCTCACAGCTTAGACTGCACTCCAGTTACTTTCTTAGGGCATATTCTTAGAAAGAGGGCCATCCATCGTGTGAGGAAGTATGTGACTATATCAGCCTCCTGGCATACATGTGAGAAACAATGCAAAATTTTGTTTGTTTGGAATTTCTCCATCGAGGAGGGGAGAGTGTTTCAGTGCACAGTGATGCTCTGGCCTGTGTTCCTTAGGATGTGTACCGGTAGGCCCAGTTTCTAAAACTAATAAATCCATACCTGATTTCATAAGCAGGGATTTAAAGAGCAAACGTGAAGGGAAAGATTAATTACAGTTTCTAATACAGATGTCAAGAGGCTCCAAATTGAAACTTGCCCTCACTGGAGTTGCTAGCCCTGACTTCCTGCTCTTTGAAGTGGCAGGTTTCCACCCTTCTGAACCTGAGGAGAAACATCTCTCTGCAGCTGAGGGTAGAGGACAGCCTGGCAGCAGCTGGTAGGGTTGCCAATGGCCCTCTGAATGATAAGGTGCAGAGGTGATGAGGGCAGGGGCTGTCTGCTTGCTCATGGGCGACAGGAGGGCCGGCACTGTGGGGGCAGGGCTTGGGGGCAGGATAATCAGGAGAGGAGCTAAAAAAGCTGTCGGAATCGTTGTCTGGTAGGAACTCGTAATCTCAGATCTTCTTAGGTTTCCAAGTAGACACTTCCCCAAGTCTCACCTTCATCTAAAAAACACAAGACATTGGCAAACTTTCTTGTGTAAATTACTTTTCAGAAGTGTTTGAGGCCAATACGCTTTTGACACACTAGTTGCAGCCTGTCATTTCAGTTTTCTCTCTGCTTCTCCTTACCCCTCTTTTATTTCCCACAATGTACTCTGTTTTCTAGATGGGTCTATTATGCAAGTCTGTCTCAATGCTTTTGCTTAACACTGTTATCTCTGCCTAAAAAGTCTTTCTTCCATTTTGCTTCCTGGAATCCCCACCTTTACTTCTAAACTGCTGAATCACGTTCCTTCTTACTGTCTCTGCATAAACAGTTGCTCTCTTGAATGCTTTCCGAGGGGGCCAGGTACCTCTTGCAGGGCATCACAGTGACATTGTCGTTCCCACTAGTCTGTGGGCTCCTCGAGGGCAGGTTCTGTGCATGCCTTAAAATAAACTCTATAATTCCGGGGCCGAGATTTAGACCCCAACAACATGAAAAGCAATAAACATTTATTAAGGGCAGGAAGGAGAATAAATGGAAGGAAGATGTTATTAGACAGGATGTTCATTGGCCCCCAAGTCCACATGTTGAAGCCCTGACCCCCAATATGAAGGTATTTGGATGTGGAGCTTTTGCAGGTCATTAGGTTTAGATGAGGTCATGAGAGTGGGACCCTCATGATGGGCCGAGTGTCCTTATAAAAGAAAGACCCCAGAGTCCATGTGCTCTCTGTCTCTGTCTCTGTCTCTCTGTCGCTCCTATGTGAGGATCCAGAGAGAAGCACACGTCTGCAAGCAGGAAGAGGACTCTCACCAGGAACTGAATCTGCCAGCACCTTCATCTAGCACTTCCTCTCCTCCAGAGCTGTGAGAAATAAATGTCTGTTGTTTAAGCCGCCTACTCTGGGCTATCTTGTTATAGCAGCCTGAGTAGACAAACAGAAGGACAGAAGTAAGGGAGGAAGAGAGGAAAAATTAAGTCTGATAAAATATTTACTGCATTGAATTCAAGCTGCTGTCTATGTTAAACATGTAATTATAAGCGTGTTTGAACTTGGTGTCTATGACCTGGAGCTGTACAAATGTGTGAAAAATCCCTTAACTGGAGATCAGTTTAACTGTCTGGAATACGGTCAAGAATGTGCCAGAAGTGGAAGGACCTATGAAAAGCAGGCCTAAATACACGGGATGTGTGCACAGAATACCATGCGTGACCAGAGCTCCCTGCCCCTCACGGTTTCACCCCGTGGCTCCTTCTGCTTTATTTATTTCTTTACTGTCTTGAAAAGTTAAGATATGACATTGTTTCCAAGAGTATATATATTTATTATTTTAAGCATTAAATGTTATTTGAATCATCTACATAACGGTGAGGGGAATGCCATTTCACCGAGGAAATGGCGCTCTCATTCACACAAGCGTTAGTCAGTGAAGGTAGATTAAAATTCAAATTTTGTGCTGTTCGAGCATACACCATTTGGGGGGTGCCAATCTCTCAAAAGACATCTGCAGATATTTTGCTACAGAGCAATGGGACATTTATGATTTCCCCACCCTCAAAGCGAACTGAAGCGGCCAGTCATCTTCAGGAACATTTGATGGAAAAGATCAAATCTATAGACGGTGGCAGGGAACTTCATTCAACAAAGCCACCTTGGATTGAAACTAGGCAGCCAGTTGGGGGTCTGGGCAGACTCTTGAGGACGTCACAGCTCAGCTCAACCGGGGGACCGTCTCTCTACCTTTCAGAAGTACACTTCTTTCACTTATCCTCTTTGCAGTCATGACCACAGAGCAAAATCTGTATCAGTGAGATGAAATTACTAGGAAATAGGAGAGTTCTAGATGTTCCAAGTTTGGCCTGCACATATTTCTCTTAATTTTGATTTTATTCCTTTATACTTTGAATTCAGAAGGATCAAAAGGCTATAGAGTGAAAGACTCCTTCACATCCCATCTCCCCTGTTACCCAGTTAAGAGTTAAGAGTCAGCTACTGTCATCTATTGTGTGTGTCTTTTCAGAAGTGTTTGATTCTAATACAAGGAAATGCACATACATATGTATGCATCTATCTATCTATCATCTATCTATCTATATATCTACCTATCAGTGTGTTTGTGTGTATAATGATATATATTCTATTTACATAATATATAGCACACTTTTCTATGTGTTATTTGTCATGCACACACACGCACACACAGCCGTGACTTTGCCTCCTTTTCTATACAAATAGTAGATAGCAAACACACTTGCAACTTGCCTTTTCACTTAATAATATACCTCTGAGGACAACCCATATCAGTATATAGTGAGCTTACTCTTTACTTGCTATAGATACAGAGCATTTTAGTGTGTACAATGTTCATTTTACTAGTCTGATATTGAGGTACATTTACTCTGTTTCTAATCTCTTGTTATTATAAACAGTGGTTCAGTGAATAATCCTAAATAGATGCCATTCTATAAATATGCTGGCTTAGCTTAGTTTAGCTGTAAAGTAAGTTTCTAGAGTAGAAATTGCTGAATCAAAGGCCAGGTGCATTTTTAATTTACTTTTCTAAGATTCTTTATATTTTATTTACTTTTTGACTAGGTAATACATGTGTGTGCACACACCAAAAAGAACAAATGGATAAACAATGGAAATGAACCTTCTTTATATGCTTTTCTCCTAGGAACTTGTTCTTTCTTTTTAAAATTTATAAAAAATTATTTGCATCCTGTATATATTTGTTTACAGTGATAGTGCATGGATAAGCAAGTATGTGCATATACATACATGCATATATATGTGTGTATATACTCGTGTGTGTGTGTGTGTGTGTGTCTGTGTCTGTGTTTGTACTCCTCTTTGTGTGTGAGTTCAGCAAGCTCTTAGTAGATCGGCACCGGGCATCAGTTTAACCATTCATCTTTGGAGCATGCTTCCCTAGCGTCTCATTTTTTTAACTGAGTCATATTCAATGATACCTAAGTTGGGGATAGTAGGAAACATGGGCAGTCCTTCCGGTAGTTGATGGAATGATGATCTGATAGCATGTATCAAAATTTCAAATGCCCTTAGCTTTTAACTTAGCAATGCCACTGTTGGGACACTTACCTAACATTAATCCTTGTAGCAGTTCACCGAGATCTGTGTAGAAAAGTATTCATTGCAGCATTATCTTCAAAGTCAACAGCAAACAAACAGAACGTGGAAAAAATTAAGGTGTTGAACTTATTTATTAATATTGGACTGCTCAAGTAAATTATGGCATATCCTGGAATACTGAGAATCTTTAAAAAAACACAAAAACCCTAATGTAATAATGCCAAAAGATCTCCAAAAAAGGCAAGATGTAGGACAGTGTGTCTAATACGAAGACATGTAGCTTTTACTTTTCACTGGATACTCTCTGTACTGTGAAATATGATTATATATGCACATACATGATTTTTAAAATATGCCAATCGATGTCCCATATCCCTTAGTGGGAAACAGCTGAGCCATTTTTGTTGTTTTTTTGCTTTAATTTCCCCATGTTAAGATAGACCTTTAAAATAAAAACAGAAGAATCAGACGTGTGAGAGAAAGAATGAGCCACCGGATCACAAACATGGAATTTAGTTTTTCACTGAACAGTGGCTTCCTGTGTCTGTCCTTGGATCGGTTCCATCAGAATCACATGGGAACCATGTAAAAATACAGATTTCAGGACTAAATCCCTGGAGATTCTGACTCACACTCTCAGGTGGAGCCCAGTAGACATGAAGGAAACAAATAATGACAAGGACATTTTGATGCACAGCTTTGTGTGGGGACCACAGGCCATGCCAGATGCTGTGGCTCCATTCACCCACTGGTGGAACTTTCTGACTTGAAGTTGGGGTGCTAAGTCACTGCACTTTATCATATGTATTCAACTCACATTTATTGTCCTGGTATATCTGAGAGAGGGTGTAGTTAGTAGGAAACACACAGGCTTTGAAGCCAGAATAAATTAGGTTTAAATTTTGACCCTAAAAGGCTCTGACTAAATAACACTACAAAATAACTAGGAAACTATCTGAGCTGATAGACTAACTGAATGAAGTTAGTATGAGATTCAGAACTATTATGTGTAGAACATTTAACAAAGCATTAGGGCTACAAGAGTGCTCAGAAAGTGGCAGTTACTGTTACTTATAGAGGCCAGCACCATACCCTTTGTTCATCTTTCCATTATTTCAAATGCTAGCATGTAACAAGTGTAGGCAGTAAAATGAGTGGTGTTTCACATATGCTAGCTAGAACACTGGAGAAATGGTATTTGAGTGGCAAAGACTCTTAGCTTTCACAAAGCTACCTCTCAGGCCTTCTGGGGGACTTTTAATTACATTCATCTCAAACGCAGTGTGATTTGATCCTAGATTCCTGCAACGAATGCTGTCCCCAGCGAGTGGGGAGTTGGTAAGCCACCACAGCATCCTGAAATCAGAGAGGAAAAAGTCACATTGGGCATCATTTTGCTTATCTCCTGCCCCCGCTATTGGGTTCCGTGGGGCACTCCAGCACATTGCGGACACCCTGCTCTTCAGTCCTCCAAGGACCATGTCGTGATACTGGATACAGAGTATTAGAGCTGGAAGAGAAGTACTTGTTTCTTCACTCATCACTTAATGCATTCAGTAAACACAACTCTGGCTCCCCGTGACTTAGTATCCATCCACTATGAGCCAAAGATTATGCTGATCACTGTGTCCAATCTCTGATCCTTCAGTCACCCAACAAGAGAGGAAAGCTTGTTCAGTTTTACATTGGAAAAACTGCAGTTCAGAGTCTAAGCCACCTAGCTGGGGTGACATCATTCACAGGGGAGTGTGGGGCTGGAGTCAGAAGCCAGGAATGTCCGAGAGCAAAACACAGACATTCTCAGTGAACCCCATTGAGTGGGCTACATACTGGAGGGCTGTGCCCCCTCAAAGAGTATAGCAAGTGGCCCCATGCTCCGTGAGGATGAGAGACAGCTCAGGAGCGGCTTGTGTGACTTGTTTCAGCCCCTTAGTTGAGCCGCCCACCTGCAGGGCTTCCAAGGAAGCAGAACGCACCCCGTCCCCTGGGCAGAGCTAGCCAAAGCGTTATCGGGAGCCCGGGGTGGGGTAGAGGCGTGTACTGGCCGTCGCCCCTTTTTGCCCTGATCTCGTTCCTGCCAAGCAGAGTCCAGGATTGTCGTACTGTCTCATATTGCTGCTCCTTCTACAGCGCATGGTCTCAGCTGAGAAACTCACCTTTTTTTTTTCCCTTCTAAAGTTTCCCCTCAAAACAGCCTGTGCATCAGATATTATTTGAATGTGTGATAGAGTGGAAAGAATATTTTCTCCCCCGCTCCCCAGAATGATTTAGATTTCCACCCCCTGTCTTCAGTTCCGGATTCCTAGTTCACATCTGAACTACACATTCCTGCTCCCCATGCCCTCTCCTCAGCACCATGAAGTCCTCTAACTGTGAGGATTCAAGGACAGCCCACTTTGCTCACAGCAAACCCTGTGCTAAGGGCAGAGAGATGAAGGTGGAGGCTGAGACGGAGGCACTGACCAGCTTTGCAAGGGCCTCTGACTCAGTGTCAAAGCACCCCAGCTTCACCTGTGAAAGCGCAGAGCTGCTGGGCAGTATGAGTACAGCAGAGAGGCTTCATCAGCTTTAGACAGTTCACTCTGGTAGCTGTTAAAGGCTGGCTAGACACCATCTTATAACATTGCCGAAATGGCACTGAACCACATTACCTTATCCCTTCTTATCTCTGCAACTAGCAGTGCCTAGTAACTGCCAGTTACTATTAAACAGCAAGACCCTTCAAACATCACAGAGGTCATCAGCAAAATAATAGAGTCGAAGGCAAGGCTGGGGCCCAGCCCAAGTTCTAGGTGGGAAAACACCTCTATTTTCGGTGCTACTCCCTCCCTTTCCTTTGCAGCCCCCTGTCTCCTGCCACCACCCTCACTTCTGTCTCAGTCCTGAGTCTCACCTAGGCCTCTGCAGGTCAAACAGCAGGCTCCTGTCTCCAGGTTTAATGAGGAAAGCCCAAGTCAGGAAGGCTGGGGCCAAGGTTTTATGGAGGATCTGGACCAAATGGCTTAGCCAGAAATTCAACCAGCACTGCCCTCCACCCCCTGGGAGCTGCAAAATGCAAACAGCTCTGGTAAAAACGGAAGAGCAATTTCCCAAGCAAGACACAGGAGCTTTTAATGAGCTGAAGGGAGCCTGCCTTGGTCCTCTGCAGTCCCCCAGTCTGGCTAATTAGATTGCCAGCTGTAAGGGGCCCTTTGATGGCCCAGAGACAGCAAAAGGGTGGGGCCTCAGAAGGGCAGCAGCCAGGATGGGGTTGCCGGTGGTGAGGAAGCCACATGAAGGCATCCCGGTGTTTGGGAGGGTTCTCTTCCTCTGCACCCTTCCTCCAAGTTAGGCCTCAAATCCTACTAATAGCACAGTTTTGGAATTTTCAAAGAAGAAAGGAATAGTGAGATGAGGCATGTAAACTCCCCAGGAGGATGGGATCCACTCAAATCATGTCATTCATTCATTCATGCATATTTTTTTCATTGACGTCATTAGAGCCTGTGCTAGAGGTTGGGATAAGAGAGGGCCTTGTTTAACATTTGAGAAAGAGAGAAAATCAAGTTCATAAAGAATTAGCCAATAATGAGGAGAGTGACCACAGGAAGTTGCACATAGTTTAAGAGGCAAAGAGGGGACTAGAGGGAGTAGCTGGGAGAGGGGACATTTGACCGGGTTTACAAAATAGATTACCTTTTTTCTTTTTTACGTGAAAACACAAACAAAAATCGCAAGGTAAGCGAGAATTAATTTAAAAGGCTAGGAAGGACATTTCACTAAATTGGAATGAAATGTGCAAAGGTTAGGTCTTTGAAAAAAGACTGAGTATGAGGAACGACAGGTGGCTCAGAATGACGGAAATGGGAACACTGCCTGGAAGGTCCCCGGAAGCCAAGACAAGGGTCTGCCTCCAAGTCCTCAGCTGAGGCAGCACGAGAGGAAGGGCCTCTTTCCCCGGCTCTGGCAGCTGTCCCCGGCGGCAGCTGCTGAGTAGATTCTTACAGAGGGGACCTGCTATGGACTAAATATTTATGTCCCCCTCAAATTCACCTGAGGTGCTGACCCCCAGTATGGCTATACTTGGAGATGGAGTTTCTTAGGAAGTGATTAAGACAGACTGAGGCCATGAGGGCCATGCCCTGGTCCAACAGGGTTCGTGTCTTTATGAGAAGGGCACCAAAGAGCTGGCTCTCACCCTCTCTCCAGGTACCTGCCCTAAGAGAAGCCGCTCGAGGACATGGCAATGAGGCAGCTGTTTGCAAGTGAGAAAGAGGATCTTCACCAGAAGCTGATTCCCCTGGAACCTTGATCTTGGACTTCCAGCCTCAAGAAGTATGAAAAAAAATGTCTGTTGATTAAGTCCCACAGTCTATGGTATTTTGTTATGGCCACCCAAGCAGACAAATTCAAAGTCCTGGAAGCCTCTGAGATTGCCCTTGGTTTTCCTGGCCTTTGTTCACAGTGGCATTCTTCAAGGCAAAATCATCTCCTCTGTCTAAGATTGACCAGGGTGAATATTGAATTATTGTTCCCCAGCTCTTCCTGCCTTCTCTTTAAGGTGACTGTACCTCCCCATGCTCTGCCATGACATTCCTGATGGAATAGAATTTCTTTCCTTCTTATTCTCAGGCTTGGTTGGTGACACAGTCTGGCTAGTGGATTATGAGGGAAAGTGATGTCTGCTTTGTGTTTGAGCAGAAACTCTTAAGAGTCCTTGCATGGTTCTAGCATTCCTCTTCTCCCTCTGCCATGAGAATCGTGTGTTCCCAGAATAAAGCAGATACATGGAACAAAGTCATAGCTGCTGGGCCAACACGGTGACAGCAGCCAGTATCCAGTGTGAGAGAAGCATCCACCTTTGTTGTTGATGAGGTTGTTTGTTATTACAGCATAGCAGGGAGAACACTGACTAACACACCCACCCCAAACAATTAGCACCAAACCGTGTGTGGTTCTAATGACATGCATATACAGCCTCACACGACTGTCTTTGTCCCTGAGGTCTGTTCTGTCAGGCTCCCCTGTGGCCCCTCCTTTTCCCCTTTTCCACCAGAATGGCTTTTTCTTCACTGTGGATATTCAGCTCAGACATCAATTCCACTAGGCACCTTCTTCCAGAGCCCTGTGGGCTGAGGCACGGCTGGTGGCCCTAGTCCCCTGTACATGGTGCTATCACTGAATTCACCAAGGGGACTTGGAAGAATCAGCCTCTGCATCTGTCTCCCCAACTAGACGTTAGAGAGCAGGGGTCTCCTTTAATTTACTGACCTCCACAACATGTGGCTAAAGCCAGAATACAAAGTGGCTTAAAAATTAAGCCACCTGCATACTGTGGATGTTTCAGTGCCTGGAATCTCTGCCCTGGTGGATCTAGTCTGTTCAGACATTTGTTGGGCTCAAGCACCTAGTTCTAAATGGACAAAGGCTGAATGTGCCCAACATTATCACAGTAAGATTGGGGACAGAACCATAAACACCGAGGATAATGCAATCTCAGCTCTGTGGCCAGATGTTGAAGTCATATTCAAGGTTTGATCAAGAAAAGGAGCATGTCCTCAACTACACAAACACTGCCACATCTTCAGCTCAGCAGGGCTGACCTGAAATGCTTTCCAGGGGCTTGTGTCAGGGCAAAAAGGAGAAAGTGGAAGATCAGGACCAACCTGGCAAACATATAGCTCCTCCAGCACACAGACCTCCTTAGTCTCATTTCAGGAGTGTGTGCATACACACAAGCACACACACGTGTTCACATGTACATGCACACAACACACACTCCTACACATCCACACAGGCGTGTGTATACACATGTGCGCACATACCACATACATGCATGTGCATACTTGTCACCGTTCAAAAGACTGACATTCACCAGACGAAGATGAAATAATCTAAAATGCCCTACTAGCAGAGATTGAGAAAGCATTGTGCCTAGCACACAATATTGTTTTGTTTTGAATCTGATTTTAATTCAGGATAACAATGAGGTCAGCAAAATAAGGCTGTTTTATGATAAATGATAATTAGCTTGAAATTTATATTAAAAAATACTTGTGTGTTTGGCTGTGCTAGAGAGTGAGAAAACAGAGCTAAGAAGGCATGGTTACCATTTTCAAGTACATCTGAGTCTGGTAAAAGAGACAATCCTCAGGACAAATAATTCAAACATTTGTTAGAATTGCTGTCTCCAATGCTTCTGAAGGGAACAATGGAGATATGAAGAAGGAGTCATCAATTTTAACTTGAAAGATCCAGGCAAGTTTGGGAAGAGATAATAAGATAATACATGGTGCAAGCTTTGAAAGATGAGTTAGTGCTCACTGGAAAACAACACACACACACAAACACAACTGATTTGTGACATGATAAGCATCGACTGTATTTTTAACAAATGAAAGTATCTCTAAATAAACAAATTTCTGTGGGGACATGGAGAAATTATGTCAGAGAAAATATCTGACATGTAACACTTGATCCAGTGTAATACATTCATTAAACAAACAATATTCATTGACATTTTCTGATTTCAAACTACTTATCCAATTAAAATGTCTCCTAGGTATGGAAATCAGTGGACAAGAGGAATCTCACTCTAATACCCTAGAACAATAATTTCTGATTTGTCTCCTAGTTAAATGATTCAACTTAGGAGGTAGTGTAATTTAAAGGAAAGAGAAATGGACATGCTATCTAAGATAACTGAGTCTCTAGCCTTTCCCGATTGTGTTTCATTGGTCAAATACCTAAGACTCAGTTTCCCATCTATGAGATGGGAAAAAAAATAATATTAGTATAATATTGACAATAATAACAAAATAAGGTGCCAGCCACATAATAGGCAGCCAACAAGATGGCATGAGGGACTTTGTGATCTCCCATATTAATAAGGCATGCTAGGAATCAAATGATGTTTGCCATTCCCAGAAACTGAATCCACAAATAATTTGAAAGTTATAAAGATTTATGGTTCTTTAAGAACAACTCAAAACAGTTTGTCTAGGCTCTCATGAATAATGAATAATAAAGTTTGGAGTATTGTGTCTCATTTGGGGTGTTAACAGCTTGGGATAAGTGGTAAGGATATTGATTTTCAAATTCATTTAGGTTCAATCTTCAATCTAAAAGTTAATATTTGTGTATTTTGGGGCAAGTCATTTTACTTCTCTGGGGCTATTGGGTCATATACTGTATTAAATTTGTGGTAATAGATGACCACTGCATTTATGGGAAGAACAAATTAGTGAATAGACATGTAAAGCAGTTCTTACATCAGTGTTGTCACTGTATTTGTATGTTTTCCTCATCTTTCAGTAAAATGAGCCAAAAATGAAAAGCTCATGCCTTTATACAATCAGTTTTGAACTTCAGTGTGGACAAGAAGGGCCTTTGTCCAGAGCTCCACACTTTGGAGCCTTTTCTATGCCCTGCTACCCACAATCTTCCCTAACAGATCAGGAGTCTACCCTACCTACCACCCAGCTTTCTAAGGACCCTGAATCCTTGCAATTCCTTGCCTGAGTTACCCAGAGCTTCCTCCAAGACTAGCGTAGTTCTCCTCCCTGGGGCAGTGTCGTACAATCTGACTGGGCCGTTAGTGCGCATATCCTTGAACATTAGGCCTGGTAAAGCGTTGGCTGTTGGAAGAGTATAGACAGACATGCTGGTTAGATGGGTTCATGAGTGGGAAAAGAAGAACGATGGGTTGGGAAGACTGATGGTTCTCCATACCTTCTAGGTCACTATGAGATTATTTACCAAGGTTGGACATTTGATGTTCAAATAAACATCAAATAAATATTATTTTTTGAGCATTTAGCTTGGTTTATAACTTTTAACTATCTGAGTGTAGGGTATGTGAGCCCTCATTCATATACATTTTCAAAGCCTAACAAATATTAGGGGAGGTTGCTCTTTCCAGTGAACTTTGAAAGTCTACGGTGTGCCTTTCAATCAGCAGACTCTTTTTTCCTAGGGGGATGGGGAAGAGAGCCAAAGGGAAGGTCGGTGGAGGTTCAAGGAAATTCTTTGGAAACTTACACAGGTAGTTGGGAACATTCCCCAGATATTTTAAGACTAAGTTTCCCCAAGAATTGCTAGGACTTTGGTTCCCTAAATGTCAAAATGGACCATGCCAGAATGTCAAAGTATCTTTATCTTTGTAACATTTAGAAACGAAATAAATCCTCTTTGGTGTGATGCATTTTCAAATAAATGTGTGTGTAATATATATATAAATTTAAAAATATATTTTAATATGATTCATTAAAATATTACATATTTAATGTAAATGTTAAGATACACATATATATTGTTTTAAAGAACCAAAGAATTGTATAAAATATCCCTTACTTTGAGGTCAGATTGAACTCCCAGGATCCAAATTGCTACTCTCCTGCTCAAAACCCTTTTGAGGCCTTCCAGGTCAAAACAGGTGAGGTCAAAATTATTTAGTCTTCATATAAGGGTCAAAACCTGGTTTCATTTTCACCCGTGGGTTTTCACACAGAGCTTTAACCCAGCTCAACTCTCCTGTCCTCTCGCGTCTGCCGCGCTGGCCACTCTTCCTTACCTTTGCAAACACCTGCCAGTCTTTCTTGCATGAGGGTTATTTATCTGGTATCCATAGACTCCCAATGGATCTATAGGTAGATGGCTTGTGAACTTGGAAAATAATTGTTTTCTTGTTTATTTTCACTCACAGTAACTGAAATTTATCCTTTCCTTCCATTATGAATTTAGCCATACACCACAGCAACATGACTAGTGGTAACTTGTGATTTTGTTGCTAAAAGAGAGCATAGATTTTTTTCCTGTTGCATTACAAGTATGGTGGATATCATGAGATATCATTTATGCCAACCAGTACTTTGAAAGTAGGGTAGTTATTCACCACTGCTAGTGTATTGTGTTTAGTAAGATCTATTAATACATTAAGAAAGAGGCGATATACTACAGTTTTTGAAATATTTAAATTCTTTTTCAAAATAACATTTTGAAACTGTATAATTGGTTTCCTTTGGAAGTCTATGTATTTGGTTTTATGCATTTAAATATTATGTCATATCTTAATGCTTAAAAATCATTACTCTGAAAAAGAGCTTGTGGGTTTCAGTAGACTGTAGAAGAGGTTCACATCGTAAAAAATTAAGAAGAGCCCAAGCTGGAAGTTCTCCCCTTTGTTCTCAGCAAACCCCTCTCTGATCACCGTTTCTTAAAGACTTGCTGCTATATCAGCCTTTCTCTGAGCCTTCCGTCACTTTACTTGGCATACATAATAACTTTGTTACCATGCACAATATCATGCAGTCACCTCTATTCTTCTACATTGTATTTAATGATCAGTTACCCTTTCTGTCTCCCCAGTGGCTTTTTCATCTCAATGTTTTACATGACTAATATAGTTCCTGGCATCCGGAATGTGCCCAGCTTAATATTCAGTGACTTGGTAGAAGGAATGAAGGGACAGTGTTTAGCCATTTGGAAAAATGGGTCTGGTTCAGTTACCTTTCTGGGATCAGAAGTGAAGATCAGGTGATTTTTGTCAGGCTTTCTGTAATTGTGACTTGATGAAAGTGACATTTATTTGAATGTTTTAAAATCTCTTGACTCTCATGGCTGGACACATAGCTGAAATGTTAAGGACTGAAATGTTAATGATAAAGGACTCAGCCGTGTATGTTCTCTGAAGCACCAGAGGACTGTCCTGTAGAAAACAGCTCCCCCTCTGTCATTTGGCTTAACAGCTGCAGCATGTCTAGAGCCTTAGCTATACTGGTGTGTATGTGGGTTGCTTTGTGTGTGAGTATGTGAAATACAGGCTTATATCTATCTTCAAAGAAATATGCATGTACTACCCAATAGTTTATATACTAATGTGTATGTGCATTTGGGGGGAGCAACTTATATTTGAACAACTTATATAGTTTATGTTTTATATTTTTTCTTTTAATAAGCCACCTGTGGTGGGAAATATTTTTCATATTATTGTTCAATTTGGATTTTTTGGAGGACTATGCCTTATTTCCTTTTGACCTCCCTTTTTCAGGCAACCACTTATTTCACAGCAGAATGCAGACAACACAGGTGACACTGGGATAAAAGTCGAGATCCAGAATAATACTGAATTGGTCAGATATAATTTGTCATCCTCCAGCCAATAAGGAGGTAACGGTTGCCTGACCTGGAGAGAAGGGAAGGGCCTAATGGGGATGAGAGCAGAGAGGCTGGTGATCCCCTGAGAATAAGGGGACCTGAGGTTAGAAGGGTCAGTGCCTGGGGCCAGGAGGAGGCACAGCCTTGGTCTTCCCTGGGACTGAGAGGCTGTGAGGTAGAGTATCAGGCAGGCCTGATGAGGCAGAAAGCCCCAGGTCTGAGTGACATGGAAGGATACAAAATATTTCCCATGAACCTGAGGGTAGTTCAGACAGCATGTAAGAGCTGGCAGGCTGCAAAGCCCTCACCAGGGGAGGACATGCTCATTACACATTCACCAGTGTGGGAGACAGCGATACAAAGGGCCCCCCACCCCCACTCCATCCATCTCTGTCCTCAGCACTGTCAATGGCGCAGGACAGCGTATGTGCCCTAGAACATGGAAGGAACACCAGGAAGCCAGGAGGGGAGCCAGTGAATAGCCCGAGCTAACTTTCCACTCCCTGCTGGACTGGTGTTTGTAATGCCTGATAGCTCAGCTGTAGAAAGATTTAGTAATTGCATTTGTTTTCTCTTGAGTTTTTGAACTTGCTACTTGTCAATGTTATCTCGAGAGGATGTATTTTAATTCTAAATGTCCTCTTATTTTGCTTCTGTGAGTACCTTCTAAAACCAACCCTTTTACTGTTCTTGTATATTTCTGTGCTTTGGGTCAATATGTTTTAACCTCTATCATCTCAGTTTCTTTCCACTTTCACAAGAAAGAATTTTGAACTAAATGATATATGAGGTCCATTTCAATTATAACACTCTAGGATCTTTATTCCATAAATCAGGGTTTTATAAATGTATACTTTATACCTTATGCAGAAACCAGGATATTCTGAAGATTCTTATACACCTTATTCTTCAATCAAATTACTCCTAATTTCAACCACAATCATACACACATGGAATACCTGTACCATTTAAAATAAAATTTTGAAGTAAAATGCAAACAACTTGGCACATGGCTGATAGAATCTGACCCCCTTTATCTCTCTAGGTCCTCCTCCTACTTTCTTCTCACTGATTTCCTGTTCCACGAACGGCTGCACCAGCCCTGTGTTGGAGCAGTTCCCTGGTTAGTTGCACTCTCTGGAACGCTGTTCCCTCAGTTCTGCACGGCTGGCTCCTTCTCATCTTTGAGCTCCCAGGACAAATGCCACCACCTCAGTGACACCACCCCAGGCCATGCTAACACATCTGCCCTCCACCCCATCTGTCTCTT
Source organism: Smutsia gigantea (assembly GCA_032199065.1). Classification (NCBI taxonomy): domain Eukaryota; kingdom Metazoa; phylum Chordata; class Mammalia; order Pholidota; family Manidae; genus Smutsia; species Smutsia gigantea. Next base: position 124,805 of record JAVSCE010017658.1, read on the forward strand.
ACATGCTACCCAGTGCCCGTCCAGGGCTGCCTCGGAGCAGTCTGGCTTGGGCACTGCCCATGGCTCCATGCTGCGAGGAGGAGGTGGGGTTGAGATCCGACCCACAGCTCCTGCCTGAGTACTAGGGGAGCCTCGCCTCACCTCGTGTCAGTGAAAAGTGCTGTGGAATGGACAAGCCCTTCATCACAGAGGAAGCACTAGGTTTTTTTCCATTTTGTTCACCCAGAGGGGCATTTTTTTCTAATCTAAATACAATGATATCATGAGAGCTAGTACAAATTATCTGATGTTTTCTTGTTTGGTTTGCTTATTTGTCCACTCCTTTTTTGTTTATTAGTCATCTACTTTCACCCACTAGAATGCAAATTCCATGAAGATAATGATTTGACCATGTCTCTTTGGTTCACTTCTGGAATCCCAGACTTTAGAATATTACATGGCACTTACTTGTATTCAATAGATATTTATTGGGTTAGTTAATAGGAAGCCATATCTTCTCCTAACTTAAAGCAACACTAAATGATATATTACATGCTGTGAATTTCCAAAAATGTCTACCAATTTTTATGTGCTGCGTGTATCCCTCAAATGGACCTAATTCCAGCTCCCCCAAATGCCCTGCATGTTTTTAATGACAATCCTTGATTTCTTATGTTTGCTCTTTCTACCCCTGAGCTATGCCAGAAGTCCTATCTGCTCTATTAATAATAAAAAATCTTTCATCTTCTAAATAAGCCCCTTAGCTTTTGCCCTCAGAAGTCTCCTTCCCTCTCCTATATAGGAAAATGGTTCAGTGGACTTCTTAGCAAAAGTTAGGAATGTCTTAGCAAAAAAATTTAGCCTATAGGAGGTTCTTGACAAGGGCCCGTTACCTTCTCTTACTTTGGGATCTTTGATCTAGCACTTTTTAAATCAGAGTTATTTATTATATTTTCTCTGTTTTTATCAGAGTATGAATTTTATTAAGGTATTTCAATCACACATACTCCTTCCCACCCCAACTACACAGTAAATTTATAGAGGAAAAGGGTTGTGTGTTTTTCACCTTTGTATTACCCACAAGTCATGTGTTAGAAAATAATGGCTAATAAGTGTTTAGTAAAGAATGTGTACTTCTTTTAGATGTTTTAACAGTACACTGGCCAAGGACATCACATGTGGTGGAAAGGAGTCAGAGATCACCTGCAAGTCCGTCATTAGGATGGAAGACTGAGAAGGATCGTTGGGCAGCAATGAGAAGTAATGGACATGCGGCACGATGGATTCATGCTAACAACACAGCACATGGTGACAAAAGGAAGAAACAGAGTGGGAGGTAAAAAACAATGCCACTTGTAGAAATTAAAATGCATACATACAAAACAACAATACACATAGTTATAAAGACAGAGGAGAAATGGGAGTGAGGAATGGGGAGAAAGGGAAATAAATAATAGACAAATAGACAAACAACTAAAAATAGGAAAGGCTCTTTACATCGGTGCATGTCGATCCTAAGCCAGAAACTGAGAAGTATGGTTAATTCAGGCGTCTGCCTTGCAAGCCCCAAACCAAGAGTTAGCCAAAACTCAAGCAAACAAAGGTGGCCTCTGCAGGAAGCGTCCTCTGCTGGTCTCCTTCCCCCCCACCCCCCTACCGCTCAGCCTGGGAGTGGGACCTGTTCTCTGAGCAATTAAGAGTCCTTTGTTTACTTTCCTCTTGACACCTAGCTCGTGACATTTCAATCTTCTCTGTACCTGTTTGTGCAAACTTGGGCAAAAAAATACCTTTCTTAATCTACCTTATTTTTCCAGCAATTTACCCAGCATTAGATACATAGTAAGTATTTGATAAATATTTACTGACTACATTAATTACTGATGGAAAAAAAACTAGGTTTTAGATATAAATTGATAGAACTCATCAATCTCTGTCAAGATACGCCACTTCTGCATGCCTCTCCCTCTCTCTCTCTTTATTATATATATAATACTATAGATAGAATACATAATTATCTTCAAAACAGCCACTAGGAAATTCCTTTGACAATGACTTCTTCAAATAAACAGAGCATATTTATGTCTCCTCCTTAAGTTTAATTTCAAGGAACCAAACTATATGAGGGTCCTTTCAAACGAACATTGGAATCTAAATGCCAGTGTCTAAAGGCAAGGCAGGTCAGTCCTTCTTTTATTTATTTTTCTTTCATTTTCATATGCACCAAGGAGGACTGCTTGGAAATATTTTTATCCCAAGGCTTTTTCTGCAGATGTCAAAGCAGCCTTGCAACTTTAGCTCAATGCCCTGGTCATAGAAGATAAGTTATCAAACCGTTCAGAGGCAGTTAGGTCCCCTAAAATGTGCTTTTGTCTGTGGTAAATGTTTTTGCCTTCACTGTTTAATCTGAAACTACTTATCAGTGAAACAGCAGCCATAGAGTTGGGGCAATGGCTGATTAACAATGATTTTTTACAAAAGGGCATGCGGGAGTTTATGTTCTGCCAAAACTACACACCCTTCACTATTAGAAACACCTCCTCATATGTGGAAGACCTCTTCATCACATCTCTCTAAAGCTGACTGACTTCAGATGAATCAAGTATCTTGCTATTCCATTGCACACCAAGCCTGAGGACATTATACAAGAAACCAAGCAGAGGCTCTGCTACATCTGAACATGGTGTTTATTTCAAATGTGCAATCCTCCTGGTCGTCTTTCTATATTTAAAGAAGGATGTCGAGCAACAATTATGATAACTTGACTCAAGAATCAAATATTTAGGGCAGCAAAACCATGTCTATTTCAGGCTTTGCAGCTGACGTACATTCTTAGGACACACAGAATAAATGCAGTATTTCATTTCAAGGTCCGAAAAAGGGAAATGACCAGGAGCAAAAGGCAAAGGCTTTGTTTCTACACGTTGCCCACATTTGCAGCTGAAGCAGAACGTTAATGAAAGTCTGGCACAGCCTGTGACTAAGGACGTTTAAAAGGTTAACACATTTCAGTCTTTCACAGAGGCATAAAGAAGTGTACATCTACAGAGTTATTAATACATTAGTCAAGTCTGTAATTATTATCCTAATGGCTCTTATCAAAAACAGCAAGAGGTAGGGAAGAAATGGATAATTACAGGATGAACATCAGGAGATGGCTTTTTTTCTTTTCAAAAAGCTTTCCATCAGCATAATGGCCAAAGTATCTGGACCCCTTCTGAAGTGCATTAACCAGATGATGTGATTAGTAAGTCACTTATTTAATTAGCTCTGTTCACCAAAGATTAGTGCAATCCAGTCTTCCTGTCCCTCTGTCCTACCTACCCCCAGGTGAAAACTGCTCCCCTTCCCTCCCAACAGCTGCCCATCCTCTTTTATCCAGCTTGCTGTGTCACTGCTTCCGTCAGAGTTCCCACAGCTCCCTCCATGGAAAACCCATTTCACCCTCCATCCATCCATCCAGCCATCCATCCATCTGCCTATCCAACCTAATATCTGCTACCTTTCCACAATGGGTTTGAGTTGACTGACAACAAGACATTAGATACAGTAAGATTTTTAAAATCTAGTGAAGGGAAAATGAAGGAAGAAAGAGGGAAAAGAGAGAGAGAGAAAATGCTGGAGGATAGCCAGTACGTAATATATGGAGTAGAGTCATACATAATCACCACTTGTAGGATTAAGTGTGTGTCCTTAAGGCAAAAGCTAACCATCAGCTAAGGGGAAGTGCAACTATTGTGTTTCCTGAGGTCCAGATGCCTCTCACTTAGGTCTTCATAAAGGGCACACAGGATGCTGCCAACGTCCCCTTCCACCACATGCTTCGCTCCCTCACCATGGCACATTCCTTATGGCTGTTTCTTCTAAACCCACTTGGTACGGCCGGGGGCATAGCAGCGCTGTGAACACCAGGAAAGGAAGCCGAAGAGAGACCAAAATAACAGGGTCCCTTAACACCCCCAGTATTGCAGTGGCAGCATTTATTGCAGTATTTGAGCTTGTTTAGTTGTCTGTCTCTCCGTAGAAGTCCGTTCCGTGGGACAAAGAACAGGATTTTATTCACCTGTTGATCAGTGCCTGGAACAGCTAATACTTCTAAATGAATTCATATGTTGTAAACATAGGTTATTTTTCTTTTTGTCTTTGTTTTCAGAAAATGTCCTCTCTCAGACTGACCATGAAAAGTGGGGAGCTTGGTTTAAAATCATCCAACGGAGAAGCCCTGGAGAGGTATCCTCATTTTTTGCTGTATGTATTTATAGTACATAGTCACGCAAAGAATGTGCTAATGGTTAACAGTCCTTCATCTTGCCTGAGGCACAGTGCATAGATATGTGGTCGAATTATTCCGGATTATTTCTGTGAGAGTGTTTTGGGATGAGATTTACCTTCAAATTGGTGGACTCTAAGTAAAGTAGATTTGCCCTCAATAATGTGGGTGGGCCACATCCAATCAGTGGAAGGTTTGCTAGAACCAAAGGATGACCTCCCTGGAGCAAGAGAGAATTCTCTAGCAGACGGCCTTCAGATATCATCTGTGACATTGGCTCTTCCTGGCTCTGCAGCAGACGACTTTGCATTTGAACTGCAACTCTTCCAGCCTGTGTGGGTGGGTCTCTCCAAGGCCTCCACAATGTTGTGAGTCATGAGCCAATTCCTTGAAAACTCTTTCTCATTCTCCCTCTCTCTCTCTCTCTCTATATATATATATAGACACACATACACACATGCTATTTGTTCCGCTCCTCTGGAGAACCATGACTAATACAAATGCTGTCTACTCACTGGTCACCTGTGAAATGGCTACACTCCGAGTGTCCTCTCTTGCCTTGACACATCCCTGGATCCATCCCAGTCTCACAGGTGCCTGCGGCGGCCATCACAGCCTGCAGCCTGGGAACCTCCTTTAGTAATGCAGCAGAGCCATTGTGAGTAGGACCCCAGCTGGGGAGGAAGCAAGGCCGTGGAAGGCCAGAGCCGTGGAGACAGTGTTAATGGATCCATCCAGTCAGGGAGCAGGTGAGGCAGACCTGGGGAGGCTTCACAGCTGTGTAAACAAAGGTACAGAAGTGACCTTCAAGGAGAGAAACTAGGAATTGGATGGAAATCAGGGTGTCTCAGGGGATGTTAAAATGGCCAGGGGTTAAAATCTAAGGGCCACATGTCTTTTTCCCCAGAATGCCAGGCATTAGTTAAGAACCCAGAACACAGACCCCACTTTGGAATTTGCCAGAGTTCAGGGTTGTAAGTCTCTCTCTTACTACCTAGCAAAATGGAGGCTTCAAATAGACATCAAGACTCTTTATAGAATGTAAGCCTTCATTTCCTATAAACTTGAATTTGTTGTAGCCTAAGATTTGCACCTGCTGCAAAATTTAGTATTCTAGAGTAGATGATATGTCTATTGATATTTAGATTACCTGTATTGAAATACTAATTTAGACACATGTAGTAAAATAACATGCTTAGAGACAATGGTAAATGAGAAAAGTGTGAAATTGATTGACAATAATATGAAATAAACCATGGATTTTGTAGTCGTACAAATGAAGATTTGAATCCCAGAGTCATAGCTTGCTCAAGGAACTTCACAGGTACTAAAATTACCTTAGTTTATATTCCTGTCTGTAAAATGAGAGACAAGT